>PVJX010000058.1:167332-181462 GCA_004027295.1 Dolichotis patagonum
TATTTTCTGTAGATCAGAATCTACTCTGGAATAATTTGCTCCTGGCTACTTTTTGTAAATCTGCCCCCCCCCCCCCCCGTAACAACAAGCAAACAAGGAGAGCAGCAACAGATACTCCTGAGGCCTCTTTGTTTTTCTTCTCAGCGCTGGAAATTGAACCCAGGTGTCACGCATGTGAGGCCCGTGCTCTAGCGGAGTTACACTCCCATTCCTTTACCTTATTTTCGTGTGGGCTGTCCAGCTGTTGGATTAACTCTCAAAGGTAACAAAACCCTGGTAGCCTGGCTACTCTGAGAAATCCCAACCACCAAGTCTTGCATCCTTATGCCACTTTTCAAAGCAATTTAATTCAGAAAAGCTGTATAGATGGTGCCAGCCTCTCTGAGAAAGTCATTTCAGTATGAGGGTTTTGTTTTTAAATGTAGTTCAGGCTGGCCTTGAACTTGCGGTAAGCCTCCTGCCCCTGCCTCCGGACTGCTGGGACCACAGGCACACACCACCATGGTTGGTAGTACAAGGCAGTTTTATTTATTTATTTATTTATTTTTAAGTCAAATGAGCTGTTTAGGCCTGAATCCAGGTCTTTCAGACTAAGCTACATTCCCAACCCTTTTTATTAATTTTATTTTGACTTTTTTTCAATTCTTTTTTTTAATTTTATTTTAAAGGGACTAAAATTAAACACAACAAAACAGAACAGAATGGGACATAAGAAAGCATAAATTTCAAAGCTAGACAACCAGAGATCTTCACTATCTGTCATATTGTCTCTTGTTTTCTTCCAAATGATTGTTCATATCTTTGCATATGGGAAATTCATACTAAATAACATAGCCAATCTTTTCGTAAGATGTCCAGTTCACTAGCTCCCACGTGCTACGCGGGGTGGGGGGGGCATGGGATGGGGGACAGAATGACATGAGATGTTTGATTCTCAGCCCGCTCGACAGCAGGTTCACACCTGCCCCCCAGAGAGGGGAGGACCTCCTTGTTCTCCTGGCACCCTGAGTCAACCGCATGGTGCAGGTCCCGAGGTGCCAGGGTCTCTCTCCTGTGGGCTGCCGAAAGTCTGCCACACTCACCTGCTATTTCTTTCTGATGAACTGACCATTCCATTTCCAAAGTTCTGAAATGGCCAACAGACCACAGAAAGAATTCTCTTTAGGCTCCTGTTTGAAACCAGCAGCTACAGCAATCTGCTGGCCTTGTTTCAGGGCCACTTTTTTTTTTTTTTTTTTTTGGTCTTTTTGAGACGGGGTCTCACTATGCAGTTCAGGCTGGCCTTGAAGTCACTTTGTAGCCCAGGCTGGCCTCAAATTCATATCAATCCTCCTGCCTCAGATATCCAAGTGTTGGGATTACAGGTGTGTACTATGCCTGGCTGAGACATGGTCTTGCTAAATTGCCTAGGCTGGGCTTGAACTTGCAATCAATCCTTCTGCCTCATTTTCACAGGATTGGACACATTTTTTTTAATCTGCTAGATTATTATATTATTCTCCAGACTCTCAAGCCACTGCTCTTAGAGGGAACATGCAGCCCTGACAGTAGCAGCTTCAACTAAACTTCTCTAGCAGCTGTCGGGTCCTGGAAGCAGGAAGCCTACAGCAAGGTCCCTGGTATGAGCTCTGGAGCATTCCATTAAATCCAGTGACTTCAGAGTCCAAAGGCCTGGATGGGAATACAGCTGTGGTACTGCCTACTTACTTACCTATTTGAAACTTTCATTTCCCAAATAGTACTTACCGTGTGAGATTATTCATCAAGTATTCATCAGGTGCTATGTACTTGGTACACAGTAAGTGCTCAGTAAAAGCTTACTAAGGTATTACACCGCTGGGTGTAGGTAGTCTTTGCCTACTCACCGAGTCGTGTTTATTTTGAAATGTCTCTAAACTGGCTTCTGTCCCAGAGTTTTCTTTGAAAACAATAAAAGTTTTAATCATATTTTATCCTGAATGAACCAAATCCTAATGCTGCCCCCCACCTTTTAATAGAAGTATAAACCTAATAACCAATTTTCATACTTCTTCCCTCTGGTCAACACCCAACAAACGTATTGGGGATTAGAAGCTAATACATTATGTCAGAGGCTAAAGTGTAAAATCTTCCAAAGTGGTACAGACCATTGGGTTGGAAATCTTTTGGACCTAGAAGCTTTTTGTTAGCCCAGTATCATTTCAAAATAGTTTTAACCACATAATATAGCTGTAACCACACTTGTCTGATGGAAGATGTTTTGTTTGTTTTTTGTCTTTTTGAGACAGGGTCTCACTCTGCAGTTCAGGCTGGCCTTGAGCTCACTTTGTAGCCCAGGCTGGTCTTGAACTTGCAATGATCCTCCTGCCTCAGCCCTCTGAGTGCTGGGATTACAGGCATGCACCACCATGCCCAGCTATGGTTTTTTGGGTTTTTTTTAAAACAAAGTGTTTTTCTTCTAAATTTTTAGTATCAGACATCCATGGTCTTTCCAAATTTCAATTCCAGGGCTATCTTCTTTGGCCTCTCTGCCACCATGAATACATTCTTTTTTCTCCAGCCTTCCTCTTTTTTCTCTTGACTACCAATTAGACATGGGAAATGGAGAAATATTTCAGCTCTGGAATTCAGTAATCCTTTGTGTGAACCTCAGCAAATTATTTACTGGTATTGTGACTTAACTTTCCCATATGTAAAATAAGATAACAAGCTAGGGAGTTTGTGCAGTGGTAGAGGACTTGTGTAGCATGTGCAAAGTCCTGGGTTCAATCTCTATTACTATCACTACCTAAACAAACAAACAAAAAGTATGAATGAAAAAACTATATTTTCATAGGATTGTTGTCAAGATTAAATAAAATAATATGTGTAAAGAGCTTATAGCACAGGAAGGGGCATCTAATAAGAAGGCAATAGGCACTATTTTTAAGAAATTGTGCTTTTTTTTAACCCAGGCATGGTGGCTCATGCCTGTAATCCCAGCACTCAGGAGGCTGAGGCAGGAGGAATGCTGCGAGTCTGAGGCCAGCCTGGGCTACAAAGTGAGTTCAAGGCCATCCTGAACTGCATAGTGAAACCCTGTCTCAAAAAGACAGAAAAAAAGAGAAAAAAAGAAAAAGAAATTGTGCTTTTGTAGATGGGGAGGGGAGGCAGGATTGAAGACAGGATAGGGGAATGGGGAAAAAAATCAAGTTATATCATGTACAGGTACAAATTCTCTGTGATGAATGCAATCATTATGCATATCTAAAATGTATCAATAAAATCTGAATTTAAAAAAAGAAATTTTTTCAGTGAGGAGACAGTGGCCTAGTAGATAGACCTGCATCCACTATTTTCCTGCAGCAAATATACCAAGTTCCTTTATTAGCATACAGGGTGCTGAAAACAGAACCATCTGATAGATGACAAACACAAGTTTTAGGCTCTGCAGCTGACTTGTTTGCCTTGGGTCTCATTTCTGAGAATGTACATGACTGGTGTAAAGCTACCTAACAGTCAGGAACTCTAGGACCATGGCTGAGAAGGAGGAGGACCACAGAGGACAGGCCTGCGTGGTGGGGGTTTTGTACGAGAGCCAAACGCACCCTAGCGTGCCCTTAGTCTCCCCGGGATTTCCCCAGAGCCTTCTTCCGCCACCCTCAGCTGACTGCACAGCAGCTTTTCTCATTGGGAAGTGGTACCATGTTAAGCACTTCAACTATAAAAATGAGTAAGGAGCTGCGGATATAGCTCAGTGGCACAGCGCCTGCCTGGCAAGCGCGAGGTCCTGAGTTCCATTCCCAAACCAAAAGAGTATTGCCAGGCACGGTGGCACACAGTCATCCCAGAGCTTGGGAGGCTGACACAGGAGGATCGTGAGTCTGAGGCCAGCTTGGGCTACACAGCAAGAATTTGTCTCAAAAACAAAACAAAACAAAACAAAACAAAACAAAATGAAACAAAATTCTGCCCAGGCTCTAAAGGATGAAACATATTTAGGAAATAGAAATAGGAGAGAGTTAGTAGTTAGGCAGGCTCTGTGTTTGAATGCCGATTCCAAGACTTTAGTTCTGTGACCTTCAGCAGGTTGTTTATCCCTGAGCCTGTATTTCCTTATCTGCAGAAAGAGATAATAAGTGCCTAACACCTAGAGGTTATTGTGAGGGACAAATACACAATGTGCGTTAGGTAAGTGGAGGAGTGCCTGGCATATAATACATATATTTAATAGTGACAACTATTAACAACAGTTTTGGGATTGGGTGTGGGGTCACACACCTGTAATCCCAGCACTCTGTGAGGCTGAGGCAGAAGGATCAAAAGTTCAAACCCAGCTTGGGCAACTTGGCAACTTCGAAACACTTGCCTCAACAAAAAGAAAAAAAATGGGGATGGAATGTGACTCAGTGTAAAGGCTCTGTGTTCAATCCCCACTAACACACACACACACACACACACACCCATACCTACCCACCCACATACACACCAGTAGTTGTTGGTATTATCCATAAATGAACTTTGCTGCCCTTCACACCTACTTTAGATTTGGAGGAGACTACATTCACAGTGAAATCTAAATTCATTTGCTACCAAAGGGTTCCTTAGTCTGGTACCTGGAGAACAACAGCCTGGTAAGGTGAGGACAAAGGTGATGTTAAAAAACTTAAAAGAAGGGCTGGGATGTAGCTTAGTGGTAGAATGCTTGCTTAGTATGCATCGAGCCCTGAGTTGGGTCCCTAGCCCTATAAACAAACAAAAAGACATACCTACATAATTGTTCAGGTTGATAAAATTATTCCTAGTTTAAAATTTTTGAAGCCAGGCTGGACTCTGTGGTGCATGCCTATAATCTCAGCACTCAGGAGGCTGAGGCAGGAGAATTGCCAAGAGTTTGAGGCCAGCCTGGGTTACACAGTTTATTCAAGACTAAACTGGACTACCCAGTGATACTCAGTCTCAAAACAACACCAAAATTTTTTTTTAAAAGTTTAGATTCCCAACAGCTTTTTTTGATAAATGCTTCTTATTACTACTATCTTCAGATTCTTGCCCAAGAGTCAACTGCATTCAACAATCATTTGAATGATTGTGTCATGTTAGGCTCTCTGTTAAGCACTAAAGATTCTGAGGTGCATAAGACATGACTTTCTCTTTTTCTGCTGCTAGGGATTGAACCCAGGGCCATGTGCATGCTAAGTATGAACTTTATCACTGAGCTACACCTCTGGCCCAAAGAAAACTTGCCAGAGGAACCACTTAAAAAATCTCCCAGAATTACCCTTAAAATAAAATTAAAAAAAATATATATATATATAAAGGGAGGGAGGGATGGGTGCTCTAAAGGATATGGCTGAGTGTATGTTTAAGTGTGTAAGATAGATGACCACATTGCTGTTTTGGTTGGATTGTTGAGCAGAACTGTTGATAGTCTCACTGTTTGAATGTCTACTTTGTGTGCTTTGTTTTTGCAACTTGAACAACTATTTCCAGGGATGACAGTGTGTGGCCTATCAGGTGGCGATTTCTTAGTGTTTTTGTTTTTGTTTTGTTGTTGTTATTGTGGTTCTTTTATTTTTTGCCTTTGGAATTCTGTATTGTTGCTACCCTTTTTCTGTTTTGTTAAGTTGTTTTCTTTTTTGTTTTTTCTCTTTAAATAAAATTTAAAAAAAAATCTCCCAGAATTATTTTCACTATCCCATTTCCCCCCACACCCTTTAAGAGGCTTATTAATCTGATTGCTGGTGAGATTTTCTTCTTGTGTCTCCTGACAGATATTCACCTAACCCTGGCTCTCCCCAGATCTCAACACACCTAAATTCTACTGCTAATTCTCAGTTGTTCTCTCCTCAATGCCTATGAATTTCATCTCCCAATAAGATTATAAGTAACTCTAGGATATGAATATTCTATTAGTTCTTTTTTGTTTGTTTCATTTCTGAGAGTAGGTCTTACTAGGTAGGCTGGACTTGACCTCACTATGTAGCCCAGGCTGGCATGAACTCATAGCAATCCTCCTGCTTCAGCCTCCCAAGTGCTCATATTTCAAGTGCTTACCACCACATCTGGCTTTTACTTCATTTTCTATTTCCATAGCCCCAACCATTTTGTTGCCTTTTTCATTATTTATGATGATTGTGAATGAAAAAAGTAAGCCTACATGAAACAGAGTTTAGCTTATCCCTCTATGTCAGTTTTATCTCAGGTAGCTTTCTAGCAAACAGCACTTTCCCATACCTATCATGTGACTCACTTAGGAAATTTCCTTTTTGCCTTTTAATTTTCCTTTTCCATAGTGTTGACATTGAATACCAGATCAGTGAATTCTGCATGGAAAAATACAAGTTCTATTTTTGCATTTGATCTTGAAAGAACTTGAGTCAAGTTGGAAACTGTTTTAGAAGAGGACAAGGCAGCTCCTTGACATATCTGCAACTCAACAGCCTTGCAAGAGGAGAGCAAAAGGATTTTGCCCTTATAGCATCTAAAGGGGAGATCTGTTTCTCAACCTAGCTTGAATGGGGGGAGGCAGTATAATGCCTATTAAGTCCATAAGAATCCCCACACTGGAAAAACATCCTCATCTCTCTGAAATCACAGAACTTAAGATCTCTTTTTCTCATAGAATAATGTGCAGGGCCAGAGATTTGGCTCAGTGGCATAAGTACTTGCCTGGCAAGCACAAGGTCATGAGTTCAATCCCTGGTACCAAAAAAAAAAAAAAAAAAAAAAAAAAAAAAGAATACCATAGCTGTTATTTTTGATTCTGCAATGTCACTATGGGAGCTTTGAGATTATTCTCACACTGAAGTATGGTTGGTGAAGTCACAGATGGCTCAGGAGTGACAGCTGTATCACTGATAATTGAGCTTACACCTGCACACTCTTATTTACTTGCAGTATTAGAAAAATGTTAAAGAAATAGGAACCCCAGTACATATATAGAAAAATTGTCTCTACCTGTAAATATCTGCACATCTGTCTGTGAATGAGACCTTCCCAAAAGCAAGAAGTGGCCTGATCCTATCAGCAGAATTGATGGAAGGTAGCAGGCTCTGGGCTATTTATAGACTTTAAATTGGCTAGTGCTATATATAATGAATACTTGGCTGATGTTGTTTTTCAGAGAATTTGAGATAAAGTAAAGGAGATACCAAGAAGGAAAAAGAAGTATGATGAGAAAAGGTAATGAAAGGTTTAGGTCATTGCTACAGTTTTAAAAATAACATTACATTTTTTATAACTGTAGGTGCCTGGAAAATTTCTCATGGAAAATTAGATGAAGCGGGATTCTGTTTTGAAAAGAGACTGAGATAACATGAATTGCTGAAGTCTGGGTGTGGAGGTGAAGAGGATTATCTGAATACTATACTGATTTTATTTGACTTCAAGGGTGTTCTCCGGTATCACTGTGGCTCAGAGGCCAAAATGTCTAAGAGCTACGCATGGAACACGAATCATCCAGGGAGACTGGTTTGTGGGCCATGAGGACACAGGAAGCCTTCACAGACGAACTCCAAGAGTAATGACACAGAAGCTCTTCTGGGTCTGACCATGCTGGGAAGAAGGCCTTCTACCAAAATAGCAGACAGAACTCTCATCTGAAGTGAGGGCAGAGAGGAGCCACTGCCCAACACACATTTCCAGGAAAGAGGAAGATACACTGTTGTCTGAGGCAGAGCTGTGTGTGGGACCCCAGCCCCATAGAGTGTAGATGGAGGGGACATCAGCACAGCCTGCACTGGCACTTTGAGGCGGCCCTGGCACCTCACCTTCAGAGCCTGTCAGGCCCTCCTCCTTGCCCCATTTTGGTTACTCCTGATTCTCTCTGAGACCCTCCCAGGGTGTTAAGAGTCATGGAGATTTTACTAGGCAACTAGAGAAACTGCAAGCTTCTCATCGCAGAAGAGCACAATCTGCCCCCTCTTCCACAATTTCCTCACCTGTGAAATGGGTATAACAGCCTTGTCACCTGCACACCGTGAAAGTGCCACATCAGACGGAAAAGGCGATAAAAACCCAAGGCATTGTCCTTGTGGACGTTGATTCTATTGTTATGACCTCCCATAGCTTCCAGTCACCTTGAACAACAAAGTGTCTGCTACACGTGCTTTAAAAGCCACAGCCGGCTGAGGATGGCTGCAGAACAGCTAGTTTAAAAACCAAATCCCCGAGCCTGGATCTGACGCCACTCAATTGGAAGCTGTGAGTGACGGGCTAGGAGACCTAGATTTTTAACAAGCTCCTGGGCCCTGCTGGGATGCGCGGTCCGCCAGGTCCGGGTGACCCGCATTTGTTCCCTTCTATGCATAGAGCCGTGCAAACCGGTTTGGAGGAACCGATGTGAGACATAGACCAATTCCCTCACTTTTCAAACTTGACCCGTGGAGGTGGGTTATAAGAGACAGGAAACAAAACTGGAGCTTTGAGGCGTTCTAGCCCCGGCGCACCCCCAGAGAGGGTCCCCAAGGTCCCGCTGGAAGGCCAGGACTCACCTACGATGATCCCGCAGGCGCTGACCAATCCGATCTCTTTCTTCAGGGCCACCCCGCCCCCTCCGGAGCCGGCCCCGGGCCCGGCCTGGGACTCGCCCCCGGCGGGGTGGTTCTTCTCGGCGTTGCTTCGGTGCCTTGCTCCTTTTTCCATTTTTCTCAGTCAGGTTCCAGCCTCCAAACGCAACCTGCCTCTCTCTAAGCGCGTGTGCGCGTAAATATATGGATGCAGGCAGAGAGAAGACTTTTCAAATTTAAATGCCCTTTTCCAAAATCGGGACCACGCCTGACCTCTAACCAGATGAGCAGATAAAAGGGAAAACTGAGAATATTCCTACTTGGTACTGACACTTCCTTGTCACCTGTGCTCACCAATGAGGATCGTGTCGCTTGAGGACATGTATATTTAAGAGTACAAATACAGCAGTCTAGCGGGTCCAGCTGGAATTCTCCCGAACCGAGGGGTTCTTTGAAACCAGGATGGCTCTGGTCCGTGCAAAAAGACAGTCTGGATTTCCCCGCAGCTCTCAGGGATTGCCTCTGCCTCCCCTTGGTCCTTTCCTTATGAGGAGGATAAAAGGAGTTTTCGCTAACTGAGATGGGGGAAAGGGCAATCCTCAGGTGTTTGCTTCTCGTGCAGAAAAACAAAGCTGTGGACCCGGCCGGTTGGCTCCAGGTCTGGTTCCCACCTGCTGAGGTTGGCTGCGCCCTTCCCGGCTCGCCTTCCGCTTCTCCAGAGCTGCTCTTCCTCCTCGCCGTCTTCTCGCCCTTGCCCTCGGGTCGATCTCCCGGCTCACAGCGCGGGGTGCTGCATCGCTCCGGGCTGCAGGAGAGAGAGCGGCTCCTCCGCCCGCGAACGCCTTCCCTTTTAGCCAGGGGTTTTATTTGCTGATCAGGCTCCGCCCCCACCTCCTCCATTCTGAGTCCCCTCTCCTCCTCCTCCGCCTCCTCCTTCTCCTCCTTCGCAATTTAAATATTAGCACAGAGCCCCCCAGAGATCGCCGAGAAAATGGATTAAAACCTTTCTCTTTGTAATAATCGCTTTCTCCTTGTACCGAAGTGGAAGTAAAAATCCTTCCACATTCACCTCTCCCGGAGAACTCGTTACAGATCGTGCAGCATTTGTGAGCTTTATAAAGAAGGGAACAGTTGTGCACTGACTTTTAATGTCATCGGAAATAAACTGGGCCGTTTTATTTAGGTATGGATCATTTGAGGATACAGGAGAGAAGGTTGTAGAGAATCATCTAAAATCATTTCTTGAAAATAGAGGGAATCCACCAGGTGGGGCCCGAACATGAAAAGAATTAATAATAAAGGCAAAATAATAATAATAATAATAATAATAATAATAGCAAAGAGTTTTCATTTAGTGGCACAGTGAGCTATGAAGACTGAAGAGGTGCTAGCTTCATTGTCCACTGACCTTACTTAGAGTTGACTTGGCGTGGGGAGACAACTCTGACCCTGGTCCACAACTTGGCATCCATATTTTTACATCTATGCTATTTGGAAAGCAGATGGGAGAAATGACCAGCGCTGCAATGCTCAGAAAGCAGATTTACTGGTGTTAAGAGACACTTCTAGGCTGGAAATGTTGCCTCACATGTGGAAGGGCCTGGATCCCATTCCCAGTACCAACCAGGAAAACAAGACGACTAACTCGTTACCTTATTGGTATGGTACCTCCTCTTTCCTGGAGAATTTCACCCAGAAACTGCTGCTTTTCCACAAGAGCAGTGCTATTTCTAATTGTAAAGTACTTGAAAGAAAGAAAGAAAGAAAGAAAGAAAGAAGAAAGAAAGAGAGAGAGAAAGAAAGAGACTGGCACAATATAGCAGAGACAACCTCACAAGTTTAAAGTAACTTTGAAACTTTAAAAAATTATTTACTGATTTTTGTGTTTGCAATACCTAATAAACACATTCGCTGTGGGAAATTAGTGTATATACATATCACGTCTTGATCCTCTTTACTTACTTATTGAAGGGTGCCCCCTCCGCATCCTTCAATATTATTGACTATTATGCAAATTGTATTTATTTCAAAATGGACCTGAAAAAATAAGATCTTCCAAACTGATCACAAACTACTGAGATTTGGCCTCACTTTATGGAAAATGCTCCAAAAGATTTGGGGTTTTAAGGCAAATGAATACTTAATTCTCAATGGCATTGGCTGAACCAAATGCAAAAGCATTTTCAAATGGGGTAAAGTCCAATCAGCAGTCTTCTTTTCAGTTTGCTCCTTGATTACTCAGCAAGGCTTAAGAGGTTTCAAAGGTTGAGATTTCAGCCCCTTCTCCTTCTTCTGGTTCAAGGTATAACAAATTGAAAACCTCAGCAAAATAAATAAATAAATAAAAGTAGAGGTTGGTGTGTAAGGCATTTTCAACAAAAAGAACACACATAGTCGGGGATTTAGCTCAGCGGCATAAGCGCCTGCCTTGCAAGTGTGCAGTCGTGAGTTTGATCCCCAGTACCAAAAACAAAAACTAAAAAACCCCCCAAAACTTAAAAAGAACAGATATGGCAGGGAATATATAGCACAAAACTCCATAGGAGGGAATGAGTCACGGAAAATGAAAAAAATTTGAATTGCCTCTGGTCTTTACTGACGGCCTTAGAAAACAGAGGGAAACTTTGATGGATTCATTTAGTCAATCTAATTTGAAGACTTCTGTCCATATACCAATATCAAAGGATAAAAAAATCATTTTCTCAAATATGAGTTATTTCATAATGTTTTGTGGTGCTAATTTAAATGGTTTAAATGATTTTGCCATGGAATAAAATGTGACTGATGAAATTGAGGTCTCTCACTAAAATGAATGCAAATTGACAATCCAGTAAGCTTTAGCCCTCTCAGTTTATGAATTGGGATGCTAAGGGCAGTTATTGAATCAAATATATTCTTGGGATAGAGTGCATCAAACTGGAAAGGGTGGGTTATTTAAGATTAATATTTCTATTTTTTTAACACTTGGAATTTACAAATGGCTTGTGGCAGGCTATCAATGGTGCAATAGAAAAGCTAGGAAAACAATCCCTCCCTCCAAAGAGACCATTATTCACATTACATTCCTCTCTTTAGATTGGGATCTTTTATAACATAAACTCTAATAGTGTCATGTGATTGACATTGAACACAGGGCAGAAAAAAAGTATTAGGATAAATATATTGAGAAAAATGATTAATCAAAGCTTATTAAATTTTGAATACTGAATTCTTTTTTACTTTGAGACAGAGTCTTGCTAAATTGACCAGATTGGGCTTCTGCCTCAGTCTCCCAGAGTGCTGGGATTACAGGCATCCATCACCACATCTTATAGTAGTGAATTCTTTTTTGAATTCTTTTTTATCCATATCTCTATTCTATATTTGCCTTTATGGTTTTGTGTGTGTGTGTGTGTGCTGGGGGTTGAACTTATAACCTTGCATTTGCCAGGCAGGCTACTTGTGCCGCTGAGCTAAACCCTCAGCCCTATATTTGTTTGTTTTTTAAAATTTTATGCTATGTTTAAAATTTTTCTTATTTTGCCCTACATTTAAACTGTGCTTGGAGCTGGGCATGGTGGCCCACGCCTGTAATCCCAGCACTTGGGAGGCTGAGGCAGATGGATCTCTGTGAGTTCAAGGCCAGGCTGGGCTACACAGTGAATTCAAGGCAAGACCCTGTCTCAAAAATAAATAAATTTTTTAAAAAATCAAATTGTGCTTTATAGTTTACAACTTTTCTGAACAATATATTAATTTTCCTCCCTCATCAAGTATCTTCAATAGACAAAGTAGTTATTCTAAAAATTTATTTTTTTAATTTTTGTGGCACTTGGCATCAAACACAGCCTTCCACATGTTACACAACAGTTCTATCATTGAGCATAACCCCACCCCTTATCTTAAAGATTTTAAAGATTACAGGGCTAAGGCTCAAGAGAGTATATTACCTGAGGTCAAAAACCAGATATTTAATCTACTAGGCAAATAGGACATCAGTGGTTTATACTGAATGTTTTTCCCAGGCTATCATAGGTACATGTTGATGGCTCATTTTTTCACCTGAAAGAGAAGACTTTTGTTGTTTGTTATTGTTTTTGTTTTTTGAGACAGGGTCTCACTATGTAGCCCAGGCTGGCCTCAAACACATGGTGATCCTATTGCCTCTGCTTCCCAAATGCTGGAACTACAGGTGTGTACCACCACACTTGGCAAGAGAAGAATTCTGATCAAGCCCCCAGGCCCCTGCCATATATTACTGAGTTGGTGTCATAACTGAACTTTTTAGAGGTTCACTTGATGCCAGTACTTTACTGCTCAGTGAGACCCACAAGACTTAATCCAGGTTCCCCAACATTTGCACTCTCTTCACATCATCTGTGACTTGGCCGTATCCCAACTACTTAGCATAACTCTGGTTCCAGCTTCTGAGAGACTGGTCTCATTGTTTTGTATGCTTAACATGGGGAGAAATGGATCCTTTTAACCAGAAAAAGGGTGGGTGGGTTGTTTTCCTACATAGTGTGGACATAGAAAGAGAAAGGCTGTGTATGGCTGACACCTACTGCACAAAAAGGGAGATGGCATGGGAAAGTGCTGCTTGTAACAATGAAATAAAGAGTCACCTTCTGTATTCCCATTTCCAAACAGCAAGAACTGTGTGTTAATGCAAAAGAACAAGCACAGAGTCATCCACTACATTGCAGCTTTACCTCTGCAGCCAGTGCACAGGACTTCATTTTTGCTTTCTGTAACAAAATTGTGAGGTCTGAGGTCATTCCTAAAGGAACCAAAGCTATCCCCGTAGTCTCCAGCTCACATAGCCTCTGCTCTTCTCTACGTGCCCAGCTGCAGTCAAAGGAAAGCCTCCTTTACAAGAAGTCCATGGCCCATCAGATAGCAGCTTCCTGAGCTAGTGGATCTAGGTGACTTTAAACAGCCGGCCAGCCGCAGAAGGAAATGAGTGAGAAAAGGGGAAGGTGAACAAAAAGGAAAGGCTAACACAGGTCAGAATGAAAAGAGATGAAACAAAGAGACTCAGTAAATCCTTTTTGACCTGCCTCTGCCTTCTGGACACATTCATAAGTTCAAAGGAAGTTTGATCTTCTAGGGTTTATGCAATCCTAAGAATCTGGATGGAGCTGACCCCATTTTGTTATGACGGTCAATTAATTCATGCTCTTCTGGAGATAATGATGGATCCCTGCTCTGACACTGCAGACAAAAACGTCAGCAGATTATCCCTGTCTGCTGCACTTGGCCGAATTCCACGGAGTCAGCCCAGAACTAGTGGGAAAGAAGTAAAGATGCATTCCCCACACCAGCCTTCACCCTCTTGCCTCCTCCGCTGGACCCCATCTTTCACGGCGTCTTCATGTTCTTCTAAGGATTTCAGTGATCTGGTTCTGACTACTTAAATATGAAAACTTTCATTCTTAACTGTTTTTTACTAAATTTCCCCAAGATGATGGCTCACTCTTTTAAGCTACAGATGATAAATTCTTCAAGGACAGAGACCTGCTTTCTCCACTATTGCAAACCCAGTACCTAAAACAGTGTCTGGTACTCAATAAATAAGAATGAATGAATAAATAATGATATACATTATACATAATAAACAAAAATAACTAACTTTTGATGTGCCAACAAGCTACAGTAAGATGCTTGTAAGATGTCAGTGCCT
>PVJX010000058.1:181562-213738 GCA_004027295.1 Dolichotis patagonum
TCTCCCTAATATGAGATTTGATAAGAGTATATAAGACTTTATGGTAAGCATGAGTCCCCATCTCATAGCTTCGAAGTCTTTCAAAGTTTTAAATCATCAGTTGGAATGGTGTTATCCTGTTTTGTTTGACTATATCATACGTGATGATATGAACAGCTGTTTTGAAGAAAACATTATGACAGCTATTGCTGATTTAATACCATCCTTCTTGGAAGTCCTACCATGCTTTTTTTGTTCTACTACCATTGGTTCTATCTACCACATTGTGTCTTATTGGAATTTGAATATGTGTGATAGTTCAAACAAATTTTTTTCTTTTCTATCAAAAATGATATATTATAGTACTCATTGATCATTTTCTGTTATTTGGTTCAGAAAGCCCTGTCATTCTTTCACTCTATGCATGGCTTTATACTATTGTGTTATGTTTGATATTATTGTAATTGAAACTATGCTCAACTATAGCAGAGTAAGAGATATGGCGTTAGATACTGTTGATGTCCAGTTGTCTTAATGTAAAGTACCGTGTTGCCTATGTTGTCCTCTTCTGATCTGCTCTGTACTGCCCCCTTTTGTTTTATTCTCTTTCAAATTAAAAAAAAAAAAAAAAAAAGATGTCAGTGCCTGGACAGAGCCTGGGTTATAGAAAGAGGAGGAAACATGGTCAATGTTTGGACTTAGAAGATTATTTCAAGTGGACTGTAGTCATCAAGTAGTTCCTCAGCAGAGCCCAGCAATCCCGCCACAGTCCGCTGGTCAACTCACACTTCCATTTACCATCTTCTCTCTTAAAAACTACAGATCTCTTTTCCCAAATCTTTACTTCTGCAACCAAATACAGTGGGTTCACAACTTGGTAGGTGCAAAGCCAAGAAGAACAAGCAGGAAATAAAAGAGTGAAGAAAGTTTTATTATTATTTGCAGCAAGTAAGGAGAACCCTGGAACCCTTTGCAAGTGATTCTCCTGGAACCAACCCTGGCATGAGGATTCCCTGGAGGGCTAACACACGCCTGTGTGGGAAAGCACAGGGGGTGGGGTGCGCATGTTTCAGAGATCGCATGTTTAAAAGTAAAGATGGGGCCGAGGATACGGCTCAGTGCTGGGGTGTTTATTTAGTCATATGTGAGGCCAGGGTGTCATCCCCTCTACTGCCAAAAAAACAATAACAGCAAAAAAGAAATATGGTAGATACATTCCTAGGCAGCCTTAGTTAAGGATATAGATCACAGGTTTGAAAAGGATGCTAGACAGAAACACTTCCAGGCATGTTCAGTTCAGGATCATAATGAGCCAAGTTTTTTCTAGGTGTAGCGCCACAGATCTGTAATTCCAGCACTCTAAAAGGCTGAGGCAGGAGGATCGTAAGTATAAACCCAGCCTGGGTAACCCTATCTCAAAATGAAAAATAAAGAAGGGCTGGGAATGCAGCTCAGCTCAAAGTGTTTAGTCCCCAGTACCAAAACAAAAAACCAAATAACAGTCCCTTGACTCCACATTTCTTTCCACCCAGCTGCTCTGCTCCTGTGTCTCCTTACTCACTTCCACTCACGTGTGGGTCTATTACATGAGAGATTGTGTCCCTACTACCCTACAGAAGCCATGCCCCCAAGGTCCCCGAGGGCCACAAAATGGTCCAGTCTAGAGGTCACTCCTGTGCCCCACTCTTACTGATCTCACAGCAGTATGTGGTCATTTAATTAGCTCAGGGCACTCATTCTTGGACTTTCCTCAATCCCACCAGTGTCTCAGGCTTCTGGTTGACTCTTCTCCTTTTTCTGACTCTTCTCTCTTCTTTAACTTCCTTCACTACCTGGGTGATTTTATTCAATCCTATTGATATAGGGGAATGAAACTCCTGACCTACAAGATGTCTGGTACGAGTTTGTGTTCTCTAAAACTGAAGAATGAATTTTAGGAACAACAAAGGTTAAGAGCAGGAATATTTATTGAGAGAAAGAAAACTTCTGTGAGAGAGACAGAAGGGGTCCCGAGTGGGTAAGATTCTGTATTTTTAGGGGATTTTTATAGAGTAAAACTATGAGGTGAGGTGGGCCTAAAGTAGGGAAAACTGGGAACTTGCAAGGCAGATAGGCATGAGGTGGGACAGAGTTATGGTCAACCAGTAAGTTTAATTTTTCAGGAAAAATTGACCAAATTGGGGACAAATGGGGAAGTGAGTCATGCAGCAAGTGAGCATTCTTTAAACATCAGTGACTTTCTGTAGGGGGTTAGGATGGTGACTCCTGGCTTCTCAAGGTGATTATACCCAATCCCTAAGGTTTATACTTAAGAGTGTGGTTGCATTTGTTTTGCCTTCTGTCTTGAGATCTGGCTCACAGAAAGAGGTGCATTTCTCCTCCAAGGTCACAAGACATTTGGTCCACTGTGCTGGCTTATTCAAGGGCCTAGCCCTGTCTGACTATAATATTTCTAAGTAGCTCAGTTTCCTGTAACACTATAAATTTTTTTTTTTTTTTTTTTTGTCTTTTTGAGACAAGGTCTTGCAATGCAGTTCAGGTTGGCCTTGAGCTCACTTTGTAGCCCAGCCTGGTCTCAAACTCCCAATGAGTTTGAGTGCTGGGATTATAGGTATGTGCCACCATGTCTGGCTCCCTATGACTTTCTGTACAGTGGTATTTCCCAGATTTATAGAACTAGTCTCACGTCTCATATAAACTCTGGAGTCAGCTATTTAACTACCTAATTTATTTCTCTGCATGTTTAATAAGCTCCTAAAATTTATTATACCCCTAAAAGAGTGTGTGCTTCCCCTTCCAAACTTGATCTTTCCCTGGTTTTCTCTCATTTTAGTGATCAGCCCCACTGCTGGATGTGGGGTGCACATCTACAATCCCAGCATGCCGCTGAGGAGGGGGATCAAGAGCTTGAGGCCAGCCTAAGCTACATATCCAGTTTGAGTCTAGCCTGAACTACATAGTCAGACTTTGTCTCTAAAAACAAAACAAAACAAAAATAATGGACACTTGTCGATCAGGCCAAATATATTGGAATCAATTCTGACATTTTTTTTTCTCATACACCATCCATCTAGCTAGTCAATCTCATTATCTGTAGCTTGAAATCATGTCTAGAAGCCCATCACTCCTTACTGTCTCCACTGCTACACCCCCATTTCATCACTACCTTGCCATCAGCTTGCGAACTATTTCTTTTTTTCTTTCCGTAGTGTCAGAGATCAAATCCATGGCCACATCTCCATCATCTTCAACCTTCAGTTAGGGCCAGCTTCCTCTTTCCATCACCTCTCAGCAATGCCATTAAATTATGTTCTCACTTGTGGATTAAGCCACTGATAAAGTTGGAGCCTTTGTGATGCAATTACAGACCCAAAGCCTGTCAGTACCCCAGCCTTCAGCACAACGATCTTCCTGGGGGACACTTTGGACCCAAGCCAGACATGGGGTGTGTGGAATTCATGTCCTCACACATTCGGGCCATGACAGTCACTGCTTACTGTTCTACAATTGGAGCTAACATGGTGGCCAAAGACTTCCTATCTCCAAGGACTTCAAGAACCTTAGAAACAAAAGTTTACAACTACTTTCTCTTTCTTCCTGGAGTCCAAGTTCATCTTAGTTACCTGGACAAACCAAAAAAGGGTTACTGGGCTTTTGAGAAGGGCCATGGCATGCAGGCCAGAGATAACAATGTAGTGGCCAATGCAGGGAGCAGAAGACGTCCCTGAGTTCCAAGTGACATGTGTAGAGGACATTGCTTACATGAAACACAAATGGCAATGCTCAAAGAACAATGGGAAACTTTTAGACTTGAAAAACATGGAAATAGAAGTTAGAATATTCAGTTAGGAGACAAAGTTGAGAGATCTGAAAGGTAAGTTTAATAAAAGTTAAGAGATTTGACTGGGGATACAGCTTCACGTCACAGCACCTATTTAAATGTTTGGACCTGGGTTCAATCCCCAGCACTATAAAATAAATAAATAAGTAAATAAAAATAGATAAAATACAAGGTAATCCTAGCACTTTGTGAGGCCAAGGCAGAAGAGCGGCAGTTCAAACCCAGAGTGGAAAACAGCTATTTAACAAGACCTGTTTGAAAAATCAAAAAATTAAAAAAGAAGCTGGTGACGTAGCTTGGTGTGAAGATCCTGCAATATAATTCCCAGTAATGCCAAAAATAAAAATAAAAAGTAAAACGAGAGACAGAAACAGAGACAGAGATGGGGTTGGGGTGGGGGAAGAGGGAGAAGGAGATGGAGGAGGAGGCGGAGAAGAGAGCAGAAGAGAGAAGAGAGAATATAATAATCAAAGAAATAATCCAAATCGTGCAAGAAATTGTCCTAGAACTGAGGGTGAGTATCTGAGCTCGAATAGCACATGGAATGCCTAGTACAATAGATGATAAAAAAAAGCAAGTCCCACAAAGCACATCATCAGGAAAGTTCGTAACACAGAGAGCCCCAGGGAGTGAGAAGGCTATAGAAGTTGGCCCTGAGCTGTGTGGTTTCACTTTCCACTGTTTCAGCCACTTGCAGTAAGTGAGGGCATATACAATGAGATGTTGAGAGAACACATTCATATTCATTTTATAGTATATTGCTGTAATCCTTCCGTTTTCTTTCTTTTTCCTTCTTTTTTTTTTTTTTTTTTTTTTTTTTGGTACTGAACACTGAATTCATAACCTTGTGCTTGCTAGGCAGGCACTTATGCCACTGAGCTGAATGCCTGGCAATCCTTCCATTTTCTTACTAGTTATTGTTAGCCTCTTGTTGTGTCAATTTACTTTTATTTTTCTTTATTTATTGCAATTCTGGGAATTAAACTCAGGACTTTTGCACCGAGCTACATCCCCATACCTTATTTTATCTAATTAATTATTTTTTTTGGTACCAGGGGTTGAACTCATGACCTTGTGCTTGCCAGGCAGGAGCTTATTATGCCACTGAGCTAAATTCCTGGCCCCTACCTTATTTTATTATTTTATTTTATTTTATTTTATTTTATTTTATTTTATTTTATTTTTTTGTGCGGGGGATAGAACTCATGACTTCACGCTTGCCAGGCAGGCGCTTAAGCCACTGAGCTAAATCCCCGGCCCACCTTATTTTATTTTTGAGAGAGCATCTCACTAAATCACTAAATTGCCCAGGCTGGGTGTTGGGATTACAGGCATGTGCCACTGCAGCCAGCGTAAGTAACGATTGTTCCTGAAACACATGTTTCTTTTCCCTATTCTCTCCCCAATCTGTGCATAGGTGAAGAATTTTTGAGCATGTCTGTCTTTCTTTTCTTTCTTTTTTTTTTTTTTTTGTGGTTAATACTAGGTTATAGAAGTCTACCCCTATATGTGTCTTCAAAATTCCAAAGGAAAATGTTTTTCAAACTAGAAAATTATACATACTGGTTATGGCTTGTGCCTAGATGTTCCCCCAAAGCCTCATGCAGTCACAGCAGGGGCTTTTTCAGAGGTGGCTGAATTTAGAGTGTGACTGATTCCTGGTGCAATGCTGGGACTAAGGGAGAGTGATTACTAACTCAGTTTACTGATTAGTTTGGCATCACCTTAATCCCAGTAGCCTGGATACAAAATAAGGGACAGAAATAGAGTTGTCTTGTCTCTTGCTTGCTTTGCTAACTTTTGCCTGCCATGAACTGTTTCTCCTCTGTGATGCTTGTCTGCAAGGCCACCCTGCTTTGGAGCCAGCTGATTATGAACTAAAACCTCTACAAACTTTGAACTAAATAAATCTTTCCTCATTTAACTTTGAGTGTTGGGTATTTGTCTTATTGACAAGAAAAGTAACAAATACAATACCTGAAATATCTATCAGGTGTGGATATAGAAGAAAATCCCTTTCAAAACATGAGACATCAAATTTCCCTTGTTATCAATTAAAAACTGGTGGTCCACCACTGGGGGCACCAGCTGAATTAAATCAGCATGGTGCTGAGCATAGATGGCCCACCTGAGGAAAGTTGCCAGCATAAGGAGACATGGAGAGGAAGAGTGAGGTATTGTGGGTTCTCCTAAATGTTGCTGTTTCGAGCCGTTGGTTCTCCTGGAGAAGCTTGTCGTGACTGGCTTCCCTGATATGAATTCAGCCATTATCATCAGAGGTGCTCATGACCTTGTCCCTGAGAGTGGCTGTGGTTCACTTTGGGGAAGCTCTGGTCCTTACACTGAGCATCACTTCCTGGCTCCGGAGGAGAAGATGTGTGCTGTTTAATCTCCTGGAGAAGCTTGTCATGCTGGCTTCCTGGCATGTACTCCACTGTTCTCATTGTCAGAGGAGATCAGGACCTCATTGTTGCTGAGGATGGCTGTGGTTCTTTTCAGGGCAGCCCTGGTCCTTATTTGAAGTGTGACTTCTTGGCTCCAGTATAGAACTCTCAGCCTACTAGCACAGACCCTTTACTCCACTGGCATAGACTTTCTAGCTTCCACTGCTGACCTTTGGGCCTTCCCAGCTCAGATCCATAAAACACACTGGCATGAGTCCTTGTCATAGGCTCTTGACCTCCAGTGTAATTTGTGGGAGGCATTGTCATGGGCTCTAGGTTTTCAGCTGGACTCATGCAGGACATTGCTGTGGGATCCAGGCTCTTGGCGGAATATTCTGGGTCTTTGGTGTTGTGGACAGATTTCCTGCACTTTCTTGTATTTAACTCCAGGTGACCATCATATAATAATATTATAAATTCTGTGTCCTGTATGTAATTATTCTCCTTGCAACCCCTGACTACAACACCTTCCTTTGTGTGTTTTCAGGGAAAGCTACTGGAGAGTGACTATCAGCCAGATAAGGGAATAAGTAATGGGGAAGAACCCGGGTTCAGGAGCAAGGTCTCCCAAACCAGACCATCAAGGAGAGTCCCAGGATGAGTGCAGGTGGGCAGGTGGCCTAGACAGCCACCCTCCAGAGGCAGAGCAGGATGGAGGAGTCCAGAGAATGTCAGCCAGAAAGCAAAATGCAGCTGAAGGTCACCTGGGGTTTGACAGCTAGAAACATGTTATTCAAGGCCTGGATTTATGTTTTCATTAAATAAGTTAAAAAGAACCAGTGGTAGTAACACAGAAAACCAAGAAAATAAAAATATGAGGCAAGTATTAGCTACAAGATAAGGTTTGGAAGCCAGGCATGGTAGCACACACATGTAATCCCAGCAATTGGAAGATGAGGGAGGAGGATTTTAAATTTGAGTTCAGCCTAGATAACTTAGTGACTTAGCAATACCGTCTCTCAAAATAAAAAGAGTGCAAAGGCCCTGGATTCAGTGCCAGTACTGGAAAATTTTAAAAATTCAGATTTAATAGTTATTAGCACACAAGTGGTTGCTGATATTATCACCCAGAAAGAATGCTTAGAGAACAACATGAGACTCAACCCAGGGCCCTGGATGGACCAGCTGCATTACTCAGTTGTATGGTACTGTGGCAAAATACTTGAGACGATCAGTTTAAAAGGAGGAAATGTTTATTTTTGCGCATGGTTTTATAGAGTTTAGTTTCTGGTCACTTGGTGCTGTTGCCCTTGGCTTGTGGCAGGGTAGAGCATTGTAATCAGGCACCAGAAAGCTGCTCACCTCATGGCTCCTGGAAACCAGAGAGAGAGGGGACTGGGGTTCCAATGTCACTTTCAACAGCAAACCTGAGATCTCACCTACCAGCCTCACCTGCAGTTCTACTACTTCCAACAGCAACCTTGGTGAGGGACCAATACGTGGGCCTTTGGGGGCATTCATGACCCAAACTCTAGCACGAGTCATTGGGTTTAGGCCAAACCCTCAGTTTTTCCTCCTGTGTTTCAGCCATGACCACAGCACCGTGCTCCTGATCATCGTGTTGGGAACTGTAACTGTCTCCCCCTTCCCTTTCCTTGGTGCCCACGGTCGGGATGGTTGTACCTCTGAAAATTGCTCCCGGCTGCCTTCTTCTTCCCCTCCCAAGGTGCTTCCCTACTCCAGAACTACTCATCTCTCTCCTGCCCCACTGCAGAACATACCAGATAATCTTGCTGTAACCTCAGATCTCTTCACTTGGCTCCCAGAGTTGTTTTTTTTTGTTGTTTGTTTGTTTGTTTGTTTTTTTGTACTAGAGATTGAACTCAACCTCGCGCTTGCCAGGCAAGCCCTTGTGCCACTGAGCTAAATCCCTGGCCCCCCAGAGTTATGTTTTACAGAAATGACTCTCATCATGTTTCTGTCTTGTTCAAAACCTTTTGATGGCTCCCCTTTGAATAAAGCAGTAGTCCCTAGGACTGGCTAGATAGCATCACAATCACCTGAAGACTTAAAAGTAGACTTCTGCTGGGCATAATGGTACACACCTGTAATCCTAGCACTTGGGAGGCCAAGAAAGGAGGATTGCCTTGAGTTACATAGCAAATCCCTGCCTCAAAAATAAACAAACAAACAAACATGTTCCCCATAAAATAAATAAAATTTCAAAAATTAAAAATAAAGACAAGACATAAAAACTGGACCTGAAACTTGGTCTATGGCTCTAAGTTCTAGTTAGAAGTAAAACATTCTGGCGAGGGCTAGGGATATAGCTCAGTTCTTACCTGGTGCATGCCAGGCCCTGGGTGTGATCCCCAGCACAGCAAGGAAAAAAGGGGAAAGAAAGAAAGAAAGAAAAGAGAAAGATCATTCTGAAGTATTATTGCACACAAGGTGAAAATAGCTAACAATTATATACTGTATATTTTTAAAACCTGAAATGTTTAATTTCATCATTTCCTCTCTAACATGATCTAGGACCAGGGATGGATAGGTAGAAATTTCTCTGAATAAAAGAATTTTAAAAGTTTTGAGCATAAAGAAATGATAAAGCCACGGTGGTGATGAATGCTTATCATCCCAAAGCTGGGGGGGCTGAAGCAGGAGAATTTTAAGTTCAAGATCAGCCTGGGAAACTTAGTGAGATTGTCTAAAAAGAGAAAAAGTTTTTTATTCTTGTTTTTGTTTCGGTTTTTTGAGACAGAGTCTGACAATGTAATTCATGCTAGCCTCGAAATCATGGCGATTCTGCTTCCTCAGCCTCCTGGGTCTTGGGATTATAGGCATTCACTACCAAACCCTGAAAGACAAAGAAATTTGAAAAGATAAAGCTAAAGAAATGATAAATTTTTGAAGAGATATATTTATCCTGACTTAAGCATCACAGAATGTTTACATGTCTCAGAATATCGGATATACCCCACAAATTTAATTTTAAAACAGCTAGTACCAAACTAGAGGCAGACCTTCTCCTGTGGTACCCTCTGGTGGCAACTTCCTGCAATCACCACCCCCACCCCAATCTTCATTTTAGCCCACAAAATTCTCACTGAAACTTAACGGACATGCCCGCTGCCTGAGGAAACTACTAGTTTCGAAATACAGTCTAAACCCCTACGCAGAGGCTTCCACTCATCCCGCAGGCTTTGTCCAGCAGCATCTTCGTGTCCCTCTCCATGTCCCATCCTCACTTCCCTTCAGCCACCCTGAACCGCCCCACGCTTCCTCTACTGAACCTGCCTAGCAGCGGAGGACCTCTACCCGTGGCCCTAGGATGACACTGTTGGGAGCGGTGGAACCTGGAGATTGACCACACGTGCAAGGTTGGAGCATGGCCATTCCAAGAACAAAGAGCATCCGGGGCAAACCACCTGAAGAAGCTGCTTCAGCCCAGAGAACACCTACCCCCAAGACAATCTGAACAGTGGGTTGCTAGGAAGACAGGGTGTCATGTGACATTAAGTTGCTAAAAGGTTTAAATAAACACCCCTGCAATGAGGGGCCAGTACCTTTCCTCCCATCAGGAGGATAAGGGCTCCACCTGACCCCAGCTTGGTCTCTTCTTATTTTTCTCATCCTCTCATGGCCCTTCACCCCAAGAACCTCAGGAGCCACATGGGTCGTGGCATGAGACTCACACTGTTTCAGGCTGGCTCATGCAGCTGCTGTTTCTCCTTTGGGACATCTGCCCACAGCCAGCCGCACGGAGCTCTCTGCTCCCGGTTCCAGTCTATACATCCTCAGGGAAGCCTTCTCAGATTGCGTGCTCTTACAGTTCCTTGTGTTGTGTCTTTCCTGACACTTAATGATTATGTATTTGTGAGATTTAAAAATAAAATTTTCTCTCATGGTACTAAAAGTTCCTTAAAGGCAAGAGCTATAACTGTATCAAGTATGCTTGGTACATAATATGGAAGCTCAATAATATTTATTTTGATTTTTTGTTTTGCTTTGTTTGTTTGTTGAGATAAGGTCTCACTATGTAGCCCAGGCTGGCTTCAAACTTTTGGTGATCCTCCTGCCTTAGCCTCCTGAGTGCTGGGGTTATACATAAGTACCACCACACCTGGCTTCAATAATACTTATTGACTGAATGTATTAATATTTCTGAAGTTATCACATATTCCACTTTGTAATGTGTATAATTGAATAAACATGTGGATTACCCATTAGATCATAGGGTTTTTTTTTTTTTTTGAGATAGGTCTTGCTATGTAGTTCAGGCTTGCCTTGAACTAGTCCAGGCTGGCCTCAAACTCCTGGAAATCTTCCTGCCTCAGCCTTCCAAGTGCTAGGATTACAGGCTTTTTGATAGACAAAGTGCTCCCCAATGGCCAAAGCTAGAATAATTGGAATAACAAAATAATAGTGTATTATTTAATTAAAATCCAACATATAAAATATAAGTATCAGTACTGATATAAATAAATGATTGAAGAAGTCATACAATTAGTAGAGCAGAAACTTTGTGTATGTGTGTGTGTGGTCCTGGAGATTGAACCCAGGGCTTGTGCATGCGAGGCACAAATCAAGGAACAGTCTACAAAATACCCAGCCAATTTCCTTCAGAACTGGTAAGGTCCTGAAAAAGAAGGAAAGAAGAGAAACCATCACTGAGCACACAACACTAATGAGACAGGATAACAGAATGCAATGTGACTGGATAAGAGCCCCAAATGGAGAGGGGACATTGACAGACAAACCAGTGGAATCAGAACAAAGTCTGTACTTTACTTCACACACTAGTTCTGGCTTCCTGGTTTTGATAATTACGCCATAGAAATGTTTTGGCAATACTAAGGAAAAAACTCAGGACCTCATGTGTGCTAGTGAAGAGTGCTACCATGGATACATCCACAGCCCTTAAAAACGTAGCACAATAACTCTAGAGGAAACCAGGAAAGGGTATATGGAAGTGCTGTATCACCTTCAAAATTTTTCTGAAAATTTAAAAGTATTCCAGAGTAAAAGATTTGAAAGAATAAGAGAATTTTATGAACAGTTTTATACCAATGAGTTAGTAATGTAGGTAAAAAGGGACAAATTCCTTCAAAAGACACAGACCACCAAACTCAGATGAAGAGACAATATGACTATTCCAACATCTCTTAAAGTAATTGAATTTGTAACCAAAATACTTTCTGTCTTTATGGTGCCCTTTGAAGCACACAAAATTTTAACTTTAAATCACATTTATCGCTGGATGTTTAGTTCTGTGGCACAAGCACCTGCCTGGCAAGTGTGAGGTTGTGAGTTCCAGCCCCAGTACAAAAAAAAAAATCACATTTATCTACTTTTGTGTTGCTGTACTAATCTGTTTTTCATTACTATAATGAAATACATGAGGCAAGTTACTATATAAAGAAAGAGGTTTATTTTGGTTCATGGTTCTTGTAGTTAGGGGTTTGCAAGGAAAACAATTAAATAATTAAACAATTAAACATATAATTTACTGAATTATTTTCTAACAGTCGCCCAAAGAGTCAAACATGAAAAGTGCAGGAAATCTGCCCACACACTAACGACCCCCAAAAATCCAGCTGAGGGCCCAGACCCCACAGCAGCATCGTGCATGAGTCCAGCTGAAGACCTGGAGCCCATGAGAACGTCTCACGTAAGTCTGTTTCACAGATCTGGGCTGGGAAGGCCCAATGGTCAGTGGTAGAAGCCAGAAAGTCTGTGCCAGAGGGATGAAGGATCTGTGTCAGTAGGCTGAGGGTTTTGTACTGGAGCCAGAAAGCAAGGATAAAAACAACAGGGCTCCCCTGAAGAGTACCTCAGTGACAATGAGGTCCTGAGCTCCTCCGACAATGAGAAAAGCTGAGTCCATGTCAGGAAGCCAGTGTGACAAGCTTCTCCTGGAAACTGAACAGCACACCATCTTCCCCTTCAGAGCCATTCCCAGACTCTTGAACCTTTACAAATTCTTCCCACAAGCCACTCTCAGTGACAACAAGGTCCCAAGATCCTCTGACAATGAGAACAGCAAAGTTCATAACAAGTTAGAAGCTTGATAAGCTCCTCCAGGAGGGCCAATAGCACAGGAGAACCAGCACTACCTCTTCTCCAGGCCTCCTTTTTATCTTGGCAACAGTCCTCAGGTGGGCCATCCGCAGTCAGCACCACGCTGATTCAGTTCAGCTGGTGTCACAGATTGAGCACCAGTTCTCAATCCACCACAGTTCTGGTTGAGAGGACAGTTTTAGTGATAGCCTTCTTGGTGGCAGAGTCCTGGGACAGTGCAGGGTTGTGTGGGAGTGTCTATGTGTTCTCATCTCTCTCTTTTTTTAGTCACCAAGATGCAGTCATGGGGCTTTCACACTAATGACCTTTTCTATTCCTTATCACCTGTCAAAGGCCTCATCCCTAAATACCACAGCTGGATTAAGTTCTCGTTCTTTTAATCCCTTACAAAAGGGACAAAACCATAGAGTTGCCTATGCATTCATCACACTTAAGAAACCACTGCCAAAATCAAGGTCATAAAGATTCTTCCCTTATGTTTTCTTTTAAAAGTTTCATAGTTTTTGTTCTTACACCTAGGGTTTTTTTTAAAATGTATTTTGAATTATGTTTTGTACATGGTATAAAGGATGAACTTTATTCTTTTGCATTTGAACGTAGTTTCCTCAGAACTTTTTTTTTGCGACTCTTGCTATGGAGTTCAGATTGGCTTCGAGCTTACTATGTAGCCCAGGCTGGCTTTGAACTCATGATAATCCTCCTGCCTCAACCTCCTGAGTCCTGGGATTACACGTGTGTACCACTACACCCAGGTTCCAGTACTATTTCTTGAGATTATTCTTTCTTCTATTCAATAGTCTGGGCATTCTTGTTGAAAATCAATCGACTAGGGCTGGGGATTTAACTTAGTGGCTCAGGTGCTTGCCTGATAAGTGTGAGTGAGGTCTTGAGTTCGGTCCCTGGTACCAAAAACAGAAAGAAAGAAAGAAAGAAAGAAAGAAAGAAAGAAAGAAAGAAAGAAAGAAAGAAAGAGAGAGAGAGAGAAAGAAAGAAAGAGAGAGAGAGAGAGAGAGAAAGAAAGAAAGAGAGAGAGAGAGAGAGAGAGAAAGAAAGAAAGAAAGAAAGAAAGAAAATCAATTGCTCATAAGTGTACTATTTCTTTCTGGATTTTCAGTTCTATTCAAGTGATCAATATGTCTATTCTTAATGCCATTACTACATTGCTTTGGCTACAGTAGCTTTGTAGTAAAGTTTTGACATTGGAAAATGCAGGTCCCTTGTTTTTCTTTTGAAAGACTGTTTTGGCTATTCTGGTTCCCTTCAAATTGCATATGAATTTTAAAATGGGGTTTTCAATTTCTGCAAAAAACCAACCAAAACAAAACAAAAAAACCCCATAGTTGGGATGCTGATAGGGATTGCTTGGTTAGTATTAGCAATATTACATAGTTTTCCATGTAGAAATCTTGCATTTCTTTGCTTAATATACTCAAGTCCTTGGGTTTAATGCCTACTACTGTCCAAAAAACACATCTTATATTTCTTCGTTAAAATGTTTCCTAAATATTTTCTTCTTTCAACGCTCTTGTATAGAGAATTGTTCTTTCTTTCTTTCCTTCTTTTGTCTCTCCCTCCCCTCACCTTTTTGAGGGCAGATCTCCTTACATAGACCAGGCTAGTCTCAGATTACCAATTTCTGGGATTACAGGCATGTGCCACCAACCCTGGACAATGGACTAATTTTTACAGCTAACTTATTTGTAGCAAAGACAATTTACTTGAGAAAAGATGATAATTTCAATGAGTGGTGTTAGAACAATTGGATATCTATATGTAAAACATACATACATACATACACAGACACATACATAAACTTTATTCTATTCCTCACTTTATATACAAAAATTAACCCAAATTGAAATGTATACCTAACTGTAAATTCAAAATTATGAATGTACATTTCTAGAACTTTTCTTTTTTAGGGGGGGTACCAGGGATTGAACTCACAACCTGGTGCTTGCCAGGGAGGCACTTGTGCCACTGAGCTAAACCCCCAGCCCTTTTCTTTCTTTCTTTTTTTTCCCCCTTTTCTTTTTTTCTCTCTCTTTTTTTACACTTTCAAGAAACTTTCTAGAATAAAACATGAGAAAAAAAAATCTTTGTGACCTTGAACTAAGCGAACATTTCTTAGAAGTGATGCTGCAAGCATGTTCCACTAAAAAACAAATTGATAAGTGGGACTTCATAAAGAAAGAAAACACACTTGCCTGGCAGGCACTTATTCCTGCTGAGCTAAATCCCCAGCCCAAAACTTGCTCTTTAAAAACTACAGGCTGAAGAAAAACATGTATCTATGAATTTTGCTCATAAGTTATTTCTGTTTTTTGCAGAAGTATTTTTGGGACAGATTTCTAGAAATAGGACTGTTGGATTAAAGATAACTACATATGTAATTTTCCTAGATCTTTCCATTTTCACTGTAGAGCAGTTGTACCATGTGATACTCTCACATACTGTGTGAGGGCTCATTTCATAGTATCTTGTGAAATATTTGGATTTCTGTCAACCTAATGGATGAAACTCTTTGATGGAGGGGTGTGTGTGTGTGTGTGTTTTCCTTTGATGCAGGGTCTCTATACATACTTTGGGTTGGCCTTGAACTCACACATATCCCAGGTTGGCCTTGAACTCCAAGGTGACCCTCCTGCTTTAGCCTTTGAAGTGCTGGGATTACAAGTGTATACCACCACATCCAGCAAAGGCATTTTCTTTTGTATTTTTTTTAAATTGTAAGTGAGGTAGACTATATTCCCAGGCCATTTTAAACTTTTTAAAATAAATAGGGGTTCATACCTTTTTTTGTTTAAATTTCTGTAAAGTTGTTGGCTTTCTTTTTTGAAAAGCTCTTTGTAGACCAGTATAGTAATACATACCTGTAATCCTAGCATTTCAGGAGGCTAAGGCAGAAGAATCACAAATTTGAACCTAGCCTGGACTATTTAGCAGTTTAGGAAGACCTTGTCCACTTTTTGAGACAGAATCTTACAACAGTTCGGGCTTGCCTTGAACTCATCATGCTGGCCTCAAACTGGCAGGGATCCTCCTGCCTCGGCTTTTTCAATGGCTGAGATTACAGGTGTATGCCACTATGCCAAGCTACAATTTTAAAAAATAATAATAGTAAAGTGCTGAGAGTGTAGCTCAGTGCAAATGTCCTGGATTCAACCCTTCGTACCACAAAAACAAACAAAAAAACTGAAAGAAAGCTCCTTTGTATTTTAAAACCTGTTACTCCTTTATTTTTTAAGTTGATGATTTCCCAATTTGTTACTTAGTTTCAAACTTCATCAATGGTGAGTTCTGTGTGTGTCTGTACCTGTGTCCATGAAAAAGGTTTGGGGATAGGTGTCAGGAGTTAGACTTAGGACCTCATGTATGCTAAATATACACTACATAGTGAGTTCAGTGCCAGTTTGAATCACACAGCAATACCGTCTCAAAAAACAAAACAAAACAAAACAAAAATTAATTTCCCTTTCCAATTGAATTTCATACCTTTTCTTCTGGGCTTTTGGTTGTGTTTCATTACATGTATGTTTTTGTTTCTTGTGGCATGTTTTGCTTTTTGGTGACTACCGGAGTTTTATTATGCCACAGAGGAGATTACAAATATGCCAAAAAGCCATTTTTTTCACTGTTTTTTTTTTTGTTTCAGAAAATTTATTTTCCATGGGTTTTATATATATTAACACTTCATGAGTTTATTGCTGTGGCTTTCAAATAAATTAATAAATATTACTAAATTTCTTGCTTTTAATTGACAACACACAAATGCTGACCAATAAAATCCACGTAAAGAAAAGCTCTTTGGGGGTTCTTCAAAAATTTTTAAAATGAAAAAAAAATTTTTTTAAAAATGAAAAGGACTCCTGAGAATAACACTTCGAGAACTACCGCTTCATAGATTCCTCAGGAAAAGTTTGTGATCACATTTTTTTGTCAGTATCCTTTATACTTGAGCACAGTATGAAGGATATGAAATTCTTGGATCATATTTTCTTTTATTTTCCTTTCTGGACAATCTTTTTTTTTTTTTTTTTAATACTTGGAGTCAAACCTAAGCCCTCTGACCTGGATTCCTGGACCCTATTATATTTTATTTTATTTTGTATTTTGGGGTGGTTTTGCTAAGGTGGCTAAATTGCAGGCTAGATTTGAGTTTGCAGTTCTCCTGCCTCAACCTCTGCATGCTGGATGGGATTACAGGTGCACATCACTATGCCAAGCTACTCCCTTGAAAACGTCTCATTAACATGTAGCTTTGGAGAAATCTGATGCCACGCTCATTCTCTCCTTTATAAATGACTGGTACTTTTTCTTTTGTTTTGTTCATTTTTGTTTTTTGAGATAGGGTCTCACTATATACTTTAGGGTGGCCTTGAACCCACTATGTAGCCCAGGCTGTCCTCCAACTCACTGTGATCCTCCTGCCTCAACCTCCCAAATGTTGGGATTATAGGTGTGAACCACCCCACATGGCTAGACTAGTACTCTTTGTCTGGATACTCAAAGAATTTTTCTTTTCTTTTAAAATCCAACCGTTTTCCTGGAAAATGCCTTGGTTTGACTGTGTTGGGTCATGTTTTCCTTATCCATATGCTCTTCCAATGCTGAGTCAAAGGACTCAAGATTTTTTTGGTTTTGTTTTTTGAGCTGAGGTCTAGCTCTGTTGGCCAAATATTATATAAAAATGTACCAGAAATTCCCTAAGTACCTGTGACTACAAGAAATGGCTTCCACATCAATTTTTTTTTTAATTTCTGCAAAACTGGGTGTTTTTTTTTTTTGTACCAGGCATCGAACTTGTGACCTCGCACTTGCCAGGCAGGTGCTTAATGCTGCTGAGCTAAATCCCCAGCCCAGATTTCTACAAATTTTTAAAAAAATAATGTGTTAAATATTTGTTTAAATGCTTTGCTTTCGTTTTCTTTGAAGTAAAGAACGTGTATGTAAATTCTCATGTTTGTTTTCTATATTTACAACGCTTTTATCTTTCGTTATTTCTTTTTTAAAATCTCTGGGAGGCTGTGGCAGGAAAATAGGGAGTTGGAGTTTGAGGCCAATCTAGGACAGTGCGTGTCTCAAAAGAAAAAGGAAGGGGGAGAGGGGAAGAGAAAGGAAAAAGAAATAAAATGTGTTATAAATATGTACCAACTCCTCACAATGAATGAAATCGTGTGCTACAAACATGTACTAATTAAAGTAAAAAACGAATACAAAAAACCTTTCTTCTTTCATTTCTTATTCCGTAAAAGTTTAAAATTTTTTCCCTGAGGTTAGTTCTCTTCATATCCAACTGTTTTGTATCAGAGATTCACTACTCCTGTCTTACACTGTTCTCTAACAGCATTCCTGTTTTCTTTCATTTTAAAATACGCATAAGGGGCGCGGGGTGGGGGGTAGCTCAGCGTTGTAAGCGCCTGCCTGGCAAGCGCGAAGTCTCAAGTTCTTGTAACCCTCTTTTCTAGCATGTTCTGGACCTCTGTAGGAACATCTTATAAGGTTTACTTTTACTTTTCTGCTTCTAAACTGACAGGTACGAGGTTAGATCATAATTGCTTATTCTCAACGCCTAAAATGAGGTGAAGTTCCCGGGGCAGCTACGCTCGCGCACCTCCCAGGGCGAGTTCTAGATTCCAGAACACCTCAACAGGCCCCGCCCACGCGTTTAGTGCAGGACTGAGCCCCGCCCACTCCCCCCCCCCCGGCCAGGCGCACGGTGCGGCCCCGCCCCCGTCTCACGCACGCCCCGCTGGCCACGTCCTCCCTTGGCCAACCCCGGAGCGCCGGGCGGGGTACTTATTTTCCCGCCATTTCTTCTCTTCTTGAGGAAAACTGGATGTTTAGGTGAGATCTGAGATATTTTGGGACCCCAGTGGCCACCCTGGTAGGGAAGGTAGCTAGAAAAAACTGAGAAGTTTGAATTGCTGGATACTCTTCATCCCTAGAACTGAGGCGAGTTTTGCCCTCGCTGTGGCAGGCGGTGCCGCTCCACCGCCTGTGCTTAAACTGCCCTTCCTGCCCTCAGCGAGCCGGCCAGTGGTTCTCCAGACTTCCCGACGCCCTGGTGAGAAGTTAGTGCATCCTGGGCAGCACACAGATTAGAAGCTCCTGGCCCTGTGGGATGTCTTTGTGTTAAAACTGTTTATTCAGTAACATTTTTTTTTTTTTTTTTTTTTTTTGGTCTTTTTGAGACAGGGTCTCACTATGCAGTTCAGGCTGGCTTTGAGCTCACTTTGTAGCCCAGGTCTCGAACTTGCAAGGATCCTCTTGCCTCAGCCTCCCGAGTGCTGGGATTACCTACGTGTGCCACCATGCCCAGCAACTATTGAGCAATTTTTTTTTTTTTTACCGTAAATCTTGCCTTTTGTGACAAAATCATTAAAGTGTGGTGAAGAGTAGCCTGCATTAACTTAGCAAACCTCTTCACAAACCAGTTTTTGGGGAGACGTAGGGAGGATACTTGCCTAGCATGTGGGAAAAAATTTTTTTAAAGACTTAGTAGGAGAAAAGTTACCTTCTGTTTTGATTATTTTTCAGATTAACGTTGAAGGAAATCAGATGAATGAATATTATATCCTTAGCATAATCATTACACATACATTATAGCTCACTTCCATGTTTTTATATCAATTTCTTTGTTTAAAAATCCACAGTAACGGTTACTTACTTATGTACTTAACAAGTTATATGTAATTGGTGTTGGCAGAATATATAGGATGTGTGGTTGTCCATGTCTGACATAAAGGCTATTTAATGTGAGAGGAAGAACTTTACAATGGGAGTCATGAGACTTGGATTCTAATCCCAGAATTATCACTAACTGTGAAATTTTGAGGCACTTTAAGTGGCATTCAGATACATCTTTTAAAGAAATAATAGTATTGGACAAAATGTAAATGATTTTCAAATCCACCATCAAATGAAAATACCTGTTTCAGTAAAGTGCTTTGCATAAAAGTGGTTCTGGTTTGCACTTGTACTGCAAGTGACAGCACACTGCCATTTGTAATTCTATCACTTTTTTCTTTCCTGTGGTTACATTTAATAGAAAGAAAATTTGCTAATTTATAAACTTCTTTCTTGAATCACATTACTACTTTGAGAAAAATACGAAAGTAAATGATTGATAAAGCTTTAACATAAACACATACTTTAGCACCTACCAAAGTAAATGATTTTCAAGGTCCATCCCAGACACATGATTTTGAGTTTCTGTAGAATAGATGTGTAAGCTGAGACCATATTATCATTGACTAAACCCTATTTTCTTTACATAAAATGTGTAACATATGGGTCTCTTTCTGGTCCACTGACTCCTTTCCTCTACTCTTGATGTGTCATAGAAAACTGTTAAAAACAAGTTTGTTTTTCTAATTACAAATTGGTACCTGAATTAATCCAGAAAATTTGGAAAATTGAAACAGTAAAAGCAACACACAACTACTCAATCTTTTTAAAAAATTTCAGCAGTCTTCCTATTGTCTCTCTCTCTAGAGATATATATGTATATAGATAGATACAGATATAGATGTGAATATATAGAGAGATATAGTATATATGTATTCTGTGCCATATACAGAACTACCTCGGTTCATGAACACTTTTGTTTGCAAATAATTTGGTTCACAATTATACCATTTAGCAAAATACATTTTTTGTAAACTACATCAAGTAACAAACACAGCTATGGCCATCTTTCCCATGCAAACATAAATATGGCCATCTTTTCAAAACTAGAACGAATTAAGTTCATGAACTGAGATATATAGATATATAGATATTGCCGTATAGATGTGCATATATATATTAGCATAGCATACTGAAGTCTACTTTTTCTCATTTTATGTGTACTTCCATCCAACTAATTGGAATGTTCACAATGATGTGCCTACATCCCAGTAAACTATCAGAAACTAAGCAAGCAATTTTATATAGATTTTTGAACAACTATGATTATATTATACCCACCTCATTCTTACTGTTTCTCTTTTATCTGTTCCAGAATGGATTGGTTTCACTGCAACCAGTGTTTCCGAAAAGATGGGACCCATTTCTTTGTCACCAGCTGTGGCCATATTTTCTGTAAAAAATGTGTGACTATGGGTGGGTAATTTGTTTTCAGATTCAGTCAAAAATGTTTTTAACCTAGATTCAGTTTTTAGCCATTTCTCTGTTTGACTTAGGAAAAAATCACATGGTAGGCCAGTGGTGGTGTAACTACCTTGGGAAACTATCAATTTTGGAAACTGAAATCCATTAATAGAAAACAGTGCTAAATGATTTAGCGAATCTGTTACTTGAGTACCAAAAGGTACTCATCAGTATTTTTAAATCTGTGGTTAAAAAGGCCATGATGGGTCAGAAGTGATGATGGTGGCATATAATGATGATGATGAGCTTGTAGTTTAAAAAAGCATTTACAGCTGGGTATGGTGGTGCAAGCCTATAATCCCAGCCCTTTAGGAGGGTGAGGCAGTAGGATCACCGTGAGTTCAAGGCCAGTCTGGCCTTTATGAGTTAAAGGCCAACCTGAACTAAATAGTGAGACCGTCTCAAGAAAACAAAACAGAAAAATAAAATTCACACAAAAAAATTTTTGCTCATACAAGTCCTAGGTGGTAATTAATTATTAGTGTAGCTATTTTAAAAATGTGGAAACTAACTCAGAGAGGGACTAATGTGACCAAACTCTTGTAACTATTCAGCCTTAGAAAGGAGACTTGAACTTAAGATTGGTTTTATTTTGTTTGTGGTGCTGGGATGCCAGGCATGGTGGTAAATGACTGTAACCTCAGCACTTGGATGGCTAAAGCAGGAAGATCTTGAGTTGGAGGCCAGCCTGGACTATATATAGTGAGTTCAGAGAAACCAGAAATATAAGGACCTGGGGAGTAGATATGGTGTTATGTACCTATGCTCTAGCTACTTAGGAGGCTCAGGCAGGAGGAGTTCAGGGACAGGCTGGCAATATAGTGAGACCCTGTATTAAAAAAAAACAAAATGAAATAAAACAAAAAAGCAAGCAAACAAACAAAAAACACCTAGGAAGCTAGGCATTGTTGCATGCCTATTATCCCAGTACACTAGAGGCTGAAGCAAGATTATGGCCACAAGTTTGAGACCAGCCTAGGCTGCATAGTGAGTTCAAGACCAACCTGGATACTGGGGATATATAGCTCAGCAGCACAACAGTTGGCAAGTGCGAGATCCTGAGTTCGATTCCCAGTACAAAAAATATACCAGCCTGAAATTGCAGGGCCGTCTCAAAAACAAAACAAATCTCATGAGGTATGTAGTTATGCAAATTCCCAGAAGACTCAGGGCACTGTGCTTCTTCAAGGTATGCAGTTATGCAAATTCCCAGAAGACTCAGGGTACTGTGCTTCTTCAAGGTATGTAGTTATGCGAATTCCCAGAAGACTCAGGGCACTGTGCTTCTTCAAGGTATGTAGTTATACAAATTCCCAGAAGACTCAGGATACTGTGCTTTGGTCAGGGAATACTTCACAGAAGAGGTGCTGTTGGAGTATTGTTTCGGATAATAAACTAGAGTTTGCCAAGTGAATAAGGCAGGGAAGGTGATTCCAGTTTCAGACAACAGCATGTATAAAAACATGCTATCATGTAACCATGGGAGAGATGGGCACAGTGGCATACTCCTATAATTCCAGCACTCAAGAGGCTGAGGCAGAAGGATTCCAAATTCAAGTCTAGGGTGGGCAATTTAGCTACTTAACAGGACCCTGTCTCAAAATAAAAAAGGGTTAGAGATACAGCTCAGTGCTAAGCCCTGGGTTTAGTCATACTACAGCAAAACAAAATCAAACTGCAGTGCAGAGAGCTACACATAGTTGAGATTAAATATAAAGAGTAAAGTAAGAAATAGTAAAAGGTGAGGCTAAAGAAGTGGGCAGTATCCAGATGATGGAAGTTTCTATGTACTAGACTAAAGATCCTAAACTTTATCCTGTAGGTTATCAAGATCTATGGAAGTTTGTTGTTATTATTTTTCCTAAATAAAAAATTGTACTTGCTAGCCCACATTGGGACCACTATGGAAGTGTGACTTGGAAAAACCTTTATTCCCCAAGGAAAGAACATGAGGTTAGTTAGCTGAGGTTAGTTAGCCTCAGCAGAAGTTTTTTTACTCTGTGTGAATCTCATGACCCTTTTCAATTATCTGCTAATGTAATAAAGCACTTCACTATGGTAACAGAAGCTCATTTTTTTTTCCTTTTTGAGACAGAGTCTCACTATATAGTTTAGGTTGGTCTCAAATTTACAATGATCCTCCTGCTTTAACTTCCCAGAGCTAGGATTATAGGCAAGTGCCGCCATGCCTGGCTCAGCAACTCACTTTTTTTTTTTTTTTTTTATTTTGGTACTGGGGATTGAACTCACAATCTCCCACTTACCAGGCAAGTGCTTGAGCGCTGAGCTAAATCCCTGGCCCAGCAGCAGCTCACTTTTAAGTGCTGTGTCTCTGTGAAGCATAAGCTATATGATATTTTCCCCTTACGTCTTCATCAGTAACCAGCACCACTACTAAAATTTCCTTTACAAGGAAAGATGAGGAGTTTTATGTTTGCTCCTTTGAGACTGAAGTAACTGGAGACTAAGAGCATTTAGGCAAGATCTAGGAATATTAATAAAGTGAAAAGAAAAAGGAATAACTGGTGAATTTCTTATAATACCAGGGTATGCTTGCTGACATGTAGCTAGGATTTAAAAACAGTGATTTAAAGTTAAGATTACTGTGATATAGAGGATGAAGGAAGGAGAAAGGAAGAAGAACTTGAATAGTTCAGAAAGAAGGAAAGAAAAAAGAGATAAGAGATAGGACTTTGGTGATAGCACTCAAAACTTTAGCCAGAGCAACCAGGCAAGAGAAATAAAAGACATATAAATAGAAAGGAAGAAGTCAAACTATCCTTACTTGGAGATGACGTGACTCTTTACATAGAACACCCAAAAACATTCCACCAGAAGACTCATAGAATACCTTAGAACTAATAAACATAGACAGGCATGCTGTTGCTTTCCTCTAATCCCAGCACTCTGGGAGGCTGAAGTAGGAGGAATGCAAGTTCACACCCCACCTGGGCAAGCAAGAGACTTAGTGAGACCTTGTTTCAAAATTTAAGAAAAATTTCTTTTAAAGGCTAGTGATGTAGCTCAGTGCAAAGGCCCTGGGAATTCCCCAATACTAGGAAAACAACTACAGCTAAACCCCCCAAATGAAACAAATAAAACACAGAATCCTAATAAATTCAGTACATGGAAGGACATAAAATCAACACAAAAATCAATAGGATTCTGTGTACCAATAATGAAATCATTGAGAAAGAAATCAGAAGTGTCTCCTTCACGATGGCTTAAAAAAAATCAAATACTTGGGAATTAATCTAACCAAAGAAGTGAAAGAACTCTATAATGAAAACTAGTGCTCTGAAAAATAATTGAAGAGAACATTAGAAAATAGACATCCTTGTTCTTGAAAAGACAGAACTGAAATTTCAAAATTGCCATATTACCAAAGATGATAAGTAGATTTAATGCAAATAAAAATACCTACAGTATTTATCACAGAACTAGAAATAAATCTTAAAATTTACATGGAACTGGAAGAGACACAGAATAGCCCAATCAGTCCTGAGGAAAAAAGCAAAGTAGGAGGCATTATAATCCCAGATTTGAAATTACATTACAAAGCTCCAGAAATAAAAAGAGCATGGGAATAAAAATTTTTAACATGTTATGCTGATCAATCAAATAGAGTTGAGAATGCACAAACAACCCTATGTACTTTCAGGCATCTCATCTTTTTTTTTAAATTTTATCAATACCAGGGATTGAACTCACAACAGTGTGCTTGCAAGGCAGGTGCTTATGCCACTGAGCTAAATCCCCAGCCCATGGCATCTCATCTTTGACAAAGGTCCTAAAACCTGTGCTGGAAATAAAACCTCTTTAACAAATGGTGCTGGTTGTCCGATGCAGAAGAATGAATCTATACCCATTTCTCTCACCTTGTGCTAAAATCAAAATGGATCACAGATTAGATATAAAAACAGAAATGCTAGATCTGTTGGAACATAAAGTAAGAACAGCCAAGCATGGTGGCACATGCCTGTAATCCTAGCACTTGGGAGGTTGAAACAGGAGGAATGCTGCGAGTTTGAGAACAGCCTGGGTTACAAAGTGAGCTCAAGGCCAGCCTGAACTGCATAGCAAGACCCTGTCTCAAAAAAGACCAAAAAAAAAAAAAAAAAAAGTAAAACTCTTGAAGACATAGCCATAGACTTTCTGAACAAACCCAAATTGCACAAGAAATAGCACCAAGAATCAACCAATGTGATTATATGAATTTTGAAAGCTGCTGTACAATGAAACAGTGAACAGAGTAAAGAGACAACCTACAGCATGGGACAAATATTTGCCAGTTACTCCTCAGACAGAGGACTAGTATATAAAGAACTAAAAAACTTAGAACCTTCCGAAATAAAAGACCTGGTCAAAAATGAGTATCATAATTTCTTTCCCAACACCTACAATTAAAAGGAGGAAAAGTTTATTGTGGCTCACAGTTGTTAGAGGCTTTAGTTCACAGTCAGCGTGCTTCAAGGCAGGACAGCATGCAGAAGACAGACTTCATGGCATGGCAGGTGGAAAGGAGAGAGAAGGATCAAGTGAGAAGAGACAGACCCTTCTAAATCACACCCTTCATGATCCACTTCCTCTAACCAGATTTATCTCCCAAATCACATTTAGCTATAAACTCACTGTTGAACTAATCAGCTGATGAATGTCACACTCTCATGATCTGTCACCTCCCCAAATCCCCACTTACAAGTGCATGAGGCTTTGGGGAACGCCTAGATAGAAACCATAACGAGTACTTCAAATGAGTAGGCACTTCTCAAAAGAAAATGTGCAAATGACAAATAAGTACATGAAATAATTTCAGCATCTTTGGCCATTACAGAAATGCAAATCAAAACAACTCTAGAATTCTATTTTACTCCAGTAAGAATGATATTATCAAAGACTCAAAAAAATTTTTTTTGGCAAGGTTGTGAGGAAAAAGAGCTTTCTACATTGTTGGTAGGAATATAAATTAATACAATCAGCATGGAAATCAGATCCCTCAAAAAACTAAAAATAGAAATTGCATTTGACCCAGATATTCCTCTTCTGTCTTTCTAAAATAGTTAAAGTCATCATATTACAGTGATATGTGCATACCGATGTTTGCAGCAGCATAATGCACACTAGCTAAATTATGGAAATAACTTGTATGTCCATCAATAAATGGGTAAAAGTAAGTATGAGCCAAATGTGGTAGTACATGCCTGTAATCCCAGCATTTGGGAGGCTGAGGCAGGAGGATCTCTGTGAGTTCAAGGCTAGCTTTGGCTACATTGTGAGTTCTAAGCTAGCCTAAATTACGTAGCAAGACCTTGTCTCAAAAAAAAAAAAAAAAGCATTTATGTACAATGGAGTACTACCTAGCTATAAAGAAGGAAAAATTTGAATCATTTGTAGGAAAATGGGTGCATTTTGAGATCATAATGTTTAGCGAAATCACACACAGAAGGAAAAATGCTGCATAGTTTCTCTTACATGAAAAACCCAGAATATAAATAATTTTTTTCAGAATGTAGATAATTTAAAAAGCAAAGTAGAAGAGAGATGGTAGGAAATGGTGGTAGACTTTGTGGAGATGAGAAGAGAATGTAGGAAAGAGGGAAAAGGAGAGGAGAGGAAAGGAAGTAAAACTGATCAAGATGCAACATGTACAGTATACATACCAATTCCCCATGATTAATGTGATTACTATGCATTGTAAAGAGCACCAAAAAAATCATTGATTCTCTTGTACCCTTACCAATAGCTTTGTAAATGTACTCCAGCACTCCTGTTGGGTATTTAGAATTATCCCTTCTGACTCATAAAAGAAACCCAGAAATTCTTTTAAAAAGATGGAAGCCGGGCAAGATAGTTCATGCCTGTAATCCCAGCACTTGGGAGGCCAAGGCAGGAGGATTGTTGCGAGTTCGAGACCAGCCTGAGCTACAAAGTAAGTTCAAGGCCAGTTTGGACTGCATAGTGAGACCCTGTCTCAAATAAATAAATAAATACATAAATAAATAAATACAATAGGGAGATTGGGGCTGGGGATTTAGCTCAGGAGCACAGTTGCTTGCTTGGCAAGCACGAGGTCATGATTTCAATATTCGGTACCAAAAAAAAAAAAAAAAAGATGAGTTGATGTGAAGTGTGAAATCCTTACTTATACTTCAACCTAGTAGTTTGGAAATTGATTTAGAGACCAGAGTCTAAGCTGATGTCCTTTTATAACAATAATATTCTAACTTTAGGAAGAAACCTGTTTTTCCCTTCCTGGCCTACTTGACTATTACCGTGTACTTTAGGAAAATTTTAACCTTACACTGAAGAGAACCAAACCTTTTTTACTTTTTTCTCCCAGAAAAATGTGTCATTTGTGGAACTCCTTGCAAGCATCTGGCTCTATCTGACAATGTAAGTTTTCCCCTTACCACAATTTTATCTCATTCCTGGCCTGTAGGAAATATACACAAAATATATATGATGATTTTATATAATCAGTGTGATGACTGAAGTATGATGATTGAAACCCATGTTTTCAGCAGCATAATTCACACAAGCTAAATTATGGAAATAACTTGTATGCCCATCAACAGATGAATGGGTAAGAGAAACTGTGCACTGGGCAGGGGATTTAGCTCAGTGGTGTAAGCACCTGCCAGGCAAGCACCAGGTTGTGAGTTTGATCCCTGGTACAAAAAAAAAAAAAAAAAAAAAAAAAAGAAAGTGAGCCGGATGTGGTAGCACATGCCTGTGATCCCAGAACTCGGGAGGCTGAGCAGGGAGGATCCCTGCAAGTTCAAGGCCAGCCTGGGCTACAAAGCTGAAGCAACCTAGTGAAACACTGTCTCAGTAAATAAGTAAATAAATAAATAAATAAATAAAATCTATAACCAAAAATATATAAAGTAAATTTTAAAAGAGTTGGGGATATATAGCCCAGTGTGAAGGCCCTGGGTTCAGTCCTTAGTCCTGTAAGATGATGATGATAATGATGAAGATGATGATGATGATGATAGTTTAAAAAAAAAGAAACAACAAATTTGCAGGTAGTGATTGTAGAAAGAAAATTATCTTATTTCATTTCGGTATCAGTATTTTGTTTCATTTCACTGTAGACCTTTTCACTGTGTATCTTAATTCTCTTTGTAGTTGAAACCTCAGGAAAAGATGTTCTTCAAAAGCCCTGTGGAGACAGCTTTGCAGTATTTCAGTCATATCTCTCAGGTATGTGACACAAAAGTTAAGGAAATAAGACTTTCCAAGCAAATTCTACTTGTATCTTAGTCCTTTATCAAAGGTTTCTTTAGGCAGTGTTTGTACACAAGTGAGAGAAACTACCTTATGTCCCTTCTTCCTTGATGATGCCAGTCTCAACCAGTTAACTATGTAGTTAAATTTTGTCTCGTACTTCCTAGTTGCAGTGATAATTATGACTAAAGGATGGCCTAGGGTGCTTTATCATCTTTCTCGGCACCTTCTGACTATTGCCTGCAGATTGCATGACCTTGCAAACACTGGATGTGGTATTTTAACTCTTAACCTTTTGCTTACAGATCCAAGTTCATTAAAGTATGTCTTCTTCTTTCTTCTTGTTCTTCTTGTTCTTCTTGTTCTTGTTCTTCTTGTTCTTGTTCTTCTTCTTCTTCTTCTTCTTCTTCTTCTTCTTCTTCTTCTTCTTCTTCTTCTTCTTCTTCTTCTTTTTGAGGCAAGGTCTTACTACATAGTGCAGGCTGGCCTCAAATTCAAGGTGATCCTCCTGCCTCAGCCTCAAGAGTGCTGGGATTGTGTGTGCAACCATGCCTCACATTTGTTCTTCATTTTTTTATTTTCAAGTTTTACTTGTAGTAATTTTATTTATTTATTTATCTATTTATTTATTTAGGTACCGGGGATTGAATTTATGATCTCGCGCTCACCAGGCAGGCGCTTGTGCTGCTGAGCTAAATCCCCAGTAGTAGTAGTGTTTAACTCTTAGAATTCACAACTGGTTGCCTGAATTTTAGACAGTATTTGTATTTTCCTGATGACTCATATATTGGTAAACCATTGAGTTGGGCAGGAGCAGTAGGAATGCAGAAGGTAGAGAGAAGGCAGGACAATCATGTGAGAGAGTTCCCGTCTTGTAAACACTTTTGTTTTTTCTTTCCATTCTCTAGTTCTCTGCTGAAATTATTTTATAGCCTCATTCCTGTCTTAGCATAATCTTGACATTCCTATCTTGGCGTATGTCTTGAGATTTTATTACTTATTTTTTTTCTTTACTTTTCTTCTCCATTTTGTTTTCAGTGCTGTGGTCAAACCTAGGTCTTTGAACATGCTAAACAGGTCCTCTACCACTGAGCTACATCCCAGTAGCTCTTATTTTTTATCAGTGTACCTTTTCCAAACAGAAAAGTGATACTTAGTCATTTTCTGATTGAGGACAGCAGATTGATCTATCTATCTATCTATCTATCTATCTATCTTTTTTCCCCCTCTAGTCCTAACCCTGGAGTTAAGAGTAAGGGGAATTAAAGCTTAGGCTGCATCTTGTCTTTAGCTGCATAAGTGAGCCATCATATTTGAGATACTATCTATGTTCAACATTTTGAGAAGATAAAATCCATCTGGGACTCAAAGAGAAATATTTTAAAAGATCACATGAACAAGAGAAAGAGCAGGTCTTTGGTTAATAACTAAACACAGGGTTAGTTAATGATCAGTAGAAAAATTATATGTAGTCTGAATCTTAACCTGCCTAATCACGGGACCAATTACATATGGTCAAGTAGTCAAGATAAAATAAATAGGAATGTTTAGTTAATCATCACTTTAGTGAAGGACCAGTTTGGTGAAGTCAGCAAAGTCTGAAAATATGTTTTCCTAATCTGTGAAGCTGAATAACTGATCTGTCTAATACCCAGGTTGCTTCATTCAGCTCAAAACTTCCTTTCTCTGTCAAACGTTTAATAACTCTGATATCTCAAAAGTAGACCCAACGTTCTTTACTCCTTCTCCTACCTTATTTATCATAACCCTTCATATTATATTATGTATGTGTTTATTGTCTGAATCCTATACTGGAATAGTTTTATTTATTGGTCTCTTTGAATACTTCCTGACATATACTGGATACTTAAGACATTGTCATTAAATGAAACAATGGACTGTCACTCTAAATACCCATTTAATCTTTGTAACAACCGACAAAGGCATTTTTCTTTTTCTTTTTTCTTTTTTTTGAGGGGGTGAGGTTTCTTGGTACCAGGGATCGAACTCACAACCTTGCGCTTGCCAGGCAGGCACTGTGCTGCTGAGCTAAATCCTCAGCCCCTCAAGGGCATTTTTCTGATGTACTTTCTGCCTATAGTTGACCAAGCTGCCCATTTTGAATTTTTTTTCATTATGGTACTGGAAATTGAACCCAGGGTCTTCTCACTGAACTATGTTCCCAGTCCTTTTAAAAATTTTTTATTTTGAATCAGGCTAAGGATATCAGTAGCATCCTTATTATCAAATGCAGTGGATGATTGTTCTTGTTCATTTCCTATTTGCTCTCTCAGCAGCATTTGAAGTATGCTCTCCTGTGTCAAAACATTTTTCAGCTACCAAAACCAACTTACTTTCTTTTTGGGTTCCTTTTCCTCTGATCATCTCTTAAATAGTTGTATTTCTCAGAGTTTTATCCTAGATACTTTTCTACATGGACAATCTCATTCACTCTTGGTGATCCTTCTGCCTCAGTGTCCTTAGAACTGGGACCCTACCCACCAAGATCTCAGTTTAAATGTAGCCTCAGAGGATCCTTCTCTGACCTCTATATTTAAATTAGTATTTGGTAGGTACTGGACCCAGAGCCCTGCACACGCTAGGCAAGCACTTTGCCAGCAAGCTATATCCCCAGTCCTAGGAATCATTATTTTTATTTCTTTCACATACACAGTCCTTTACTAAATCATGTTAGTCATATCTCTCTAAAATATCTTGAATCTGCTTTGTCTCCAGCCTAGTTCAAGCCATCATAGTTTCTTATCTGGATTATTGCAGTAGGGTTCCAATAGATCTTTTGACCTCTCAAACTGTGAGCCAAAATAAATCTCTTTTCCTTTAAATCATGAGTCTCAGGTATTTTGTCCCAGTGACAGAAAAATGACTAATATACCATTTTTAGATTATTTGCATAAATAGTTTTCTTTGTTGCCTCTAGGCCTTTGTATATGATGGTCTATCTCTTCGGAACGTCCTTGATCTCTCTGTCTGTCTGTCTGTCTGTCTCTCTCTCTCTCTCTCTCTCTCTCTCTCTATATATATATATATATATATGCATTGCATTATATCTATGTTTATATGATATGGTCTTGTAATTTTCTCCTTGTCTGCATTTTCTCTTGAGAACAGGAACAATATCAGTCTTACTCACACTATATATCAGCTTTTAACAGACTATAAGTACCATAGAAGGATTTAACAAATATTTTTTGAAAGAACAAGTGTAATAGTCTTTTCTATTGAAGTATTCCTTTAAGGTATATGAAATATAATACAGTGGTAATACTGAGAAAATTATTAGAGTAAAAATCTCAAGACCAAATCAGCCTGCTGGTGTATAGCTTCATTCTCTGAAACAGTCCTTCACGTGTAGTCAGGGGTTGCAATTACACACAGGAGAACAATTACACACAGGAGAACAATTACATACAGGACACAGAATTTATAATATTATTTTATGATGGTCACCCAGAGTAATACAAGAAAGTACAGGAAATTGGCCCTGAAGCAAGGCCAGAAGATTGCTTGTAGCTGCTGGTTTCAAACAGGAGCCTAAAGAGAATTCTTTCTGTGGTCTGATGGCCATTTCAGACTTGGAAATGCAATGGTCAATTCATCAGAAAGAAATAGCAGGTGAGTATGGCAGACTTTGGGGGGCCTGCAGGGGAGAGACCCTGGCGCCTTGGAACCTGCACCGTGCGGGTGACTTGGGGTGCAGGGAGAATGAGGAGTTCATCCCCTCTCTGTGGGGTGGCTGAGAGTGTGGCAGACTTTCAGCAGCTTGAAGGAGAAAGACCCTGGTGCATCGGGACCTGCACCATGCGGTTGACTCAGGGTGCCGGGAGAACAAGGAGCTCCTTCTCTCTCTGGGGGGCAGCTGTGAGTGTGGCAGACTTTCGGCGGTCTGAAGGAGAGAGACCCTGGCACATCGGGACTTGCAACGTGTGGTTGACTTGGGGTGCCGGGAGAACAAGGAGCTCCTTCCCTCCCTGGGGGGCAGCTGTGAGTGTGGCAAACTTTCAGTGGCCTGAAGGAGAGAGACCCTGGTGTGTCGGGACCTGCACTGTGTGGTTGACTCGGGGTGCCGGGAGAACAAGGAACTCCTCCCCTCTCTGGGGGGCAGCTGTAATCCTGCCAGTGGGCAGGCTGAGAATCAGACATCTCATATCGTCCTGTCCCATGCCCCCCCCCTTAGCAAGTGGGAGCCAGTTAACTACACATCTTGTGAAAAAGTTGGCTATGGTATTTAGTATGAGCTCCCCATATGCAAAGATATGGACAACCATTTGGAAGAAAACAAGAGACAATATGACAGATAGTGAAGATCCCTGGTTGTATAGCTTTTAAATTTATGCTTTCTTAAGTCCCGTTCTGTTCTGTTTTGTTGTGTTTAATTTTACCCCCTTTAAAATAAAATTAAAAATTATATATATATATATATATATGTGTGTGTGTGTGTGTAAAAGAGGGGAAAAGAAAGTGCTCTAAAGGATATAACTGAATGAAT
>PVJX010000058.1:213838-470931 GCA_004027295.1 Dolichotis patagonum
TCAAAAAAAAAAAAAAAAAGTACAGGAAATCTGTCCACAACACTAAAGATCTAGAAAACCTAGCCGAGGGCATGGATCCCACAGCAATGTCCTACATAAGTCCAGCTGAAAATCTAGAGCCCATGACAGTGCCTCCCACACATCAAACTGGAGGTCTGGAGCCTATGACAAGGACTCATGCCAGTATGTTTTATGGCTCTGAGCTGGGAAGGCCCAAAGGTCAGCAGTGGAAGCTAGAAAGTCTATGCCAGTGGGGTAAAGGGTCTGTGCCAGTAGGCTGAGGGTTCCATACTGGAGCCAAGAAGTCACACTTCAAATAAGGACCAGGGCTGCCCTGAAAAGAACCACAGCCATCCTCAGCAACAATGAGGTCCTGATCTCCTCTGACAATGAGAACAGTGGAGTACATGCCAGGAAGCCAGCATGACAAGCTTCTCCAGGAGATTAAACAGCACACATCTTCTCCTCCGGAGCCAGGAAGCGGTGCTCAGTGTAAGGACCAGAGCTTCCCCAAAGTGAACCACAGCCACTCTCAGGGACAAGGTCATGAGCACCTCTGACGATAATGGCTGAATTCATATCAGGGAAGCCAGTCACGACAAGCTCCTCCAGGAGAACCAACGGCTCCGAACAGCAACAGTTAGGAGAACCCACAATGTCTTGTTCTTCCTCTCCATGTCTCCTTATGCTGGTAACTTTCCTCAGGTGGGCCATCTATGCTCAGCACCATGCTGATTTAATTCAGCTGGTGTTAAATTAACCACCGATTTTTAATCCATAACAACATGTAATACTCATGCTACCTCTTGTACAGATCCAAGCAAGTAATGTTTTTTTACAGCATTCTCAAAACTGTGCCTTACTGGGCTAGGGGTTTAGCTCAGCGTTGTATGTGCCTGCTTGGCAAACATGAGGTTGTGAGTTCAACCCCTGGGACCAAACAAAAAAACAAAACAAAAAAAAGTGTGCCTTACTGGTTTAAAAAATTATGTGGGAAATTCATAGAAGATTAGGAAAGATCACAAGCTCACAAAAAATAGTTAAAAGACTACAAGTAAAAAGAAATCTGTAACTTTGTTTTCAAAAGGAAGTATAAAATGCCCCATCTACTTTTAAATTAACAGTCTTATTAAGATAACCTTTAGAAGCTGGGCCTGTAATCCTGCACTTGGGAGGCTGAGGCAGGAGGATTGTCACAAATTCAAATTTGAGACCAGCCTGGGCTACAAAGTGAGCCCAAGGCCAGCCTGAACTGCATAGTGAGACTCTGTCTCAAAAAGACAAAAAATAATAAGGTAAACTTTACACACTAGAGAATTTATCATTTTGAAGTATGCAGTTCAGTTTGTTTGTTTGTTTGTTTTGTTTGTACTGGGAATTGAACTCATGACCTTGTGTTTGTTAGGCAGGCACTTATGCTGCTGCGCTATATCCCTGGCTCCCTAGTTCAGTGGTTTTTAATAAACTCACAGAGTTCTGTAATCACTACTACCCAATTTTGGAACATTTCTTTGTTTGTGGTTTTTTTGTTTTTGTTTTGTCATTTGTTTTGTGTTTTAGGGACAGGGCCTCACTATGTGGTTCAGGCTGGCCTTGAACTCACTTTGTAGTTCAGGCTGGACTTGAACTCCAAGTGATCCTCCTGCCTCAGCCTTCTGAGTGCTGGGATTACAGGTATGTGCCACCATGCCTGGCCTTTGAGACCTTTTTATCACCCCCAAAAGAAACCTTATGCTCATTAGCAGGCACTTCCCAAATCTTGCCCACCTTGCATAAACCCAGGTCATCACTAATTTACTTTCTATTCCTGTAGATTTGCCTATTCAGGACATTTCATAAACATGGAATAGCACAATGTGTGGTCTTTTGTGACTGGCTGTATTTTCCCAGCATAATGTCTTCAAGGTTCATCTGTGTTGTAGCATGTATAGAGGGCTTCATTAGTATTTCATTCTTTGTGTGTGTGTGTGTGTGTGTGTGTGTGTTGAGACAAAGTCTATACTATATAGTTCAGTTCAGGCTGGCCTTGAACTCACTATGTACCCCATGCTGGCCTTGAACTCCCAGAGATCCTCCTGCCTCAGCCTTCTGGGTGCTGGAATTATAAGCATGTGCCAGTATGCCCAGCTCTTTTTCTTTGTACCAGGAATTGAACTCACAACCTTATGCTTGTCTTTGTTTTTTTTTTTTGGTCTTTCTGAGACAGCATCTCAGGCTGGCCTTGGGGCCTTGGGCTCACTTTGTAGCCCAGGCTGGTCTTGAACTTGCAACGATCCTCCTGCCTTAGCCTCCCTAGTGCTGGGATTACAGGAGTGTGTCACCACACCCAGTTGTCTTTTTTTAAATGAAATTTATTTTATTTTATTTTAAATGAAATTTATTTTAATTTAACTAAATTTGATACAAGTTTTTGTTTTGTTTTATTTTTGGTACCAGGGATCAAATTCATGACCTCATACTTGCTGGGAGGCGCTATGCCAGTGAGGTCTATCCCCAACCCCTTTTTTTTGTAAAGGGGTCTCATTTTCATTCATGCAAACTTGAACTTGCTAGGTAGCCTAGGCTAGCTTTGAACTCATGGTCCTCTTGCCTCAGCCTCCTGGTGTTGGAAATACAGTTGTACACCAACACACCCAGCTAATATACTAGTTTTTGCATGAGCATATACTTTCATTTCTCTTAGGTAAATATGTAGCTGTGGAATCACTGGGTAAAATGATATCTCTATGTTTAACTTCTTTTTTTATTTTTTATTTTTAAAATTTTTTTCAGTTTACTGGGGATCGAACTTGCGACCTCACACTTGCCAGTCAGGCACTTATGCTCTTTTTTTATTTTAATTTTTTTCTTTTCCATGCCAGAGATTGAACCCAGGGCTTCATGCATGCTTAGACAGGCACTGTACTGCTGAGCTACATACCCAACCTCTTTTTGTTGTTGTTTTGTTTTGAGATGGAGTCTATGTTCCTGGCTCAAGTGACCCTCCTGCCTCAGCCTTCCTAATGGCAGAGAAGGCATGCATGACTCTGCCTAGTTTGTTTTAACTTACTTTATTTTTGATGGTATTAGAGATTAGATCTAGGGCCTCATACATGCTAGGCAAGTACTTTACCACTGAGCTACATCCCCAACCTCAGCCTTTTTAATTCTTTTATTTTGAGACAGGGTCTTACTAAATTGCTAAATTGCCCAGACTAGGATCAAAATTGCAATCATCCTGCCTCAGCTTTCCAGATTGCTAAGATTACAGGGCTGCACAATGCCTAGCTAATGTTTAGCATTTTGAGGAACGAATAGACAGTTTATCCAACAATCCTCCTGCCTCAGCCTCCTTAGTGCTGGGATTGAAGTGCTAGTATTGTCACCATACCTGGGCTGCTGTTCTTTTATAAACTATATAGTTTTATACCTTGATGCCCAGAATGCTGTTATACTAAAAACTGAATTAATAGTTACCTCTTAATCATAATTAGTGTACTTTGTACATACTTGGGCATATCACATTGTAGTTTATTGGTTTACATGTCAAAATTCCTCTTCTTCTATGATATGATGAGGTACTGAAGGACAAGAACCCATGTTATTCATCTTAGTACCTAGAATTACTGCAAGTGGAGTAAAGTATTCAGTAGAGGTTAAGTGAAAGGATGAATGATCTTCGCACTATATATTATCTCTCTGACCCTGCATGAGGTGTTTTCTGATACCAGAAAGTTTTCTGGCACCAACTAGGTGTCCAGTAATTGAATAATTTTTTTTAATGAGAGCATCACTTTTACTAACAGTTTCAGTTTCACAGAAAATAGTCTCAGGACAATGAAATAAATATATATATATATATATATATATATATATAATGTCAAAAGACAGCTTAGCACTGTACTCACCCTTGTCTTCCCCTTTAGCACCTCAATCCCACAATACTGGCCTCACTTCAGATGCTAGGCACAAGTAGTGTACCCAGGCTACCCACATTTCAACCCAGGTAACTATGAATTCAGAAGTCCACCATCCTCTCCCTCTGGTCATCCCAACTTTGCTAATTTACTAGAAGGACTCACAGAACTCAGAAATGCACGATACTTACTTGTCAACTGTAAAAGTTACAACCCAGGTATAGTCATATGGAAGAGATACACAGAGCAGGGACACAGAGCTCCCTAACCCTCTAGGTGTACTATTCTTTCCAACACGTCAAGGTGTTCAGTCTGGAAGCTCTCTAGAATTCCTTGTTGAGGGTCTTTTACTGGTTCTGTTACTTATACATGATTGATTAAATAATTGACCGTTAGTGATTGAATTCAACCTTGAGTCCTCTCTTGTCCTAGATGTAAGGATAAAAAAGGGGTTAGGCTTGAAAGTTCTAATTCCTCTAATTAGTTGATTCCTCTGGCAACATGCTTCCATCCTGAAATTTTCTAGGAGCCCACCAAGAGTCACCTCATTAAAACAAATTCAGGTGAGGTTAAAGGAGGGGCAGTTGTTATGGATAAGAAAATTTCTCTATTGCTCAGGAAAATCCAAAAGTTTTAGGAGTTTTGTTAGTCGGCATTCCCATGCTGTGACAAAATGCCTGATAAAGTCAATGTAAAGGAAGAAAGGTTTGTTTTGGCTCATGGTTTCAGAGGTTTTGGTCCATGGTTGGCTGGACCTTTTGCTTTGGGCCTGTGGCAATGCAGAAGTCTCACAGTGGGGGGCACATGGTAAAGAAAAGCTGCTCACTCCATGGTAGCCAGGAAGCAGGAAAAGAGGGAGGGGTCAGGGTCCTAATATACCCTTCAAGGACCTCTGGTACCTGGTAACCTAACTTTCTCACACCACACTAGCCTATCCTCTAAGCTTTCACCACATCCCAGTAGTGCCACGGGCTGGTAACCAAGCCTTCAACACACGGTCCTTTGGGAGAAAGTGAAGATCCAAACCATAACATTCCACCCGAGGCTTCCAAAGGCTCATGTCCATCTCCTAATGCAAAGTGCATGCAGTCTGTGTCCACAAATCCCCAAAGTCTTAGCAGTTCCAGCCTTGGTCATAAGTTTAAGTCCAAAGTCTCCGAGACTGAAGGCAAACTTAGAAATTAGCTCCTGTAAAAACAGAAAGTTACATATATTTCCAAGATACAGTACAGGGTGAATATTCCCATTTACAAAGGGAGAAATAAGGATACAGGGATGAAGAGAGTGGACCAAAGCAAGACCGGAACTGAGCAGGATATACGTTAGATCTTGTATCTCCATTCCTGACATCCAGGGAGCAATGTGGTGGAATTTGGGCCACCAAGGGCTTGGGTTGCTCTGGCCCTGAGTCTTTGATGCCAGCAGCTCACCTGGTCTCTCTCTTGGACTGATTCTGCTCACTTCCTTCTGTTCTCTTTGCAATGGTTCCACATTCTTGGCATCTGTGTTTTCCCAGTGTTCATGGCAGCAGTGGTTTCACCGTCACACCTTCATGAATTGCTCTGTCAGAGTTTGCTTGCAAGGATTTTGATTCTGCCCAGACTTTCATCTGGTATCATGGTGGAGGCCTTCATGACATCACAGCTCTTTCATTCTGCATGCTTGTAAAACATCATATGGGTGAGGCCAAGGTCTGGCACTAGTTTGAGCAGTACATAGGCTCATGTGGATACAGCTGCTGTGACCTTACTGGGCAGCTGAACATAGGTAAATGAATCCCAGGGAAGCAATACCCCAGGTAATCCTGTGAAAACAGATTGCCTCAGGACTCTGAAACAAGTCTTGAATCTTTAGTGGGTCTTACTGATTTTTGAGATGCTCTCAGATATCCTTCCTGCTGTTCTGGTACAAGGTACATGGCTTATTTTTATTTATTTATTTTTGCAGTATTGGAGATTAAACACAAAACCTTTGCACTGAGCTACATCAACAACCCTTTTGTATTTTGGGATAGGTCTTGGTAAGTTGCTCAGGCGAGGCTTATACTTAGAATCCTCCTGCCTCTGCCTCCCAGACTGCTAAGGTGATAGGTGTGTGCCACCATGTCCAATTTTGGCTTCTCTTTAATGATATTAATCTTTAATATATATAGCCTCCTTAAATGGAACTCTGTGTGTGTGTGTGTGTGTGTGTGTGTGTGTGTGTGTGTGTGTGTCTTTTTTTGAGACAGGGTCTCACTATGCAGTTCAGGCTGGCTTTCAGCTTTCTTTGTAGCCCAGGCTGGTGTTAAACTTGTAACAATCCTCTTGCCTCAGCCTCCCAAGTGCTGGGATTACAGGTGTGCACCACCATGCCCAGTTTGGAACTTTTTTTTTGAGATAGGGAATGACTATGTAGTCTAGGCTGTCCTTGAACTCACTATAGATGGAACTCACTTAGATGGAACTTTAAATGTGCTTCTTTTCTGGTCAAAAGGCAAGTTTTTCAAATATTTCCACTCTGATTTTCTGAATAAATGGAAAATTATTATATTGTACACATTATTATATTATGTTTTTGTTTTTTGTTGTTTTAAAAATTTTTCACAGGCTAGGGATTTAGCTCGGCAGCATAAGCACCTGCTTTGCAAGCATGTGGTCATGAGTTTGATCCCCAGTGCCAAAAAAATTTTTTTTCTCTATTTTTAGATGATTAAAATTGTCTATGACATAAATGGATTATGTGTGTGTGGGACATGTTTTTTGTGTATTTGTTTTGTTTTGTTTGCAGTACTAGGGACTGAACCCAGTTTTTTGCAGTGAGCTATATCCTCCAACCCTTTAAAAAATTTTTTTATTTGGATACAGAGTCTTGCTAACTTGCTAAATTGCCCAGATGGGATTTAAACTCGGCATCATCTGGCCTCAGCCTCCCACAGTGCTGGGATTGCAAACATATACCACCATGCTCAGCTCAAAAGTTTTAAAACTATTTTAAAATTGATTTTGAGGCTTTTTCTAATAAGATGAGGTATAAGATATATATATATATATATATATATATATATATATATATATATATATATATATATATATATTTGGTCTTTATCCTTTATTCCTAGCCCAGAGTTCTTGTTACCATTTGGACCTTCAAATATCCCCAAAACCCATGTGTTGCAGGCTTGGTCACAGCTGCTGGTGCTGTTGGGAGACAGTGGAGCCATTAGGAAGCAGGGCATGGCAGAAGTAAGTTATGTCATCAGGGCTTGCCCCTGGAAGGGGTTATAGGGACCTTGGCCTGATTTTTTGTCTCTGCTTTGTCAATGCCATGAGATGAGTGGCTTTGCTCTGCTAGATGCTTTCTGCCATATTCTTCCTTGCCACAGGTCTAAAATAACACAGTCAGCCAACCACATAATCCTTCCAAAATTATGTGCCAACATAAATTTTTCCTCCTTATATCTCAGGTATTTCATCATAGTATGCAAAGCTAACAGAAAACTGTATGCTAAGAAGTGGTGTCACTGCTGTGACTATACCTGGTACTATAATTCAGAAACCCTTGGAACTGGTTTGAGGGGAGAATATGGAAAAGTTTCTAGAAGCAACCTGGAGAAAATTTAAAACTGTTGTCAACAGATGTAGACGGGCAATTCTGATGGAGCTCTGAAGAGCAGAATGTAAAAAGAAATGAAGACAGTGAGGGCTATGCTCATGAAATGGTTTCAGGTGGAAGTGAAGACTTGGCTGAAAATCAGAATGGAGGTTAGTCATGGTACATTTTAATAAATAACTTGTTTAAAGTTGGTCAGTGCCCCAAGACTTTGTGGGAAATTGTGATTAAAAGTGATTGACTGTTAATTTGGTGGAAGAAAATTTAAGACTGAATAGCATTCAGGAAGCAGCATGGGTATTACTAGCTTCTTTTAGCTAGATACTGTATATGTCAAAGGGAGACAAGAAGCTTACCAATAACTTTATTTTTTTAAATTTTATTTTAAAAGGAGTAAAATTAAACACAACAAAATAGAACAGGACATAAGAAAACATAAATTTCAAAGCTAGACAACCAGAGATCTTCACTATCTGTCATATTGTCTCTTGTTTTCTTCCAAGTGGTTGTCCATATCTTTGCATACGGGGAGCTCATACTAAATAACATAGCTAATCTTTTCACAAGATGTGTAGTTAACTGGCTCCTACTTGCTAAGGGGGTTGGGGGGACACGGGACAGGGGACAGGACGACATGAGATGTTTGATTCTTAGCCTGCACGCCGGCAGGCTCACAGCCACCCCCCCAGACAGGGGAGGAGCTCCTTGTTCTCCCGGCACCCTGAGTCAACTGCATGGTGCAGTCCCGAGGTGCCAGGGTCTCTTTCCTTCAGGCCACTGAGAGTTTGCCACACTCACCTGAATTGACCATTACACTTCCAAAGTTCTGAAATGGCCAACAGACCACAGAAAGAATTCTCTTTAGGCTCCTGTTTGAAACCAGCAGCTATAGCAGTCTGCTGGCTTTGTTTCAGGGCCATTTACCAATAACTTTAAAAGAAATATCTAAAACTTAGCAAGTCCTTTATAAATAGTCTACTCATTAACACTGCATAGGAAGGGCTGGGGATTTAGCTCAGTGGCATAAGCACCTGCCTGGCAAACACGAGGTCATGACTTTGATATCCAGCATTAAAAACAAACAAACAAACAAACAAAAACTGCATGGGCAAACAAGTTCTCAAATAAAAAAAAACCCTTGAAAATAAGTATTTAAAAAGCCATTGTTTAGTACAAAAAAGACAATCAAGCTGATTTTCGTGTATTACTTTACAAATGGAACGCTTTTGCTTCTGGTAACTCATGTTAAACCATGTCTCATAATGTCTCCTAATGAACCTATTGAGCTTCCGCTTTGCATCCCTTACTGTGCCTTTCAGTATCTGCTCCAGTTTAGTATCTGCTCTTGTTTAGTATCTGCTGTAGTTTAGTATCTGCTCTAGTTCAGTGTCTGCTCTTGAATGGTCCCCAAAGATTTGTGCATCAAGAGCTAGATCACCATCCTGTAACACTACTAGAAAATGAAAAAGGCTTTAAGAGGTGGGGCTTAGTAGGAGGAAATCAGATCATTGGGGGTGTACCCTTTCCCAGATGTTGGAACCCTCGCCCCTTTCTCTGCCTTCTGACGTCATGGAGTGAAGGCATTCACACCACATACTGTTATGTGACACCCTGCCTCATTACAGGCCAAACACTTCAGGGCCACGTGACCATGGGCTGAAACTCCTGAAATAAGCCCATATAAACTGTTCCTCCTTAAAATTTATTATTCTAGGCATTTTGTCACAGCAGCAGAAAGCTGACTAACAGATAGTGTCTTTCAGTGGTTTTTCCTTTAGTCTCACTTGCCTAAACAGCTGGGATTACAGATCTGCATAACACTCCCTTTTACTAGATCTAATTGAGAACTAAAGTTTAAAAATATTCTCTTCAGTAAATAGAAATTATGTTTCATGTGTTAAATACAATTTATAGGAAGCCATTAGTTTAGACTGAGGTACTACATTAGGCCCAAGTTACCCAAAATAGATTTATTCATGCTGAAGTTTTGCACCATCAAGCCCCAAGTGTTTTTCTTCACCTTGTAAGAAGTCAGTGTAGAGATAGAGGTAATAGCCAAAATAGGCCAGTTTTACCCTTAACCTTTACAAGGAAATTTATTTTGAAATTATTAGTCTGTTTTCTTCTCTGTCTTTGCCTTGTTCTGCCCTTTTGCTTAGGCCTAGGCAAAAGGGCTTCCCATAGTGTAGTCTGGCTCCCTAGGGTTCCACAGTAGGGTTTGCTCTCAGTATACATAAGAGGCTTGGTGATCTCAGAGAGAAATGTAACTGGTCTAGAGTAAGATTTGGATTTTCTTGATGCTAGCCTGACAACTTAATTTCATCATAGACTGATCCCAAGGGTAGGATTAGAATGTTAGGGATACTATGTCTTGACTATCTGTTATATCTACTCATAATGTCTGTTGCTCCCCAAAATCCTCCCGTAATTTTAGTTAACTCCTAGAATTCTGAGTGACTTTTTTCTGTTGCTGGTCTGGCCAAATTTTCTAAACTAGACAAGCCTTGCTTTTATAAAACAAACAAAAAAACAAACAATATCTTTAGCTACTCATGGTGGTACATGTCTATAATCCCAGCTACTCAGGAGGCTGAGCAGGATTGCAAGTTTGAGGCCAACCTGGACAACCTTGAAAGACTTTGTTTAAAAATAAAAGTAAAAAGACTGAAGATGTTTGTTAAGAGAGTACTACTATCTAGAGAAGGACCTTTGATAGAAGTTTATAGTCTGAGCAGGGAGGAAGCAGGTGAAACATAATACTGCTATGTATTCAAAAGTGGAGGTTGACAAAGCTAAAACATGATCTAAATATTAACTTTTGGTCTGACTCAGCAGTCCCATGATAAGTACTGTACCTCAGTATAGCAACTGTTAAAGTGACACAAAAGATACAATTTATGTCCATGCCCAGGAATAAAATTCAGAAATAGGTGTGTCTGTGCATCTTCACCCTTCACTGCAGGAGCATGACCCACCTGCAAGTGACTGTACACCTGTCTTAGAGAAAGTAAATCGGTCACCAGTGGTCTGTAATAGCTAAGACTGTGGAAGTGAGTCCAAGATAATTGTAGACAAGTTAGAACTAATTCTGAGAGGATAAAATACTGTATTTTTAAAGGACCATTTTATGTCACAACATTACCATTAAGAGTTCGATCCCTGGTACAGAAAGAAAGAAAGAAAGAAAGAAAGAAAGAAAGAAAGAAAGAAAGAAAGAAAGAAAGAAAGAAATTAGAAAGCTAGTGTTTGGGAAATGAAAAACTTTCCCCTACTGCTGAGCTAGAGTACTTTTGGAGAGTTATGAATTAACCCAAATGTTCCAGAAGTAAAAGAGCCGTAATAAACTATGGATTGATAGATTTTCCTTCATTGCCAAAAATAAGGGGAAGGGAGTCTTGGGAATGCTTGTCAAAGGTCTGTTTTTTCCTAGTAGGTGTGGAGTTTCCAGAAGAAACAAACAAATCTCCTCATTGCCTTTTATAAGCACAGAATTACAAAGTTAGAAGCAGCCATTGAGGAGGCACAGCAGACAGTAGCCAACCAAGACAAGTAAGTAACAAGCAAAATCCACAGACAGCTTTTCCCCCCTCAGAGATGTTATAGTCCTTATTTCCTTGTGTTTGAAAAGATCAAAAATTTTCCCATGTATATTATGTTTGTTTTGAGAAAATCAGGTACAGAATTTTTGGTTGGTCCCCTCGGTCTCCATTTTGTATTTTTCTTTCTTTCTTTTTTGGCTCTTCTTACTTTATAGCATCCTTTAACTTCCCTGTATAAAGACTGCTTCTTCAGTCTTTTGTCACACTGATAAAAATGAGATAAAACATTTAAAATGTTATCTCTGGGAGGGTGTATTTTAGAAGTCTTAAACTAAAAGGTAAAATCCTTGATGGAACTTTTTAGACATTAGCAGGCTAATTATGTGAGAGGAAATGGAAATCTATGCAGACTCCCCTGAAGTCATAACAAGTGTCTCCTGGTTTTGTTGACTTGACTGTTTTCACCATCAACGCCCTGCCACTGTCCCTCAAAATCATCAGATCTCAGGTAGAAATACTCTATATATCTGTAAGTATCTCTCACTAAGCACTACCTAAATGTTGATAATAATAATTTTTTTACTGGGGCCAGGGGTTTAGCTCAGTGGCGTAAGTGTCTGCTTGGCAAACACAAGGTCATGAGTTCGATCCCCGGCACCAAAAAAACAAAAAAAAAATGTTTTTATTCTGCTGACTTGGAGTTTATTGCTTCCATCTTTTGCCTAGAGAGCTGTCAATCTTAAGAAAAGAGAATGAAGAACTGAAGAAACTTATAACCTTCCTAAAGGTGAATGAAATAAGTTTTCTTCACAATTATATTCTCTCTTACTTTTTGTCATCTGTCTAGCTGACTATATGAAATAATACTTCCTAACCCATTTCATATCATAGAACACATGGAGACTGATAATATTTGTACTCAAGCACACTGTAGTTAATAGATGAGGTCACAGAAAATCTAGGAGGACTGAAAGGATTGACCAATATTTAGGACACTTGTAACCAATTCTTGAATATCAGTGAAAAATGACATACCAGTTAAAAAGTCTCTCTCTCGCTCTCTCTCTCTCTCTCTCTCTGTGTGTCATTCTGTATCTCTGCCTCTGCCTCTCTCACTGTCTGTCTGTCTGTCTCTGTCTCTCTGTCTAGCTATGTCTCATTTCTCCTTATATTTCTGGAGATTGAACCCAAGGTTGTTACACTTAACTGTATCTCTAGCCCTTTTAAATTTTTCTGTTTTTTATTTTGAAACAGTCTTGCTAAATCCCTAAATTTCCCAGGCTCCCAGAGTATCAAGATTATAGTGTGTGCTACTATACCCAGAGAGACAACTCTCTTATAGACAAAACATGTTACCATTTTTTAAATTCCTCTTCAAGAAGTCCAAGAAATCCAGGCATGATGGCTTGTGCCTCTAATTCTAGAACTCTGGAGGCTGAAGCAGAAGGATGGTAAGTTCAAGGCTAGTGTGGGCTAGCAAGACCTTGTCTCACAGAAAAGAAAAAACAAAACAAAAAGAAGATGTCTGCGATGCCTCAGGACTCTTGCTCTCATACATACTCTATTTCCTAGATATTTCTTTCATCCTAGGACTGTTTTGTGTATTTATGTAATTGTGCTGTTGACCCTATTCCTGAACTAGTACAATGTAATCAGCCCCCAGAGACTTCATACTTCTCTAAACCAGGAGTGCTGGCGCATGCCTGTAATCTTGGCTACTTGGGAGGTTGAAATGGGAAGAATGCAAATTCAAAGCCAACCTGGGTCACCTCCATGAGACCTTATCTCAAAAGGAAATAAAAGAAGGGCTTGGGGGTATAGCTCAGTGGTAGAGTACTTCTCTAATGTGCATGAGGGTCTGGATTCAATTTCCAATATTAAAAAATAATAATAATTTACAGAGTTTCCAATGTGCTCTTATGAAGAGAAACTAAAATTTTATTCCCTCAAAGCTAACAATTTCCTAAGGAAACATTGCTGCTTTATTTTTTTCCTGCTGGGAATCTTAGCAACCACTAGTGGGAGACACTGCATCTCAGTTTATTCTAGCTACTAGACCACTAGGAAAAGTTTGTAGCTGAGTTACCTAACAAGATGGGGTCCTTTGGTTAGGACCTTTGATCTGCAGCTTCCTTTACTCTCATTTTTTTTATCTACAGGAATCTCCAAGTCGGTACCCAGGAAGCAGGTCAGTTTTATCAGTCACTGTACTAGCCCCCCAACTAGTACAGAAACTTTTTTTAAATTTTTGAAAGTTGACACTTAACAATTATACATATTTATGGGGTACAACATGGTAATTTGATACCTGTATACAATGTATAACGATTAGATCAAGGTAAATAGCATCTGCCACTCCTTAAACATTTATAATTGCTTTGCACTGGGAACCTTTGAGCTGTTTTGGGGCTCCTGGCTGTGTGGGCTCCGAGATGGAGAAAGTGGTTGATTAGTTTATCTTTTACTTCTCTAATAAAGAGTTACTTACAGATCCTCCTTACCGATCTGGAGATGTAGTTCAGTGGTACAGTGCTTGCCTAGTATGTGTGAGGCCCTGGGTGTACACATACACATATTACTAAAGAGTGCTGATGTGAATGTGAATTATAAATGCTTGCCTTTGCATATTGTCTTTTGAAGTCATACTCATCCTTCAAAATTCAACTCACATCATTTTCTTTAGAAAGCCTACATTAGGTAGAGTTAGATGTTCTGTTAACTGATTCATCAATAAATATTCATGCCTACTGTTTAGCAGGAAGTATGTCACATGCTGGATGTATAGCTCCAGTTCTTTCAAATGGTGCTGTGTCGTTCCAACTGTGAAATACTTGTACTATCAGTCCTGCACTGGTGTATTAAAAAACACGACATCTCTACATTCACATAAATTACTGCCTTGTGGTCTTTCATGTTTGTATATTTCTGATACATCCATTGTTAAACACTGTCTGGTTGTCTTCATGGTTCTGGAGGTTGAACTCAGGGTCTCATACATGCTACGTAAGTGTTCCACCACTGAACTATGTGCCCAGTCTCTATTTTTGTCTTTCTTCCTAGACTATGAACCTCTTAAAGAGAAGAACATTATTCAAGTTATCTTTGTAATCTTAGGACATAGGTGATATAGATACTATATAAGTGTTTGCTGAATGAATAAATTAGAGATGAAGGGATGTATGACTGGCTGGACAGATGTAAGACTGAGTACTTAGTAAGGCAGTATGGGAAGGAAGAAAAGAAATATTTCAAAACTTCTGTTATGACTCTGGCAGGCTGAGGCAGGAAGATCACAAGTTTGAGCCTAGCCTAGGCAACTTTAGTAATTTAGTGAGACCCTGTGTCTTAGCTACTTTTACTAGTCGCTGAGACAAAATGCCTGATGCCCAAAGTTGGGAAAGGAAAGGTTTGTTTCTTACAGTTTTTGGAGGTTTCAGTCCATACTCAGTTGGCTCCAAGGCAGGATGGCATGGCGGGGCCGCAGTTCATGGTGGCTGCAAACAGCAAGCGGAAACCGACAAGAGAGAGAAACACACCTTCTTCCTGCCATTACATCACATCCTGGCTCCACCCCCTAGGAGGGTGTAGCACTGACACCATCAATCCAAGCACTAGACAATGAACCAGTCACAAATGTACGATGCAAATACATGAGGCCTGGGGGCCACCGACATAAACCATGACATTCCACCCCTGGCCCCCAGAGACTTATGCATTACCTTTATATAAAACACATTTAGTCCATCTCCAAGAGTTGCCAAAGTCCTAACATTTTCAGCATTGCTGAGAAGTCCAAGTCCCAAGTCTCCTCCAATATCTATGGCAAACTCTTAACTGTAACCCCCTGTACAAGCGAAACAAGGTTAAACATTTCTGAAATGCAAAGGCACAAAATAAACATCACCATTCCAAAAGTTACAAACGGGGGAATATAAAGCATTGGGAACAAAGCAAGTCCAACGTCCAGCAGGGCGAACATTAAGTCCTAGAGTTCCATGATCAGCATTTGAAGCAATCTGGTTGCAAGCTCCAAAAGGCCTGGGTGATTCTACCCCCATGGCACTTCCAGAGATTTCAGCTCCCACAGCTTCTGTCTTAAACCCTGTCTGCTCAGTTTTTGCAGCTTTCCTTGATGATCCACGTTCTTGGCTTTTCCAAACTTCTGGGGTCTCCATTGCACCTTTGGCTTCACCCTTACATCTTTACAAATTGCCCTCTCAGGGGCACACTGCTTGGCCTCCCAGGCCCTTTGCAATTGAGGTGGAAGCCTTCTTACCCTCAGAATTTGTGCATTTTCCTTGCACCTAAAATCAGCACCATGTGGATGCTGCCAAGGCCTGCTGCCAGCTGGAGCAGTAGCCAGGCTTTTCTCTCTCTTGGCAGTAGGGGTCGATTCCCTAGATCGCTGGGCTCTGTGAACCCGACTGTGAAGAAAAGCTTTTCTATGTTGCTGCCATTCTGGAACCTCATGTGGCTGCCGCCATTCTGGAACCTCATGTGGCCCCCCATGCCATTCTGGAGCATGGTGCTCTGAAGCTTTCTCATCTGAGAAAATTCTTTCACTTTTGCAGTTTTGGGGCTGCAAGGGGTGGCGACCCACTGTTTCCTGGGATGCCTTCTGGCCATCTTTCTTATCTTTCTGTTTCTTCTCAACAATCAAAGTCTCAGCTTTATCTTTACAATCCACAGCTTTACTGGAGTTTTCCTTCTGGCCAAACTCACAGTGTTTTAAATTATCCTGCTGGGCTCTTTGCTCTTGATTTGCAACATAGATCTGGCTAAAGGCCCCCAACAATAGCCATGCCACAGCTTCAACATTTGACTGCCTTGAAATTTCCTTTGCCAGATCCATCAGTCCATTACCCTTAATCTCAGTCTTAGGCAAAGTCTCTGGGCATGAGCAAAATGCAGACAAACTTTCTGCCAAGCCATAACACACATCATAGGGAGTCCAACAACCAATACAGTCCTCCTTCCCAGCAGAAACCTCGCAAGCCTGGTCTTTACTATCAGGCTTTCTATCAGCTTTCTGGCCTCCTGAGCTCTGACCAGAATCTCCTCTACAGAACAGCCTTAGCTACTCGAGCTCTGTGCATCCAGGGGACATGACCGAACCTTTCCAAACTCTGCCCACAAGCCATTTCCAAAGCCTCTTGAAAAACATGGTCAGGTATAGTCACAGCAATGACCCCACTCCTGGTACCAAATTCTGTCTTAGTTACTTTTACTAGTTGCTGAGACAAAATACCTGATGCCCAAAGTTGGGAAAGGAAAGGTTTATTTCTTACAGTTTTTGGAGGTTTCAGTCGATACTTAGTTGGCTCCAAGGCAGGATGGCATGGCAGGGCCACAGTTCATGGTGGCTGCAAACAGCAAGCGGAAACCGGCAAGAGAGAGAGAGAGACACCTTCTTCCTGCCATTACATCACATCCTGGCTCCACCTCCTAGGAGGGTGTAGCACTGACACCATCAATCCAAGCACTAGACAATGAACCAGTCACAAATGTACCATGCAAATACATGAGACCTGGAGGCCACAGACATAAACCATGACACCCTGTCTTAAACAAACAAATGAAACAAAACAACAACAACAACAAAAAGAATTTGGGGGTGGTGCAGCTCAATATGAAGAGCTTGAGTTCAATTCCCAGTACTGAAATAAAATAAAACACTAATATGGACAGAGGAGAAGTGGAGATTTCACTTAGGGAGTTGGAGAGTAAAAGAGCCTTGTATAGAACCTTTACTTTCATGTGATACCTGTAATACACAAAAGTAAGCAATCTGTGACATATATATATATATATTTATACTATATAATTTTTTTGATACTGGGGATCAAATTCACAACCTTGCCCTTGTCAGGCAGGTGCTGTGCTGCTGAGCCATATCCCCCAGCCCTGTGCTGTATTTCTGTGGACAATGATCTGATCAATCCCCTAAAGTGGCACTTAGATTCTGCTTAGATTAGAGTGGCCTCTGTCTTTTTGTTTTTTGTAGGCTGACCACACCTCGACCAGTGGGCATTACTTCTCCATCACAGTCAGGTAAAGAATAGTTTTTCTCCAAATGTGAGATGAATGAATATCCTTTCCTCATATGAAAAAAATTTTTTCTCAGAGACCATGTGATTCTCCTAGTCTTATATATGATATTGGAAATGTTAGATAACCATTCACAACAGATGTGCTAATGAGGCAGAGCATGTTATTGGTGGCAACTTCTTGAAAATCATTTTTATTGGTACATTTTAGGTATATATAATGATCACATTCATTATAGAGAATTTATACCTGCATATAATATAACTTGTTTCTTTTTTTCCAATTCCCCTACCTTCCCTTCAACCTGCTGGCAACTTTTCATCCTGTACTTTTTTTTTTTTAGTTACACCACGACCCAGTTCCCAGCATAGCAGCCAGGTGGTCAGGTGAGTAAAAAGCCTTAAGCAAAATTTAAACCACTGGCAAAAGATGGAAGATGAAAGAAATATTTACATGTGGCTCAGATTGGGACTGAAGAGACTTTAAGTCTATGTCCAGGTTGAACAGCAGTTTTTGTTTGTTTGTTTGTTCTCACCTTTTACAGTCGGTCCTCCTCTGTGGAATCTATGCCTTATAGAGCCCCTGGCTTTGGTACTGTGGGACAAGTAAGTAATATTCACCTTTTTTTTTTTCTAGACTGAGCTTTCTAATGGAATGCTTAACGGAAGCAAAAAATTAGACTAAAATCTTAAATTTATATTGTTTTTTAGCATAAATTATTTGATGCTATCCAGTCTTTATTTTGGTTTGACCATGGAGACCAGATATTAGAAGCTGACACAGAATACATAGGGTAGGGGTGGAAGGAGTGAAAGTGTTGAAGGGATAATTACTGGTGTTCATCACATTGGTTTTCTGAGAAAGGGTCTGGCTGTGTGGTTCAGGCTGGCCTTGAACTCACAGAGATCTCCTGCTTCAGCCTTCTGAGGGTTGGGATTACAGGTGTGCATCATTGCTACCAGCTTCCTCATTTTTATTTTGGAAGTAATAAAGGACAAATCTTTCTTAGACTAGTATGTCCACTCCCAGAGAACAAGCTGTGCTTGAAAGTGTAGATATATAGAAATAGGGAATAGGGAAACTAGAAAACAGGATATCTTTATTTAATGCGTACTATTTTTCCATCAGGAAGGCAGAGTCCTGCAGGGAAGGAGCACTCCCAGAGACTCTAACTTTGGTAAGAGGCAGGGGGAAAGATGTCAGAAATCAACTTAATCTGTGCAGAGACCAGCAGATTTCTGTGCATTATGCCATTTTACTTTGTTTTTTCCAGACATTGATTCCAGGTAAAGTTTCAGTGTCTCAATTGGCTTTGTTCTGTCTTGTTCTGTTGTATTCCACTACCTTCAAAATAATAAAAAAAATTTAAAAAAATAAAAAAATAGACAACTGTTTTAATCAAGGTGTCAGAAACAGGCATGCAAGTCAGCTTGTTAAATTCATATTCCTAAAGAAAAATTGCTTTTGTTTCTATTAAATTTTTAAATTTATCTAAAAAAAGTTTTCAAATAATATTTTTGTTATTAAACTGACAAAGGAAAAATAAAAAGTTGAACAATAGCGAGTCAGTGGAAACTTCTGGTCAGCAATTTGAAGATGACTTCTGAGGAAGAGTGAGTGAATTTTTAAAATTGCCACAAGATGGCAGTATAAGTTAGCTTTGAATGGAACATTTCTGTGTCTAGGTAAATATATATATAAATATATATAAATATATAAATATATAAATATATAAATATATAAATATATAAATATATAAATATATAAATATATAAATATATAAATATATAAATATATAAATATATAAATATATAAATATATAAACACACACACACATGTGCATGGATAAGTATTTTTTCCCAGTGCTGGAGATTGAACCCAGAGCCTTTGCACTAAGCTATACCCTAGTCTTTTTATTTTTTCTTTTGAGACAAAATCTCGCTAAATCATTCAAGCAGGGCATTTGTAATCTTCCTGCCTCAGCCTCCTTCAGTGCTAGGATTACAAGCATGCTTTAAACATGAAAATATTTCAGTGAAGAAATATCTTGGTCCCAACCACTTACTTTCTCCTGTTTATATTCCTTTGGAACTATAATTGTTGTTACTATTTTCAAGGGCATTAGCCAGTCCCTAGAGAATACCTATCAGAGAGGTCTTTTGTTTTCTTGGTTTTTTGTTTGTTTTTTGTGTGTACCGGAGAATACCTATCAGAAAATGTTTTGTTGTTATTTTATTTTGTTTTGGGTTTTCTTTGTGGCACTGGTGATTGAACCCAGGGCCTTCACACTGGACTATATTCCTGGCTGGTTTTTTTTTTTTTTTTTTTCAGTTTTTTATATTTTTTTGAAACAGGGTCTTGCTAAATTGCCTAAGGTAGACTCAGACTTGCACTCCTTTTACCTCAGGCTTCCAGAGTGCTGGGATTACAGGTAGGCACCATTGTACCTGCCAGAGAATCTTTTGTTTTTTTTAGAATATATTCTTACACAACAGGAAAATTTGAAATTTCCAAATTTCTTTCATTTAAAAAATTCACCAAGAAGCCTTTAATTCTTCTCCTACATGCACCTTTGAAAAATGTAGATATTCTAGATTTTTATCATGTTGGTAGTACTCTTTCTTCATTCCTAATTTTAGTAACTGGGATCTCTTTTGTTTGTTTTTTTGTTTTCATTTATGTATTTATTTGTTTATACTGAGGTCTTTTTTCCTTGGTCATTCATGTCAAAGAACCAACTTTTAGTTTTCTCTATTGTTTTCATTCACTTGTGCTTTAATCTTATTTCTTTCCTTCTGATTGTGTGGCTTTAGTTCTTTTTCTGGTTTCTTAATGTGGAAAATTAGAGATTTTTAACATAGATATTTATAGTCATGAATTTCTCATGTATTTTACTAGTACATATTAATTTTATAAAACATTGATATTTTAAATATGATATTTTCATACATGTATGTAACCTTTTGATGGTACCCAGTCCACACAGCCTTTCCCTATATCCACTCCCCAGTCCTCTGTATTCCCTTCCTCTCATCTAATAATTGTCTCCCTTCTAAGCCAGACGTGGTGGCATATACCTTATAATTCCAACACTCTGACACAGGGTCTCGCTAAGTCACTAAATTGTCTAGGCCAGGCTCAAAGTTGCGATCTTCCTTCCTTGCCTTTGCAGACTACAAAATTTGAAAAGTGTTAGGGATATAACAGTGCAAGGCCCTAGATTCAATCCCCAGTATTCTAAAAACATCTTTTTATTTTGAGATGTCTCATATTGGGGAAAATGTGATACTTTTCTTTCTGAGTCTGGTGTATTTCATTTAATACGGTGATTTCCATTTCATTCATTTTCGTGAAAATGACATAATTTTGTTCTTCTTTGTGGCTATAATACATATATATTATATATATATATATATATATACACACACACACACACACATTAATGAGCACATAGGTTTTGTTTATTTGTTTGTTTGTTTGGTACCAGAGATTAAACTCACAACCTCATGCTTGCCAGGCAAGTGCTTGTGCTACTGAGCTGTATCCCTAGCATATGATTCTGTATCTTGGTTATTGTGAATTATACCATAATAAGCATACATATGCAGGTATCCCTATATTATGTTGTGTTTAATTTGCTTGAGTATGTACCAAGGAATTGTATAGCTGGGTTATATGGTAGTTCCTTTTTAAGTTTTTTTAGGAATCTACTGATTTCCATAGTGGTGCATTAATTTATATTCCTACCAATGGTGTAGAAACATTCCTCCCCCTCTCTCTTGCATTCTACCAGCATTTATTTTTGTATTGATGATGGTAATTCTGAGGTGAGATGGAATTTCAGCATAGTTTTGATTTGGGTTTCCTTAATGGTTAAAAATACTGAACATTTTTTCATATATTTATTGGCCATTTTATGCTTCTTCTTTTGAGAATTAACTGTTTTATTCACTTGCCCATTTATTGATTGAGCTATTTTGGGGTTCTTTGTTCTGGATGTTAATCCTCTGTCAGAAGAGTATCTGGAAATGATTTTCTCCCATTCTGTAGGCTGTTTCTTCTGTCTGTCAGTTATTTCCTTTGCTGTGTAGAAGCCTTTTAATTTGATGTAGTCCCATTTCTTGATTTTTGCTATTATTTCCTGTGCTATGACTTTTATTTAGGAAGTATTTGTGCCTATCACTTGAAGTGTCTTCACCTTGTTTTTTTTCTATCAGTTTCAAAGTTTTCAGTCTTATATCTGACTCTTTGACCCATTTTGAATTGATTTTTCTATAGGATAAATGTGAAGGACCTAGTTTCAGTCTCCTAAATACAGATATTCAATTTTTCCAGTACCATTTGTTAAAAAGATTTCTCTAAGGGCTAGGGATTTAGCTCAGTGGCTTAAGTGCCTGCCTGGCAAGCGCAAGGTCGTGAGTTCGATCCCCAGTACCACAAAAAAAAAAAAAAGATTTCTCCAATATATGGATGTAGCTTCTGGACTGGAGCCAGATGGCTGTTGTACAGATTTGTTTCTCTGTCCTCTATTCTACTTCATTGGTCTATGTGTCTATTTTTGTATCATTACCATGTTGGTTTTGTTACTGTGGCTTTGTAGTACATTTTGAAATCAAGTATTTTGATGCTTCCAGTCTTGCTCTTGTTGCTCAAGATGCTTTGGCTATTCTGAATCCTTTGTGTTTCCATATGAATTTTAGGATTTATTTTGTTCTGTGAGGAATATCACTGGAATTTTAATGGGGATTGCATTGAACTGTAGATGGCTTTTGGTAAAATGGTCATTTTAACAATATTACTTCTACTGATCCACAAACATTGGTGTCATCTTCATTTTTTTTTTCCTTTGGTGTTCTGTAATTTTTGTTGTAGATGTCTTTCACCTTTTCATTTAGGTTGACTCCTACTATTTTATTTTTAAGTTATTGTGAATGAAGTTGTTTTCTGGAATTCTTTCTCAGCTAGTTCATTATTGATGTACAGAGAAGTCAGTGATTTTTTTTTTAATCTCACAACTTTCCTGAATTTATCAGATTTTTTTCTGGTGAGATCTTTAAGGTCTTCTATATAGAGGATCATATCTACAAATAAGGATAATTTGACCTCTTCCTCTCCTATTTGTATTTCTTCTATTTCTTTTGCCTAATTTCTTGGGTACTAAAATTTCAGGTATTAAAGTGAATAGAAGGAATGTCTCATTCCTGATTCTAGTCATAAATTTCTTTTTGTGGTGTTTTGTTTTGTTTTGTTTCACTTCAGGCTGGCCTTGAGCTCACTTTGTAGCCCAGGTTGGTCTTGAACTTGCAAGGATCCTCCTGCTTCAGCCTCCCAAGTGCTGGGATTACAGGCGTGCACCACCATGCCTGGCCTAGAAATAAATTTCTGAAAGCACTGCTTAGCCCATATTCTATAAAGCTGGTATGTTATATTTTTGTTTTGTTTTAGTTTACAGTGATCTCAAAGTATTTTCTAAGGTCTCTTATGATTTCTTTTCTTTACCCATTGATTATTAGCAGTGTGTTTCTTAATATCTACATACTTGTGAATTTTTTTATTATCCTTATGTTACTATTTTTAATTCCATTTCATTGTCATTGGATACACACTGATTAACTCAGTGATTTAAATCCTTTTAAATTTATGGCCAAACATATTATATATCCTAGAGCATTTTCCATGTATTAAGAAGACTGTATTTTCTACTACTGTCAAGTAGAGTATTCTGTAATGCCTGATGGGTTTATCCAGTCTTTAGTGTTGTTTAATTGGTATGCTTCCATTTCCTTGCTGAACTCTCCACTTGTTCTGTTCATTGTTGAACATGTGATATTGAAATCTTCAACTAGTATTGAACTATTATTGAATTTCTTTTCAATTCTGTCAGTTTTTAGTTTATATATTTTAGGGCTCTGCTTTTAGGTGCATGTATAAATATTACATGTTATTGATGAATTGACTCTTTTGTTTATTTATTTATTTTTGGATTTTTGAGACAGGGTCTCACTACATAGCCCAGGATGGGCTTGAACTCACTCTGTAGCCCAGGCTTCCCTCAATCTTGCAGCAGTCTTCCTGCCTCAGACCCTTGAGTGTTAGAATTACAGGCATGCACTACTACACATAGCTTGTTATTATAATTTTTATTTTTATTTTTATTAGTACATTTTTAAAAAATTTTTATTTTAAAAGGGAGTAAAATTAAACACAACAAAACAGAACAGAGCGGGACATAAGAAAGCATAAATGTCAAAGCTAGACAACCAGATATCTTCACTATCTGTCATATTGTCTCTTGTTTTCTTCCAAATTGTTGTCCTTATCTTTGCATATGGGGAGCTCATACTAAATAACATAGTCAATCTTTCCACAAGATGTGTAGTTCACTGGCTCCCACTTGCTAAGCAGGGAGGAGGGGGAGGGGGGACACAGGGTCGGGGACAGGACAAGGTGAGATGTCTGATTCTCAGTCCACACACCGGCAGGATCACAGCTGCCCCCCAGAGAGGAGTTCCTTGTTCTCCTGGCACCCCCGAGTCAACCGTACTGTGCAGGTCCCTACACATCAGGGTCTCTCTCCTTCAGGCCACTAAAAGTCTGCCACACTCTCAGCCGCCCCCCAGAGAGGGGAGGAATTCCCTGTTCTCCCAGCACCCCAAGTCAACTGCACCATGCAGGTCCCAAGGCACCAGGGTCTCTCTCCTTCGAGCTGCCGAAAGTCTGCCACACCCCCAGCCACCCCCCAGAGAGGGGAGGAGTTCCTTGTTCTCCCAGCACCCTGAGTCAACTGCACTGTGCATGTCCCAAGGTGCCAGGGTCTCTCCCCCTCAGGGCCCCCGAAGTCCACTATATTCACCTGCTATTTCTTTCTGATGAACTGACCATTCCATTTCCAAAGTTCTGAAATGGCCAACAGACCACAGAAAGAATTCTCGTTAAGCTCCTGTTTGAAACCAGCAGCTACAAGCAATCTGCTGGCCTTGCTTCAGGGCCATTATTAGTACATGTTTGCAACACATAATAATTACATTCATAGGGAGCTGATATGTGTATATAACACATCTTAATTCTTTTATGTCTCCTCTTCCCCATCTCTTGGCTTTTATTATTAAAAAATGCCATTTTTTGGTTTCTGGTAACAATTTTTCATAAAGCCTATTTTGTCTGCTCTCAGTATAGCCATTTCTTCTATTTGCTGTTGGCATGGAATATTTTTCCCTCCTATTTTCCTCTTCTTTTGTGTGTGTGTGTGTTTGCATGCACAGTAGGGATCAAACCCATGGCCTTGTGCATGTTAGGGCCACAACTCTGTCACTGAAGTATACCCTCAGCTCCTCCATTGTTCTGTTTTCATTCTATATATGTCTTTGAATCTAAAGTAAGTCTCTGAAAAAGAAATTAGGGAAGCAGTACCATTCATAATAGCATCAAGAAAAGTTAAATACTTAGGAATTAACCTAACCAACAAGGGAAAGACATCTTTAATGAAAACTATAGTACTTTAGGGCTGGGGATATAGCTTAGTGGCACAAGTGCCTGCCTGGAAAGCACAAGGTCTGGAGTTTGATTCCCAGCACAAAACAAACAAAACAAAAAATCAAAAGCCAAACAACAACAACCAACCCCAAAACTATAGTACTCTGGAAAAGTAGAACAAAGAAGAAATCAGAAAATGAAAAAACATCTCCTATTCCTGGATAGGCAGAACCAAAAATGTCAAAATGTCCAAACTTCCAAAATGGATATTTGGATTTAATGCAATCCCAATTAAAATAACAACAGCATTCCTCACAGAACTAGAGAAAACAATCCTAAAATTCATATGGAATCATAAGAGATCCACAATAGCAAAAGCAATCATGGGCAACAAGAGCAAAGAAGAGGCATCACAATCCCAGGTTTCAATTATACTATGAAGCTATAATGATAAAAACAGCATGGTGCTCACACAAAAACAAACATGTGGACCAATGAAACAGAATAGAAAATGCAGAAACAACCCCAGACACATTCAGCCATGTGATATTTGACAGATAGGCCAAAAACAAACATTGGGGGAAAGATATCCTCTTTAGCAAATTGTGCTGGGAAAATTGGCTATATACATGCAAAAGACTGAATCTAGACCTGTATCTCACCATGGACTAAACTAAAAGCAAAATGGATCAAAGATCTAAATACTAAATGAGATCCTGTCTCAAAAAAAATTGAGTGAAAAAAAAATTGAGTGTGGGAAATTTATTATTTATTTTTGAAAATTTAAAGTACACTTATCAAATGTTAATTTTCATTTCTAAGAAAATTCCAAAAAATAATAAAATAATATACTAGAAAATAACAAAGAAGAAGACAAAAATAGAAGAAATGAGAACTAAAAAGACAGAGACAAGCCAGGGATGGTCAATCCCAGTACTCTAGGAGGCTGAGGCAGGAGTATCATGAATTTGAAGCCAGCAGATCTACATATTTCAAGACCAACCTAGGACATAGGAAAACCCAATTAAAAAACAAAACAGAATGGCTGGAGATTTGGCTCAGTGGCATAACCACCTGCCTGGCAAGCGCAAGGTCATGAGTTCAATCCCCAGTACCAAAAAACAAAACAAAGGGCTAGGGCTTTAACTCAAAGGCATAAGTGCCTGCTTGGCAAGCATGAGGTTGAGTTTAATCCCTGGTACCAAAAAAGAAAACAAAACAAAACAAGGCTGGGGATTTAGCTGAGTGATGCAGTGCCTTCCTGGTATGTGCAGGGTCCTGAGTTCAATTCCCAGTACCAAAACAAAACAAAGCAAAAAAAATAAAACATCAATGCAAATACTTTAGACATACAGAAAACAAATAGCTAAATGGCAGAAGTTCTTCTTTATCAGTAATTACATTACATGTAAGTGGATTAAACTCTCCAATTAAAAGTAGATGAATTTTTTAAAAAACAGGTTCAACTATGTGCTGTCTATAAGAGAATCTTTTTTTTTTCCACAATGCCAAGTGTTTATTTGTGTGCTGGGGACTGAACCTAGTGTTCTACTTTTATTACTACATGTTTGAAGTATGTAGTGATCACATTAATTGTGAGGAGTTGGTTCATGTACATAACACATCTTAATTATTTTTACATCCATATTGCCTCTCCTTGTTTTTGCCTCCCTTCATTTCTTGGTGCCCTTCCCATTTGCAAAAGATCTGTCTCCTTGTTTCTTATTATTTAATTTTTATTTTGCTCTCTATTTATACTTTGGGTTTCCCATATAAGTGAAACCACACAATATTTATTCTTCTATGTCTGATTTACTTCCCTTAACATTGTGGTCTCAAGGTGCATTCATTGTCCTACAAATGTATCTTTCTTTATAGCAAAGTAGTACTCCATTGTGTAGAAATATCACATTTTTTTCTATCCATTTATCTATTGATGGACATAGGCCACGTCTAAGATTTAGCTATTATAAATTGCTATAAATATGGGAATGCATGTATCACTGTAATGTGATGACATTACAGTTTTCAGAAAGATACCCAGAAGGGAATAACCAGGTTGAATGGAATTTCTATTTTTACTTTTTTGAGGAATCTCTATACTGATTTCCATAGTGGGTATATTAGTTTATATTCCCATTAACAGTATAGAAGGGTTCCTTTTTTCCTATAGCTTTATCAGCATTTGTTACTGTTTGAATTCTTGATGATAGCCATTCTTTCTGGAGTAAGATGGAATCTCAAGGCTGTTTTAATTTGCATTTTTCTAATGGTTAGAGATGTTGAAGACTTTTTCATGTATTTATTGGCCAGTTGTGTTTCTTCTTTGAGAAGTGGCTATTCATTTCAGATGCCCATTTTTTGACTGGGTTTATTTGTGAGGGGTGTGGGTATGGGTGTTCAATTTTTGTTCTTTATATATTCTAGATACTATTTCCCATTTGTCTCATCACTTCCAGTTGTTTCATCACTCTGTTGCTTTGTTTTCTTTGCTATACAGAAACTTACTAATTTGATATAATCTCATTTGTGATTTTTTTTTTTGATCTTTTTCAGACAGGGTGTTGCTATGCAGAGTTCAGGCTGGCTTTGAGCTTACTTTGAAGTCCAGGCTGGTCTCGAACTCCCAATGATCCTCCTGCTTCAACCTCCCTAGTGCTGAGATTACAGGTGTGCGCCACTACACCTGGCTTTCATTTGTGATTCTTGGTGTTACTTCTTGTGCTGTTTGGGCTCTGTTGAGAAAGTCCTTGCCTATGCCCATGACATCAAGAGTTTTACATGTTTTATCTCCCAGAAGGCCTCAAACTCATGGCAATCCTCCTGCCTCAGCCTCCCATGTGCTGGGATTACAGGCGCCACTACACCTGACCTTCCCAAACTTAATTTCAGTAGGACACAAAACTTTTGCTCCTATGTAGTTTTTTTTCCCTCATGGCATTGTGCAGTTAGTATACAAACTATATCTTTATAAATTGTGTCCTTATTAACATAAGTTGAGGTTTTTTTCTTATGCTTTGTGCTACTAGGGCTAGAATGAGGGCCTTTACATTGAGCTACATCCCTGATCCTTTTGATTTTTTTATTTCAAAACAAGATCTCATTAATTTTCTGAGTTGACCAGACTGTACTTGAACTTGAAATCCTCTTGCCTCAGCTGCCCATACTCCTAGAATTACAGATGCATGCCACTGCACCCAGTTTAATTTTTAGAGAATGGTATTATGAAATATAAATTTTTGGCTGATTGTCTTTCAAAAACTGAATATTTTTCCATTGTGTTTCAGCGTCCATAGTGGCTCACATTTGGCTTCTTTCTTACTGCTTTGAAGCTTTTTTTCTTTGAAAAGTAAAGTATTGGATACCCTGCTTCCCTTCTTAAAAAAAGGTTTTCAGCACCATTTTACTTTTTCATTTCTCCTCACAGTCTGGCTTCCACCTTTAAGGCTCAGTGAAAATTTTCAGTTGTCTCCAACTGGACCTCCAGAAGTTTTCTACAATGTTGATCATTTTTACCTTCTTAAAATTCTTTTTTTCCTTTCTTTACTGTAAACTCTAGATCTTCCTTTGACTTCCCTGAATTCTTCCTCACTGTACCCTTTGCTGCTGTTTTCTCCTCAAATGTGAACAGTATCTTAAATGTTTGACACCTGAGGCTACTTAGTGTGCGTCTTCCAAGCCCAGGACATCAATTTTAAGGATATGTGTAGTAATGATGAATATTTTGTCATTTAATGAGATGACTTTGACATGTGAGACTCTGACTGTGAGTTCTTTTCCGTTCACTTTGGTTGACTAGACCCTTATCTTCCTTTAGGACCTATTTCCACAGAAAGGCCTCCCTGTTACTTTTTGACAGTACCCTGATTTTTCCATTTTCTCCTCATACTAACCAATTATTAAATGAATTTAAAATGCCTTGAGCCTGCTGTAGAGTCTTATGTTGTGTCAGTTCATTTAATCTTCACAGTAGCACTATGTACATTCCAAGGGCGGGGGGCAGCTACTGTAAACCCCATTTTACAGATGAAGAGAAAAAAAGGAAAAAAAAGATTTTCATTTTCCAAAAGTTTAATTATGCTAAGATGTCACTTTAAGTTTATCCTATTTGGAGACTGTAGAGATTCTTGATATGTATAGATAATTTTTCATCTAATTTGGGGCCATTACCTCTTCAAGTATCCTTTTTGCCCTATGCTTCTTCAGGAATTGCACATTGTACGTACATCGGTGTCCCATCGAGGTCTTCTTTTTTTTCATTCTTTCTCTATGCAGAATAATCTTAGTTGTTTTACAAATTTTCAGATTCTCTTTCTGCTTAATCATATTTGCTCCTCTAGCAAAGTTCTTATTATACTTATAAAATTCTTACTAAACATTTTTCTACACCACTGAGGATTGAACCTAAGGCTTTCACACTAAACTACATGCCCCAGGCCGGGCATGGTGGAGCATGCCTGCAATCCCAGCCCTCAAGAGACTGAGGCAAGAGGATCACTGCAAGTTTGAAGCCAGCCTGGGCTACATAGTGAGTTCAAGGTCAGCCTGAACTACATAGGGAAACCCTATCTCATAAATAAATAAATAAATAAATAAATAAATAAAATCCCTGGTACTTTTTTTAAATTTTTTGAGACAGGATCTTTGCTAAATCACTAAACTGTCTCAGCTGAGTTCTGACTTCCAGTCCCCCTGCCTCAATCTCCCAGAGTGCTGGGGTTACACGAGTGTGCCACCACACCCAGATGCTATTATACTTTTCAATTTCAGAGTTTTTACATAAAACTTTTATGGGCATTCTCCATTTTTTGAGGTACCATTCTCATCTTTTCATTTAGTGTTTTATATATGCTTTTCTTTCTGAGTATATCTGGAACAGCTGATTTTAAATCTCTAAGAAATCCAATATTAGGCTTTCTCAGGTACAGTTTCTGGTTTTTTTCCTTTGTATAGGGCACAGTTTCTTGCTTCTTTGTATGACATATAATGTACATACCTTTAACCCTCAGCCAGTTAGCTGACAGCTGTGCTTTGGTCTTCCTTTCCTGTGGAGTTCAGCCTAGGGTGTGAGTTTAAAACCTTCTTGGTGCTTCCTGAGCTTGTGAACATCCTGATATGTCCATGATCTTCTTGATTTCTGGGAATGTGTTGGAATTTTTCAAAGCACTCCTGGACATCTCCTTCCCTACCTTTTCCTTTATGCTTTTTTATTTAGCCTATTATTTGCCTCAGCTGATAATCATTTTAGGCAGCCAAAACAAGTGCCTCTAATTGTTTGCAGAAAACATTTTTAGGAAAAGCTGTTTCTGCATTTAGTGAGTTTTGAGCTCTGAGACCTGGTGAGCCTGAGTTCTAGCTCTAGTCAAAGAAAGACAGCCTTGCAAGTAAGGTCTTCCTGGAAGCCACTGGACAGGTCACACAGTGAGTTCTTTCACAGTGGAGCTCCAGAACCCCTGCCCTGCTCTTTTCCTCTAGTGACTGCCATGTTTGCTTTCACCATGACTGTGGGCTGTTGGTTTTCACAGCTATCACGAAGCTGAAGGAGAAAGAACAGGGCAAGCTAAAATGACGCTACAAAACTTATTTTTTGGTTTTGTTGTTGTTGTTGTTTTTAAACTGACATTAAACCATCTTTTGGAATACCCATTTCCGGATTGCTGCAAGTTCTTTATTGATTTCCAGAGTCCTGAAAAAGTTGACTCTGACCATTTTTGCCAGTTTTCTCATTGCTTTGGGGGGAGGGGCAGTACTGGGGGATTGAACAGAGGGCCTCCAGAGTAAACTATATTTCCAGTCCCTTTTTAGGAATCTTAAAAAAAATTTTTTTTGAACTGTGTATCTATGTTGTTAAATTGCCCAAGTTAGGCTCAAACTTGTGATCCTCCTCAGCTTTCCAGAGTGCTAGGATTAGAGCTGTATACCTCATGCCTGGTTTCTCACTGCTTTTATGGAAGAAGTAAATTATTTAGTGCTCTGTCCCACCATTTTGGTTGATATCACTCCTAGCTAATTTAACGACCTTAGTCTTTGGTTGTACTTTCTGGTAATCTCTCATCTTAGAGGGGAAACCAACACAGGTGCATTACACCACATCAAGACAATAATGGATCCTGACCTACAGACTCCTAAAGTGGAGGAGAAAGCACCTTTGTGAGGCACTGCTATGTGACTTGTAAGCCTGTTACTCACTATTAGCCCCTAATCCTAACATACACACTGAGTCTTTGACTCCCATTACTTTTGCTCTGGCCTCTAGTGTCTTGAATCTCTTCTCCGGTTCCTGGATTATCATACAGGCAAATTTTATATTTTCTAGAAACTCCCTCACCAGCTTCAACTCACAGCCTGCCTTATAGGTGAGTAACATGCTCCCTCTCTCTGAGGATCTGTTCACACTGACACTCTACTAGGGTTACTTCTCCACTGGTCTATACCATTAAAGTTTATAATCTGCTTTACAAATAAAAGAGATGGTTGAATAGCATTATGTTAATGTACATCTGAATTATTTTTGTTTTTACAAGCAAGGGATTTTTTTCCTCTCTGACCTAAATGTTTAGGCCCTTCATTACATATGGATCATACTTTTATGTTTCCTTTTCTCTGCTTATATTTTTATTTCTTCTCCTTAGAACTTCATCTGCCTCCTCTGGGCAGGGGACTTTTTGTTTCAGACCGTTTCTTAATGGAGAGTCAGGCCACACAAGAGTCCTCACTCCTAGCAATCCTGGTAAGTTAACATTCCCAAAGGAGTAGAGTTTTAACCACTGACACAAACTACAATGAAGATTTCCAAGGCGACAAAAAGTTGGCATTTGCTCCTTAAAGAGCAAGGTCAAACTGCTCCCAGTTTGGCTTCTTAATTTTTTTAAAGAATTACCCTATCTTTACAATGGAGAGATTTTGCCTGGGTAAAACTCATCCCATCACCAGTTGAATTCTACTGTTGAGCCAGATTGAGCTACAGAATTAGAATGAACTGGCTTTTTTTTTCTTTTAGATCTCTGTTGAACATTCTTATTTTGAACATGCTGGGAGCTCAATTCTAAGGATTATAAAATCAACATCTTTTTTGTCTCCATCTTTTAAAATAAGAGTACCTCTGCTACTAGCCCTCTTGCTAAGGGGCCACCGGGCCAGGGATTTAGCTTAGTGGCTTAAGCGCCTGCCTGGCAAGCGTGAGGTTGTGAGTTCAATCCCTGGTACCAAAAAAATAAATAAATAAATAAATAAAAAAGCTAAGGGGCCACCATCTTTCATAGCTCACCTAAATATATTGCCTGTTTTTCCACTCATAGCTAAACTCACATCTCAGGTGGCTTTGTTGGCATCCCATCTTCACAGGAAATAATGGACTTTATAATCGACCTCTGATATTGCTTAGCTAATAAGTCTTTTCCTTTTTGCGTAGTGTTCCTTTGATTTAGGAACTACCTAGAGACCCTGACCATGATATGTAGCACTGATGAGCAACTGCCCAAATTCTCTCTCACCATTTCCTTCTGTCATCAGGTCAAAGGGAGAACAGAACGCCTCTAGGGAGCTTTTCTGGCTTTCAAGTACCAGTCCCACCGGTAAGGCCTTGCTAGTCTAACTTACCTATGCACAAAAACTCACATGGCTGGGCCAGCACACTAAAGGCCTTCCGGTTTAGTTAAAGTGGTAGAACATAACCAGTGCAGTGTGAAGTGGGTTTCAGATCTAGTAAACATGTTTTTATCATGATAGTCTTGTTTTGTTTTGTTTTTGAGACAGAGCCTTGCTATGTAGTTCAGAATGGCCCTGAATTTGTGGCGATAATCCTGTATGCTACGTGCTGAGACTACAAATGTGCACCACCGTGTCCAGCTCCTGGTCTCATTTTCAAAGATTCTACCCTACTGTCAGATTATGTTCCTGGTTTGGGATTTGTACTTTAAAATTGTTGTGGGGGGGGGGATTGAATTAGGGATTGAATTTAGGACTTCATATATGGTAGAAAGTGCTCTAGCACTGAGCTACATTTCTAGCCCCTTTTTAGACAAAGTCTTACTAAATTGCTCAGGCTGGCCTTGAACTAGTGATCTTTCTGCCTCAGCTTCCTAAATAGTTAAAGATTATAGGTTTGTGGTTTGCGGGATTTTGTGGGGGTTTTGTTTTGTTTTTTGAGGCAGGGCCTCGCTATGTGGTTCAGACTAGCCTTGAACTCACTGTGTAATCCAGATTAGCCTTGAACTAGCAGAAATCTTTCTGCCTCAGCCTCAAATGTGCTGGGATTAAAGGCATGCACCATCACACCTTGCTTGGAATTTTTAAATTAAAGTCAAATAGTAGTGAGATTTCAACCAAGAGGTTTTACTCAGTGACAGAGTGACATTGCCCAGTAGTTCTACAACAAAGTATTTTCAATGGACTGTATCTTTTGGGTGAAGGTACTATTTGAACTAAATAAAATCACATTTCTCCAGAGATAGGTAGAATAATGCTTTGTAAATTTGTGGGAGTACAGTTTTTATCCAGGCAACAAAAGGAAAAGAACATGGCAATGAGAAGTTTGCTAAGGCCTCTATTAAAAGAAAAGTTTAGTCTTGCCTTTCAATTTTTATGACTTGGGTTTTGAGGATATTGGAGGATCTTTATTTTTATTTATTTATTGGTACTGGGGATCAAACTCATGACCTTATACTTGCCAGGCAGGTACTTGTGCCGCTGAGCTAAACCCCCCGGCCTGGATCTTGATTTTTACAAAGCTGTTAAAAAAAAATTCCATTAGATAAAACAGCCCAAATGCCCACCAACTGGTGAATGGATAAAGATCATGTGGTTTTTGTTTTTTTTTTTAATATAGTGGAGTACTACTCTGCCATAAAGGAAGCTTGAGACATTCCTAGGTAAATGGATGCACCTTGAGATCTATAAGTGAAATAAATTAGACACACATGTATAAAAACCACACTGTTTTTCTGGTGTGAGAAACCGAAAATGTAAATAAGGACCAAAATATATATTAGGTGTTGTGAAACAGGAAGAAAATATTCAAATGGGGAGGGGAACAAAAGAGGGGGAAGAGGAAATGAGAGAAAAGTAAAAAAAAAACATTAAAAAAAGAAAAAAGAAGATGGAAACAAAGCTTTGTAAATGGGGAGGGGAGGAGGGGTTGAAGGGAAGACAGGGCAATGGGAAAAAAATCAAGTTATATTATGTACAGGTACAAATTCTCTATGATGAATGTGATTATTATGTATATGTAAAATATAAATAAATAATAATTTTTTTAAAAAAGGTAAGTTAACATTCCCAAAGGAGTGGAGTGGTAGTGCATGCCTGTAATCTAGTGCTTGGGAGGACGAGGCAGGTAGATTGCTAGGAGTTTGAGGCCAGCCTGGGCTACAAATTGAGTTCAAGGCCAGCCTGAACTGCATGGTGAAATATTCTCAAAAAAGACAAAAGAAAAAAAGTCTAAAATGTACCAATAAAATCCTATTGAAGAAAAAAATATTCTATTAGACAGTTAAGGAGTATCAAATGTGTATTGGACATTTGTTATTAAAGACTGGGCATTTTTTAAGGCATGATACTGGTTTTTTATCCTTTGTAGATGCATACAAAATTTTATGAATGGAAAATTAATGATATCCAGATGTTATTTCAGTATTATTTGGAAGATAGGATCAATGGGAAGTAGAAGAAAATTGGTCATGAGTTATTTGTTGAAGTTAGGTGATGGGTATATGAATTCATTATTCTAGTTTGCCTTTTTAAAAAGTAGTTATTGAGGAAAGTATCACCTCCGTGGAGGCGTAAGAATTCTGCTTCCCTGATAATCATCTCTGGGCATGGTAATCACATGTTCTAGATCTTCCAAAACAGTTTGATTTTTAAATATTAGTGTCATAAACCACTACTGTCATCCTTAGCCACTGAAATATTTCAGTTCTGTAAGCAGCAGCCAGCCTTGTCATACAAGATACATTAAATCTGTATCTGGTCATTATGCAGTAGGAAAAAATCTCGGGAAAGCAACCATGGTTATGTTCTGATAAACTTCATATAATGGCTTGCCAGGGTCTTACTAGCCATTTTTGCTATAAACACTCAAATCTGCCTTCCTGCCATCTGTTGCAGACTCTTTACCAACAGAGGCAGATGGGATCAGCCAGGGAGAGAGAAGCCTACACCACTTCCAGATAGACCATCGTCAAGGTCCAATCTGTACATACTGGTGAAAGCCGGGCTGTAGCACCCCGCACCGGTCCAGGTAGATGGCCTCGCAAGACGAACCTCCACTTTGTCTCCTGGTTTCATTCCGTACCTTATTCACTCTAGCTTTACCCTGTCCATCCTGTATTCCCTCCCAGGAAAGCAGTCAGGTTTTACATAAGGTTAGTGCTTCAGGAAGATGTTTCTCTCTCCTTGGACATATGTAGCTCCTTTCATTTCCTACACTATGAGACTAAAGTTGTAAAATAATTCCTGGCATCATGCTTGGGAGATTGGACATATACTCATCAATTTGTTTTGTTTCTAGATTTCATTTTTTAACTTTGAATATACTGCCCCATTGCCAATGTTAGCAAGCAGCAGCTCTCTGTTCCTTGTCCTAATTGATTATACTCTTCCTATTTATGTTTCCTGTGTGCCTGGTTACTGTTAAATGTTTTTTGGTTTTCTTTGGTACCACAAATTGAACTCATGACCTCACACTTACCAGGCAGGCACTATGCTGCAGAGCTACAACCCCAGCCCTAAATATGTAGATTTTTCCTTTGACAGAAATATTTGGAGATAAGAGATTTTCAGTTCACTACACTCTATAGATAACAAAGGTGCCCCTTTATTATTGTACCCGTTACTATTAAAAGCTCTAGAATGATGAGATGAGCAAGTGGAGTTATCTACAATTTTTTTTTTTTTTTTTTTTTTTTTTTGGTACTGGGGATCGAACTCACGACCTCGAACTTACCAGGCAGACACTTAGGCCACTGAGCTAAATCCCCAGCCCTATCTACAAGTCTCCTTTCTGTCTCTACTGAAGCCTCAGAGACTTTAATCCTTGTCATGTGACTTCTGGAAAACAATGAAACAATGTGTGTGATGACGGGTGCTGACCTACTGTCTTAACAGTTTTGGTTTTTGATTTACCTCAAAAAAGCCTTTCCCTTCAAATAATAAAAAGTATACTATATCAGAAAAATATTCTAGTTGGTGATAGGAATCCAATCCAGGGCCTCATATAAGCTAGTCAGGTGCTCTACCACTGAGTCACACCCTGGCCTGTAAATTAAAAATATTAATGGATTTGACTTCATCCCTAAGTGATAAGACTGGCAAAGTGGAAAAGAAACAATTTAATTTGGGGCCTTTTTATTACTTTCAAGGAATGCAGGGTTTCCACTCTTATTTTTAGAAAGTTAACTAATATGTTTGTTTTTATAATCTCAACTGATAAAAACCATTGTAAAACATCATTAATTCAGTTAAAGACCATGGGCCCTTTGTGCCCAAGACAGATCCTATAGAAAGGAAACTTTTTTTTGGTCACAAATTAAACATCAAAAAAACCTGATAAATCAGTCTGTCAAGCTAGACAGGAGGTAGTGTCAGGTTTGTAAAACCAAACCTGGTACTACTTCTACCACCCTTTGCCAGGAGAACTGTCCCTTCTCCATCACTCTGTAATGTAATTCTATTTTTTGTAAAGGACATCTCCCCTAATTCCTGCCTCCAATAACTATCAGACTAAATATTTACCACCCAGTTTCTAAACCTTTTCCAGACTGTGGGGAAGATTTACCCTGAGACAAATAGTGAACAAAGAGGGCATTTTGTAGCAATAAAAAAGTAGGAGGCAAAGTGGTCCTAGTATCAGAAATGAGAACATTTTGCTACAGTGATTCAATGACCAAGCAAGTGAAACGAGTATTATCAACCTGGTCTGAGACACAGGAAGTATCTGTGGCAGTCTGGGACGACAGAGAACTTTAGCTCCAGTATGCACTGTGCTCAGAAGGGAAGGATGCCACCCAGGGAAAACAATGGGATGAGGATGCTCTAGAATCAATTGAATTATAGATCTTTACTCCTCCTTTTGTTTTTCCTGTAGATGTGGGGATGAGGCCTGGCCTCTAGAACACTAAGGGAGAATAATACCAGAAAAAAAGGAGCACGTGAGCCGTGTCCTGGCTGTCAAATCTTTAGCCCTCTCTACTTTAAGGCTAGAGGACTTTCCAGCATCCTCCCCATCCACCCTCAGCTTACTACATCCCCATCGCCACCCTGAAGAACACAAAGCTTTTTAGTTCTTTGCCACAAAGTAATTTTAAAAATGTGGTTTCTTTGTTTAAACAGTTACTAAGTCTTAGTAACAAACTTTCCTCTTTCCTTAGTCCCAGACTCAGTCCTGTATAATCACATCATCATCATCCTCCTCCTCCTCCTCCTCCTCTTCCTCATCATCTTCTGGCAGTTCTTCCTCCTCCTCTTCCTCTTCTTCATCTAAACAAACCACCACCTCAGCTGGCTCCTGTAACTGAGCGTTAAACCAATCCCGCACCTGCTGGATGCTCAGCCTCGATGCCCGACACAGCTGAGGGATGTCAGTTTCCCAGAGCTGGTGGTGGGCTGCCCAGTACTTCTCCAAGGGCTGGATATCTGGTGGAGGTGGGGGTGCCGGCAGAGGTGGTGTCTTGGCCCATTCTTTCAAGGAGCGAGTTGATGGTGTAGTAGGAGTTGCTGTATCTTGGAAACTAGGGGCACCAGGCACGGCATTGTCCCGAAACCATTTTAGTTGCCCATGCTTCAAGGCATAGCGTGTATCACCAAACCATTGAATGATCTCAGGCCGAGGTAAACCCGTGATCTGTTCCAATTTATGGTAATCCTCACGCCGTGCCCACTGGCACTGTAGAAAGAAGGATTTGAGGATTGCCAACTGCTCTTTGGTTTTGCGCTTAATCTTTCGCTGGTGTTGCATATCAGGTGAAAGGTATCCTGAGGGGCTGGCCCTACCTGCTAGGGAGTTAGGCCGTAGCCTTTGGGACCAGCTTGCTTCCATAGGTGGAGGTTGTGCCTGTTTACTGGGTGACGGTGACTGTGAGACACAGCCCTCTGGCTGGGGGGGTTTAGGGCTGGCAGTAGCTCCATTAGCTAGTACCTGGAAGGAGGAAGAAGAGGTAGAGGAAGAAGGAGTCACACGACTTGCAGTCTCTTCCTTACAACTACTGGCCAGCGATGAGACTGGTGGAGGTTTATTCCGTGGCTGGTGGACAGCTGTGGAGTGGTTCCAGGAAGCAGTACCTACGCCATGTGAGGGGTTGGGACCCTTGCCTGCCTGCTCCTTAGAGAGGCTACTACTTTGACGATTCTGCCAAACATCTGTTTGATGAGAGAATGCTCCACTGCCAGGTGTCAAGGGGGGTTCCTTTGCTTTCTGGTGACTCGGTGGCAGTGGCAGATTCTGAGTGGACTCTTCAGATTCTACCTTCAGTCCTTTTATCTGGGTGGGCTCACTAAGGGTTAGAGGACCTATTCCAAGGCTACCTTGCTCTGTAGGTGGCATTTGAGAAGACGGTACCTCCTCTGGGGCCCGTACTGCATGATGAGTAAAAGACAGAAGAGATTTGAAATGGAGTTGGTCTTGATGGTAGACCACTCGGGCTCGGGTCTCTTCTATTTCTTCAGATGACCAGCTAATGCCACAGCGGAGGCGCTGAGCCATGAACCATGTCTTGACTTTCTCCATCTGCAGCCCATAACGTAGGCAGAGAAGGGCAATGTCTGCTAGACTGGGATAGGGAAAGTAGCTGAAGGTTTGCAGCAGGTGTTCATTGCTGTCCAGCTCACTGGTCTGGGCTGCTTGGGTCCACACCAGCTGTAGCTCCTCAGAGATTGGAGGGAGGCAGATGAGCCCTGCTGGTGAGCTGTGAAGACTACTGGCATCTTTACTAGGAGGCATGGCTCCTGATCTGTGCCCTTCACAGATAGCTGTAATAAGAAGAGAGACGGCTCAATTCAGAGGCTCCTCTTGGGCACATCACACAATTTCTACCAAACATATTGTTGGATGCTGAATAATTCTATCGTAGAAAGTACTTTTAAAGGTCATGGCATGTTGCTTAGAAAGTGTTCATTTATTTTATTACTTTTTTTTAAATGTCGCTCAAGCTAGTCTTTTGTTTGTCTTTTTGAGACAGAGTCGCAGTTTAGGCTGGCCTTGAACTCACATTGATCCTCCTGCCTCAGCCTCCCAAGTACTGGGATTACAGGCACGCACCACTTTATCCAGCTTCTAACTAATCTTGAATTCCTGAGCTCAAGTATTCTGTCACCTCAGCCTCCTGAGTGGCTGGGACAGAGGCATATCACCATACCCAGCTGTCATTCAGTCTTCATAACCAGTCCTCATTGCCTGCTATAATTTCCAATTTTTGTATGAGAAAAATAAGGCCCAAAAAAGTTATCCTAAGTCACTTAACTAGTGAATGTTATCAAGACAAAAAACCTGTATGTACAGATTAAGAAGTGAAAATTATCCTTATCCTTATAAAGCTATTTTTTTTTTTTTTGGTGGTGGTACTGGGAATCAAACTTAATTTTGCTCCCGGCAAGCATTTATGCCACTGAGCTAAATCACCAGCCTTACCTTCCTTTTCAATTCAAATTTGTATTGGCTTTCAAATTCACACTAGCTTCTGGAAGCTACCCCCCAACTCTCATCCTCTAAACTCATGGAATAAAAGCCACAAAACAAAGACAGCTACAAAGACAAGAGGAACAGTAACCTCAGAACTATTACTCTGTTGCCTAACAGTAATAGGATTAAAAAAAACAGTAATAGGATTACTCCTATAATATGGAGGTAGGTTGGGAAAACTGTATGGAAGGTAGGACAGCATTATTCTCTCCTCAGCCCACAGCACATTTCTTTTTTTCCCTTTTTGGTGCTGGGGTGTTGCATGGAGAGGAATGATAACCCCTTCTACTCCTAAATGCAATCCAGATAGCACCCCTCCTTGGCTCAGCAGGTTGAGGTACCAAGAACTGGGATAAATGGAGCCCATGCCCCCAGGGTTTGGGTCACAGGAACAGGAATGTTTCCTCCCCCAAGTAGGCCTCAGAACAAAGGTTATCCCCTCCCCCAGCCTTTGTCTCTTCCAACAGCTCAGCCTCTCTCCAGGGAGCCTGAACAGCCCCCTCCACTCTGGGGGAAAGGCCTGAAGCTCTTATCTATGCAGTCCAGCTTCTTCTCAAAGCCAGGTAGACAGCTTCATTATAAACTGTAACCAGTTCATGCAGTGGACTCAGCACAACACTGCTTCCAGGGGTGGGGACTCCAGGATGGCCTCCAACTGAAACACAGAACCTGCTCAGGTTATTTCCCAGAATATTATTGAATTTTAATTCAGCTCTCAATGTAGGCACTAAAGATCCTTTAATACTTTTTACCCTTTACTCCTAGAAGATTACCAACTGTGTTTATAAATACTACTAATCTGTTAAGGTTAGGACTCAGGTCCATAAAGTTCAAACAATGCAGTATCAGGGATCCCAATTCTGTCATTTGCCGGCTAACTGTGAAATTGGTAAAAGTACTGAAATTACATGAACATCAGTTTCTTTATGTAAAAAATGAGGGCTGGCTGCTGCCTGGTATGTGGCACATACCTGTAATCCCACCACTCATGAGGCTGAGACAGGAAGAAGTTTGAGGCCAGCCTGTATTACACAGGGACACACACACATACATGGAGAAAGGGGACTGCTAAGTGTACTGTATTCTTTTTATGAAGCACCTATATGCACTAGGGATTAATGCACAGGCAGCCATTAGAGATGGAAGTATGAGGTATGGCAGATTTGAGATTAACTGCAGCTCTATACTTTCTAGAATGCTGTTTGTCCTTATGAAAGTTATTTAACCTTTTTTAAAGTTTCTCATCTGGAAAAAGAAAGGAAAAAAGTACCTGCCTGGCAAATTCATGACTAAATAAAAAAATACCCTTGACACTATGCCTAGAACAAAACATGCTTAATACAAAGCACTTTTTATCATTACTTCAGCCTTGTGGATGACTCTGATAATGTGCCTCTTCGTGGGGAAAGTGGGACAAGACTGAAGCCTTTAACATCATTTTTCAATCTGTTTTTGCAGAGTCCTAATTCTACCCAACAGTGGAGGAAACTAGGGTATTTATGATTTTTTAAAATGTACTTACTTTTCTTCTGCAGTGCCAGAGATGGAACCCAGAGTCTCACCTTATGCTAGGCCAGTGCTCTACCACTGAGCCTCACTCCTAGCCTGTGATGACAACTTTTTTATATTTAGGGGTTTGGATACAATTTCAGAATGGATTGTGCTATGTTTAAAAATGTATGAAATGGACATAGCTCAGTAGCACAGCACCTGCCTGGAAAATTCAAGGTCTAAAGTTGGATTCTTAGTACAAAAAAAAAAAAAAAAAGTGAGGATCATAGCTCTGGAGGATGTGCTTCCATAATTTGGATCCTTTTTGTTTGCTATGTGAATTGACAGAACGATTGCTTCATCTTTCCCCTCCCAGGTCCATCCTAACCACTGCTTCATGGCAGGAGCTACAACAGCACTTAGAAACTGTGGCTCCCAAGAACACCACCAATCTCAAAGTGGGAAATACTTTATGATGGCAGTGCTTGATATCTACTTGACCTCTTTTGTGTCCTTTTCTGTAAGGACACACAATTCACTCTTTAGATATGAGGAAAAGACAGCATCAAGAATGAAGTAGTCCAGTGTGAGGATGAGGACTGCCATAAAAATATAAAGCAGACTGCCTTCAAATTCTCCTAGCATCACCTTGCCATTTCAGTATAACATGTAATAAGGCAAACAGAATTTCTTGGGATATCAGATATAATTTTCACTTACACAAAATACAAGTTATGGAAAACTTTCTCAAAGAGAATGATGGCTTGAATCAAGGTACAGCTGTGTAGCTGATACTTCCCTGGAAGAATATGGGTTTGAATTAGGAGAAACTATAACCCAGAATTGCTTATGAAAATTATAACAATTAGGACTGGGGATTTAGCTCAGTAGCATAAGTGCCTGTGTGGCAGGTGTGAGGTCATGAGTTTGATCCCCAGTACCAAAAAAAAAAAAAAAAAAAAAAAATCATAACAAGTAAGGAAGACCGTCTTGTAACCGAAACCACAATTTAGATTCTACAGTGTATGTGTTCTTGTGTCTTCATTTTAGAATAGGTAGAGAAAGGGAATCAATTCAGAGGACTGCCAGGGGAAAGCTGGTGGTATAATAAATAATTACTACATTTGCAGCCCTATTAAGTATGCTAGCTATCTATGCTTTACTGCTAAAGTCACTAATAAGAAACAGAGCCAGATCTGGTGAGGTGTGAGTGGTGCACACCTGTAATCCCAGCATTATGAGAGGTGCGGCAGGAGGAAGAAAAGTTTGAGCCCAGCCTGTGCAGTTTAGCAATTTAGTGAGACCTTATCTCGAACTTTTAATAAGATTAGGGACGCAGTTCACTCAGTGTTAAGGCCCTGGGTTCAAATCTGAGTGCTGAAGGCAAAAAAAGTGTAAGGCCCTTCCTTCCCTTGGGCTTTCTGTATTCTGGGCAGATGGCAGTAAAGAACTGGTAGTCAAGCTGGGCGTGGTGGTACACTCCTGTAATCCCAGAACTCAGGAGGCTGAGGCAGCTGGATTGTTGCCAAGTTGAAGACTAGTCTGGACTACAAAGGGAGCAAGGCCAGCCTGAACTGCATAGCAAGACCTTGTCTCAAAAAAAACAAGAAAGGCAACAATAACAATAAAAAAACCACAAACAAAACTGAGGGTCTTAAACTTCCAGTTTGTTTTACAGTTCTAGGAAAAAGATTGTGGAGCTTTTTAGTTGAACCTAGTTATGGTTAAAGTAAAAGACAAAGTGGAAAACAGGTATGCTGAATTCTCTAAATCTTTATTCAAGAGAAAACCTGAATTATTGCCTGAAATATGTTTTCATGGTATAGTATTAAGGGCCTTAAAGACTTTTCAAGAAATTTAACTTATATGCCTCATAACTTTTTGGATCCTGAACCTGGGAATCAGATAAACGCTGGACTGTCCCGTTAAGACCTCTGCCTTGTCTTTCCATCTTTTTTTTTTTTTTTTTGTCTTTCCATCTTAATAAAGCCGGTAATAGTAATAGTAATAGTAATAGTAAAGATGAAAGAGCAGCTTAATGTAAATGAATGCAAGGAGTGGAAGACTGAAGAATTCGATTAAGAAGGGAACTGGGTATTTGTGGTATCTGATGGAGAAAGCATGAAAAGTGCTCAAGTGGGCAAGAGCCTGGCTTAACTGACCTACCTACTGGATTACTGGTTACTACATGACCTTACAGTAGTAACCACAGTGCCCTGGATACTAAAGGTTAGTAGGCTGCTTCCAGTGCACCCAAATCACTAGCTTCATTCAGTTTTCTGTGTGCTTAGAACAGTTTTGTGAGATTCCAAAACTGCTTCACCCCATGGTTTTTCAGTATCTATGTAACAATGTAATTAAACATCACCTAAACCTATGAAAAAAAAGAGAAATTGGGACGGGGAAAGGAGAAAAGGGAAAAAAAAATTACATATATATATATATACACACACACAAGTTAGTAAAAGATAATTATACTACTAATTTCTCTTAGTTCATTATGGAAAAGAAAGGTTTGTACTAATATTGTTTGAACAATTAAATGCCTGTTTCTTATACTTGATTAATTTATGGACAACAATACGCAATGTATTAATTGCGTATTGTTACCTCTTATTGTCTTGAAATTTTGTCTTTTTTTTAAATTTTAAAAAAAGGGGACCACTCGGTCCCCTTCCTGTCTCTCAGGAGCTATTCCTACTCCCCATTCCTTTTCTCCAATAAATTTTCCTATGAAAACGAATCAAATGCTTTGGAGAGGCATGATACAACGGAGAACATACATTTAAAAACTGCTGAGTGAGAAGTGGATAGGAAAACTGTAAAAGATTAGGGCTGAAACTTAAAAATCTCAAAAGCATTCTGCATTTAAGATTGCTTCGAAAGTGTCTAATCTCACTTTAAAGAAACCAAAACTGGAAATCATAGATGATCGAACTGCTTGAGTAACCCTCACCTCAGAATGCACATTAAAACTACCTGGGAAACTTCAAAACCAGGCCACTCTCCTCTCGGGTTTGATTTAATTAGTTTGGACTGGGGCCCAGTCATCCATAGTTTTAAAAATTCTCAGGGTGCTGCCAGGTTTGAGACTCCCATGGTAGTTAATACTAGAAAGGCAACTGGGAACTTCAATCAGCAGGCTTACACATACAAAAAAAAGTCTCAGCACTACACCAGAAGCATGGTGAAATAAATTATTTTTAATTGCAATGTTTTAAGATAACGTATGCATTGTTTTTTAAAATTCTTAACTTAGGCTTTTTCGATTACTGCCGTCTACCTATCCTAAATCAGACAAAAGGGATTCAAATATATAGTGTGAAGGAAACTCATATAGGCTGAGAAAGATCTCCTGATCTGGGCCAACATTACCAAACAGGTCTCAGCTTGAGTCTTCTTTCAGTTTGGAAGTCTCAGATTAAGACGCAACACCAGGAACCTCGGACGATTCGATTCAAACTGTTTCCTGGTCTGGTCTTTTGCCTATGCTGGGCACCGGCGTCACAGGGGCAGTTGCTTCTAAACCTTTCGTCCCCAAAGCCCACTGCTCCCCAGAAGTAAAGTCAGGTTCTGTACGTGTGTTATGGTCGCCTAGAGGTAGTCATGGGGATGGGGGGGGGGTTGGGGAAGAAACGTTTCTCCTATCCTCCATTTCACCGGCAGTCTAGAGGGCTCCAAACTGGGTCAGAGAACAAAAAGTTACTGCACTTGGGGGCGGTGAGCCCCAGGAGGCAGGCGAATCTCAACCATTCCTTAGCCAAGGGCGTCCCAACACAGCCGTCCCCTCCTCCCTACACACCCCTTCGCCCTCCCCCAGTTAGAACAGGGAATCAATCGGAAAGTCCAGAGCAGAAAGGAGAGAGAACTGGGCGACTTCGGACCTAGTTCAGTACAATATTCTCCACCCCCCGCTCCCAGCCGGCCGAGGATGGGGTTCCGAAGGTCGGAGAGCGTACACCGGCTGGGAGGGAAAGTCCAAGGGGCTGGGATCACTCACCGCGGTCCGGCCCGGGCGGCGGCTCCCAGCCTCGCACCAGGGACTGGGGGGAAAGGGGAAAGAGGGCAGGGGCCCTCCAGGTGGGAGTGGGGTACTGCCCTTTGCGGCCTGCTCCGCGCCCACCCGCACGACGGCCCAGGACCGCGTACTGCCCCCCACCCCCCGCCCTCTTGCCCCCGGGAGCGCGCGGATCTAGCCCAACCCTCCCAGCTCCGGGGAGTTGGAGGCGGGGCAGACGGGTGGGTCGGGCGTCCGGGGCGGTGTTAAGGTGGCCCGATTCCTGATTGGTGGATGCAGAGGGAGGATACCGGCGCAGCCCGCAGCTGGCTATTGGCTACGTGGGTCTCGGCAGGAGCGGGCTATTAGCTGCGTGATCCCCAGCGTGGGTCAGCTATTGGGCGCGTTGAGCAAGGAAAGATGTCGACCAGGCCTAGGGTGCTGTGAATGGTAGCTTAATGTAACCCTCAACCTGTCGGTGTCGCATCTTCCGAGCACACCAGCCCACGTTCTCTCCAAAATTTCTCCTTTGGCGAATTGTCTGGACCACACCAGCACCTTCATTTGGCTCCTTCCTAAGGCAGCTCTCTGGGAAGACCTTTTAAATAGCCCCTCCCAGCCTTATTTATGAACCGCTCCTTCCCCAACTCACAGCCCAACCACTTCTAGCAGGGTCAGCTGTAAGGAAGTGTCTAAAGCAACTGCGAACTCATTTGAAGCTAGATCAGATGTCTTGCCACCCGGAAGGACCAGGATTTTAGGAGCCCGGAGCCTTCACCAGACAGGTGTGTCTAAGGACTAAATGCTGGCTCCCTCCTTACGCTAGTAAAAAGGACCTGGAGCTGTATCATATTTGGAGACCTTGGTATTCTCTGTCTTTCATCAAAGTATCATCCTACAGTGAGTGAGGATCTGGGTCAAAACTTGTATATTTAGGATTCTCCACCTTCTGATTAAAAGTTGGGAAAAGTGTTTTCTGAACTGGCCCTTTTGGTCTGACGTTAGTCTTTGAAAAGACTTCCATCTTGCCTACCTAAGTCATTTTCAGGCTTCCTCCCTTATTCTCAGAATTCATCACTTCTCTCTCCTTACATATTCCAAGAAACCAACCACAGAGCCCCTTTCACTCTTCATTGCATCAGCCAGAGCTCTTTTAGGGTTACCAGACATCCTAACTCTGCTTCCTTTCTAAGCCTTATTTTCTGTTGCTGGCTCCTCGTGTGTTGCTTTCTCCTGTCGCTTACCCCTCGTGCTCCTTTGCTCTTTTCCCCACCCTCCTCCTATTCAGTAACAATCTCAATTCCTGAGAGCAGTCCCCCGACCTTCAAACTAATACATGGCAAAAACCTCATAGGCATAAACAGCAGAAATACACACTCAACTTAAGGTTAGAATTTCAGCTAGACATAGTGTGACACACCTGTAATGCTAGTACTCTAGGAGCCTGAAACAGGAGAATCACAAATTGAAGCCACGCCCAGGGAATTTAGTGACTTAGGCTCTATCTCAAAATAAAGATAAAGACCTAAAAGGGCTAGGGATGTAGCTCAGTGAAGGCCCCAAGTTAGGAATTTAAAGTTTCAGAGCCTTCCTTGCACAAGGCATTGGTGGAGCCCCCCTCCCCCGCGCAACATGTTGTTACAGGTTTTTATAAAACTTAAAATACATATTAACTGTAATTGGGAAGCATTTGATCTACCTTTCCTTTCTGATTTGTCCTCCACAACATTTCCCCTTGTCAGTTGGCAGTGAGAGACCACATACATTTTGGGACTAGTTTAGGAAACTGGGACAGGGGTGCATTTAGTCTAGGTTCAACATGTGTACTTATGGGCTGTGATCACTTCTGTGAATAAATTATCCCTGTGTTGATATAGTAATATGGACTCTGTCCCTCTACCCCAACTCCTAACAGTAGTAAATCTTCAGTATCTTAGAACGTAACTATTTGGAGTAAGACTTTTAAAAAGGTAATTTAAAATGCAGTCTTTAGAGTGGGTTTTAATACAGTAGGATGGTATTCTTATATAAAGAGATTTAGACATAACTGTGTGTACAGAGAAAAAACTATGAAGACATAAGGAGTACACAGCCATCTATCTACAAGCCAAGCAGAGAAGCCTCAAAATGAAGAAGTCAACTCCTTGATTTCTGAGCTTCTAACCTCCAGAACTGAGAACATTTCGGCAGTTTAAGCCACTGTGCTATTTTGTTATGGTACCCCTAGAAAAATAATACAGATATATATGAGGGAGGGAGCTTCCAAATATATGGCATTAGTCTTCCCAAATTTGAAATGCTCTAAAGTCTTACATCAGATATGTGAAAGAAATTTGAGATTTCACAAGTTTGAAAAAAATCCTAAACATTTTTGTAGTATAATCACAAGGTGTGAAGGTGAATTTTTCTAAATTATCAAGAGCTTTAAAAATTTCATTATGCTAGAAAACTAACTCCCTCTCTAGTGCTGGAGATTGAACCCAGGGTCTTTGTACTGTTATCCCCAGCCCCCATTTTGTACTTTTTGAGATAGGATCTCACTAAGTCATTAAATTGCCCAGGCTAGGCTTGAACTTTTGATCCTCCTGCCTCAGCCTCCCGGAGCCGGAGTGCTGGCTGGATTTCCAAATGTATACTACCCCTGGCCACCTTTCTCATTCTATATAGAAATGAATATGTAAACGGCCACAGTGGCACACATTTGTAATTCCAACTACTCCAGAAGCTGAGGCAGGACAATTATATATTCAAGGCCAGGCTTGAATGAGAACTTAGTGAGAATTTGTCTCTAAAAAAAAAATTTTTTTTTTTAAAGACAGGTTCTCTGTGCAATTTAAGCTGCCCTCGAGCTTGCTATGTAGCCCGGGCTGGGCTCAACTCAAAGTGATCCTCCTGTCTCAGCCTCTAGAATGCTAGAATTACAAATATGCACCACCATGCCTGTTTCAAAATTTTAAGAGATGGAACTATAGCTCAGTGTTCAGTGGATACATAGAATCTAGCCATATACAGAATCATATGACTATGAAAAGATCTGTTAAAGAGCATCAAAAAACAGTAGAAAATTGTGTAAGTTTAGTAGGTGGATAACTTCTCATCTGTTTTTAAAAAATTTTTTTAATCTTAAAAAGTCACATTTGTGCCACATTTTATGCTTCTATTTTCTTTAAAAGAGATCCCAAAAGTTGTATACCCTAAGCACCCAAAACCCTGGATTTACCCTTGGGCCTAGATGGATATATATGGTCAGTTTGTCCTATTTAGGAAAACCTTGGTCCAGCATTCTGTGCCTTCTAAGAAATATAAGAACTGGAGAGCTGATGAGTTAAGACTGCAAGTATTGACAATCCGGAGTGGATCTGGGATAGCAAATGCTACACTCACAGTATCTGTAAGAGTGAGTGCACAAAAACCTAACACCAAACTAGGATGTGAAAAATCTGGAAAGGTCAGGATTACAGAGCCCCCAGGCAGTAAGCATCAACCCCTGGGCAGCCGCCACTTACCTCTCCTTGGGTGTCTGCTCCTCGTGCTGACTCTGCTCTTCAGCATAGCTGGCCCCACCTACAACACTCACTGAAGGGTGGGTGTTCTCCAGTGACTTCATAACTTGGCCTTTATGATGTAACAAGGACACATCTGATTATGCTACCCCTATGGCTCCCCTAGAGGAACGTCTCATTAGTGTGATTTGATTTTTTCATCATCCAGGTGATGTGGGAGTCAATCCCATTAGCACGTGATCTGTTTCAAGAACTTCCTTTATTCCCATTGCTCTATCCTGGCTTAGACAGATACTTGCTTTTCTTCTTCATCATATTTCTCATCTTTTGCTTGTGTTGCCCTTGATAAACAAAGGACTTTGCTTCTCCTCCAGTGGTTAAGGAGCAAAGTGTAATTCAAATGGTCTGCTAAGGAAGGAGTCACCCTCGTAAAAGGAAACAGGTCTTTGCTTAAACTGCTCCCTTTCAATTGCACCAACAGCTAATGCTGGGTGCCAGGAACTCCAGAGCAGACCACTCCCCCACAGCAGTAAGATCCTGCCAGGGTGCCTTGTACCAGGGCTACCCAGCTCCTTTGTATCTCCTTCCCATGCAACTTTTGCATAGCCATAGGACTCCAGCAGAAAGGGAATGCAACTCTTGTGGAACTGGGTGTTGAACTCTGGCCTTTGCACTAAACCATATCCCCAGAAATTTTTTGAGACAGGGCGTTGCTAAATTGCACAGGCTGGGTTTGAATTTATGATCTTTTTACCTTGGTCTCTCAGAGTGCTAGGATTACAGGTGCATGCTATTATGTCCAGAAGGAATAGGACTTTTATGAAATGGAAAGACCAAGAACTGCACAAAAGGCTCAGAGAAACAATCTTGCCCTGGGTTTTTTTACAACTTTTGGCCCAAAACAAAGATTACTTCTGAATGCCTTGTATTTTCATATTTCAACTTTATTTCAAACATGAAGTTTCGTACTCATAAGGGAGGGTAGCTGCATGAGGAATTTGAAGTGAGGCACACGACTAGCAGGCTTGGGGCCCAGGGCTGCTGAGAAGGGTTAGGGAGGCTTTGGGAGGGCCTGGCAAGAACAGTGGTTTTGGGGGATTCACGTAACAAACTTTCATTGCCAACCTGGGTTACCTATTCAAAAGGTGGATTATTCAGTCTTTATAGCGAGGTCAGTAATGTTTAGCAGCAGCATCAAAAGAAATCCAAAGGCTGGAGACAGACAAAACTATCAGTCCCTTTGTTCCTCTTTATGCCTGGAAGAAAAAGTGGGTAGAAACCAATAGCAAAAAAATTAAACATTTTTGATGTATTCCTTGCCTGAAAAACCATGGTTCTGAATGTGTCAAGTAGGTTTCTCAGACTGGTAACAGGATGTCCTCAGGGGTCCTGAGCTTAAACCCAATCTTCAGCTGCACTAACAAATGCTCTGACCCTGCTGCAGTCCTTTCTCTCTGAATCTCTTTTCTGTAAAGAAGCCTGAACTCAGTGCTCTCTTAAGCCTTTCATGTCTGATTCTATGATCAGTGTGCATGACAAGGACCCAGAGGAGCTGCAGAGAAACACTTGTGACAGTTAGACTGGGAAGTTCAGGGGTTAGGGCTTGCTATGACATGAGCTACAGTCATAAAGAGAAACAAAACAATAGGAGAAAGATGATAGGACAAGGAGGTGCAGGAAGACTGCTGAGGTCTGGATTACAGGAAAGGGACAGTGTTCCTGTTGGTTGGCTCACAGGCCAAGACCCTGACCTCCCTTACAGCTCTTCCCAACCCACAGCTGCCATATTATATCCTAAACTGCTCCTATTCCTAGTCATCAGCTGTTAGGAGACCTCTCCACTACAATGCCTGAGACATAACACCTAATAGGGCCCCTAAACCTTCAGCCAAATTCCTAGTAGTTGCACATCAAGTTGGACGGAATCAGCTAGAAAAAGCCAGCAGTCCCATCCCTGTCAGGGTGTAGCATTCTTTATTTACTGGGGGTTTTGAAAGAATAAGACAGGAATGAAAGAAAAGTACTATTCCATGGCACTAGAATTGCAGATGGTAAAGTATATGATAATGCCACACCAGCTCAGCAGAGGGTGAGGAAAAACCAGAGGGTGAGGGAGAGCTCAGTGCTCAAGTCCTGGAGGAGGAGTGCACATCAAAGGCACCTGGGCAGGGAATATCTTCAGAGAATCTCCAAAGGACTAGGCACACAAAAGCCACTCAAGAAGTGTTAGTTTCTTCCCTATTTTACAAGGCTTGGTGGCACTGGTAATTGTGCAAGTTCAGGATCAAAGAGACAGACATCCATTATTTGTGTGCAAGAAAGTGGTTCAGTCCACGCTCAGGCTTGGGGTAAGAATGGGGGAAACTGTCAGCTTACTTCAGGGTGACACATGGAAAGACCTAGAAGCCCTGTGTTTTTCTACTGACTCTACCGTCTAAAACTGACTCTACCCTCTAAAACTGACTCTACCCTTTAAAACTGTTTCCAGAGCTCGAGTTCAGGGAACAGGATTATTTCTGGTTCCCTCTCCCAAATCCAAGTTTGTATTTACTCGCTAACAGTATTAGGACGCTCAGTGAGGGCCAGGGGCTTTTCTAGTGGAAACATCAAGGGATCTGCCCATTCCAGATTGGTGGGGAGGGAGAGTGGTGCAGCAAACCCACAGGTACTGAGGGCTGGCAAAAGCCAGGAGAGAATTCCAATGTACACAAAGCTGGAGTTTAAATAGGTTCCCACTTTCTTGCAGGTAGGTGGGGTGATCTCTTGCTGATCTTGTGGAGCTGGGACACAGGCACAGAAGCCAAGACAGCAGCAGGTCCCTGGCAGAACAGATGAGGCCTGGGACCTCAGTGCTGTGCCTTCTCCAAGCCAGTTCAGGAGACTGGGAGGATGGCAAGGCAGAACACAATCAGGACCTATAATTTTCCTATTAAAAGATGATACAGAGCAAGGTTTTAATTTTTTTCCTTGTAGCCTTACCGACTGAACTCACAGCATTCATATGGAGCTACCTCACTTTTTTTTTTTTTTTTTTTTTTTTGAGCTAATGTCTTGCTGAGTTACTAAATTGCCCAGGCTGGGTTTAAACTTGCAATCCACTTGCCTCAGCCTCCTAGACTGCTGGGATTACAAGTGTGTACCACCATCCCTCATTCTGTTTCGAAACAGAACAAAACAACCAACCAAAAAAAAAACCCAACCATAGCCAACCACATTGGCTCTGGGAATTGCTGAGTTATACAGGTTATACGGGTCTGCCACGTGATCCTGAACAAATTACTGAGCTTCTCTGGGACTTATGTCCAAAACAGGAATAACGATAAAGCTTAACTCATAAGATTGTTTTGAGCATACATGTAAAATAATTTTAGCAGATACGTATTAGTAAATGTGAGCTATTTCTATTGTTCATATGACATAACAATAACACACTAGGTAACTCATTATTACATAGTGAACCTTGACCTAGACTTCCTGAGTTTCTTGTTGATGCCTAAATAGTGCAATGCCCGGTGGCTTCCAGTAGTTTTTCACTTTGTTGGAACTCAGACCTAAAGCGGATCTACAAGATACATGAAATTCTTTGTTTTTATTGTAAGACAACTTTTTTCTTTTATGGTACTACAAATTAAACGCAGGGCCTTCATCCTAAGCCACATCCCCTGCCCTTTCATTACTTCTTGAGACAGGATCTAAGTCACCTAGTTGCCCAGGCTACACTTGCAATTTTCCTGTTTCAGCCTCCCAGAAAGCTGATTACAGGCATAAGCTGCCATGCCAAGTTAAGCATGATGCTTTAAATTTCTTTTCGGAATCACCCAGAGAGTCCTTTTGGCTTCCTTCAAAGGATTAAGGCTGTGGACAGAAAGGGCATGGTAACAAGCCCTACCCTTCATTCTAAATGCAAGTGAGGGCACATGTGTGTGATGCCTGTCACTTGATGACAAAGGAGACAAATCTTTTGAGAATTCAGTAATAGAAAAAAAGGTATGGAAAACTAGTTACCTGTGAGCTCCTTGGTATCTGTATCAATGCCAGGAATGGCTGCTCATCCCCTTTCCCCCTTTGGAAGAGTGGCAAGCAGCCTGAGGAAGGAAGGTGGATCACCCGTGGTTTGGGGGAAAAGGAGGGAGAAGAGCAGAAAACAAGGATGAAGAGGGAAAGGAGGAAATAAAGACAAATACCCTGCATGTTCAATGAAAAAAGTTATGAGAAGGAAGAGGAACAATGAAATAAATAAAAGTGGATATGTATGGGGCAAGAGGAAAGGAAAAACAAGCAACCAGCAAAGAAATGACTTTCATATTAAAATTAACCAACAGGAGAGACTGCAAGCATGAACACAAATAGAAGAATCCAGCTTCTCCAATTTCACTTGCTCAGAATATGGATCAAACTGCCATGTTCTGACGCCATTTAAATTTCAAGCTGCTCTCATGCTTGATGTTTTCCATTTATTTTACCTATAACCTTTCATCCTCAAGAGACACCCACATTGTTTCCTTTCATTTTGGTGCTACCAAGCATCATTTTCCCCAAAAATGTCTTAGAGCACTCAGTCTGGAAGTTTATGGAGGCAACATTAAAAAACAAGGGGCACAGGATGAGCCGTGGGAAAGGCTCTGGAATACCCTGAGACTGCAGACTGGCTGTGGGACATTTCCTGGGCTCTGGAATATCTATGTCAAAAACTAGAGGGCCCATCCTCAGCCCCATCACACATTCGGGGCTCCCTGTTCTAATGCAGCACGAGACTGGAGATTCTAACCTACACCGCGCTCTGCACAAATCATATATATCAAAAATGCAGCCTTAGGTGATCACCTAACACAAATCCAGTTTCCCTACGCAGGAAACGGGGGTCCAAAGAACTCAAGTAATTTGCTCCACGTCACACAACTAGGCAGAGACTTCCTTTTCTTCTTACTCAGAAGGCATACATCCCAATCTAGTCTTGTGTTCACAGTCCCTTAACAAACACAGTCCATAAAGTGCTTAAAGATTATTAGAAGGCACCCAGAAAAGTAAGGCTGGTATTTTTTTCTGGAAGCCCCTGAGTGGACCAACCCCTTGGATGTCCCACAGTTTTGCTAAAAGGGCGGACCTGGAGTTGCTTTTGCCTCCATTATAATCCCTATCACTGCCTAGGGGCTGCAGGAAACTATCATCACTCCCCATCAAATACGTCACGACTGAAATCCGAAACCGTCAGGTGACCGGCAATCCTGTCATAATGCCCTGGGAGCAATGGCCAAGTTCTTGGGAGTAAGCAAGTTCAGATAAAGCTCGGATGGCTGGGACTGAGGGACCTGACGTGGCCGGTAAAAGGGAAGCAACCAGCAGCTTAAAGGGCTTCAACTGGGGAGGGGTATACGTGGCAAACCTCCCCAGTCCTTAATGCTCCTCAACCCAAGGAGGTCCTTTAACCTTCGACTAGTCCTGCGGGGCCAACTCTCTGAAGAAGCCACCATCATCTCCTCTCTGCAGTCCTCCAAACCCTCCAGTGCCCCTTGCGTTCTCCCCTTCCCCTCTGCATCGGGTTCTCTCCACTCACATCTAATCGCGGTGCTCCACCCCCAGCCCCAGCTCCGCAGATGCCCCTCACCCTCCTCGCCCCCCCTCGCTGGACTCCAAAACAGCTGCGCGACAGTCTCGCTTTCCCTCATCCTCCCGCCACAAGGGCTTCCCTCTGCCTCCGGGTGCCTCGTGTACTTTCCCCCCAGGGTGGGTTGCAGCTGCCTCGTCTCAAATAAAGTGGATCCAGCCCTGGGGCTCCGGAGCTCCGCCACTTCCCGGATGCTCCGGGCCACGCAGAGCATAGTCACGGCCGCCGTTGTTGTCCCAGAACTCGTGACCCGTCACGCGGTAGCGCAGAGCGAAGAGCAGGGCGCCCCCGATGGGCGGCGCCGGCAGGCGGAAGGCGAAGCGGTCCGCGCGCGGCGGGGGCGGGGCCGGACCGGCGTAGGCGGCGGGCGCCTCGCGCTGGTTCCGCCAGCCGTCTGCGCTCCAGCGCACGCTCACGCGCTTCTCGTAAGCCAGGTCCAGCACGCGCGCGCTCCCAGCTACGCCCAGCGGGCCTGCCTCGGCGCGTTCCAGGCAGATGCGCTGGGCCTGCAAGCGGGCGGTGAAACCCGGCTCGCTGGCTGGCTCCAGGGCGGCGCGCGCCTCCTGGGGAAAGAGGAGCGAGAAGGGAGCCAGGGGCGGGGAGAGAGGAGAGACAAAGGGCGGGGTCAACGTGAGGCTCTGGCCAATCAGAGGCCAGCCTGGCGCCGGGCCTGCAGAGTGAGGCGCAGCTTGAGTGGCCTAGCGGTAGTATCACGCGAAGGAACCCGACACGGCTGGGCAGGAGCAAGCTCAGGCTTGGGGACCGACGGGTGGTCCCTACCTGGAGGCTGCGGGCGCGTGGCTGGCACGGTGCGAAATGACGGAGGGCGTCCCTCTGCAGCTGCACCTGCACGTGGCGGGGCACTCTCGGCAGCTCTCCGGGGCGGAAGCGACGCACGGCGGTCAGCTCCAGCCCCAGCGCGTCGGCGAAACGCACTCTTTTGCGGGTGTCGGGGCTACGGCTGCGGGGTGCCCGGGCGCCGCCGCCTCCTGCGGGTGCAGAGCGGGCCCGGCGGCCCCGACTTGGAGCGTGAGCGCGGGACCGGGCCCCGAGCCGCGTTCCGCCCTCGCCTGGCTCCTCCCCCGGCTCCTCCTCGAGGCTGGGCCGCTGGCTGCGGTAGTAGGCGCGCTCAGTCAGCGCAGCTATAAAGCTCAGGTTGCGGGGGATGTCAGTGCGGGGCGGCCGCTCGCGGGACATGGCACCTTCAGTCTCGATGCGGCCCGCCCTTTCGTGCTCCCGCTCGCCCTACGTCTGCACCAAAGTCTCCGGGCCCGCCCTGCAGCAGTCGCCTGCCGCTGCGTACTCTCCTTGCTGTCACCTCCAGGATCCTCCACCCCCCAGTTGCTCGGCCTCGTCTCTGTGACCACCTTTCCCTCTCCCTAGCCGTCAGCTACGGGTCTTACACTATCCCATCCCTGCTGGAGTGGTGTCGGAGCAGGCAGCTCGGAGCATAAGCTCCCAGCCGGTTCTGCTGGCCTCGCTGCTTCGCCCCCGCCCACAGCCCTCTGACAGGTGGCTTCTGATCGATCTCTGCTGCTGCACCAGGGGGCGGGGACTCCATCCTTTTGGTCCCAAGTGAGGCCACCCAGCCTTTTTACTTATTTTTAACGGCCTCTAACTTTCTGGCATGGAGAGGGTTAATACAGGGAGGAAAAGACTAACGGTTACTTTTCTTGAATATTCAAAACGCCCAAAGTGTGACTTTGTCTTCAGGGTTTACTGTTTCCTCAAGCCTAGGCACCAAGTTTGGAAGGAGGGTGGCAAAGCCAGAAATGTCCTGAGAGCTAGTGGTGTCAAGTAGGTGAGCTGTAGCACACAAGAAGCTGGAAACTGCCCACTGGAAAGAGCCCAGAACTGATTAGCCCTAGCCCCAGGCCTGCAGCTGGTTAGCTGTGTGATCTGGAGCAAAGCACAACTTCGCTGGGCTCAGTTGTCTCACCTCTGGAAAAATGCATTTGCCTTCCGATTTCTAATCCAGCTGTAAATACTAAGGGGCAAGGGCTGTGTCTGGTCAGTTTTACCACAGGTTAGGTCATCAAAATAATGAGCACAACACACCTCTCTTGGTGCTAGGATTGTGGCATTCTAATTTCAGTAAAAGCTTCCAAGAACTGGATTTTTTTCCCTTTCTCCGTCACACACAATATTAATGGAAAAGGTGTTTTTTTGTTTTGTTTTGTTTTGTTTTGTTTTGTTACGGAGGATCTAACTCACGACCTCACGTTTGCCAGGCAGGCGCTTAAGCCGCTGAGGTAAATCCCCGGCCCCAAAAGGTGTGTTTTTAGGGTTTTTTTCTTCTAATTTTCCTACTGATCTTAAAAATAGCATTTGCTGGGCTGGGGATTTAGCTCAGCGGCATAAGCGCCTGCCTGGCAAGTGCAAGGTCGTGAGTTCGATCCCCAGTACCGCAAAAAAAAAAAAAAAAAAAAAAAAGCATTTGCTAATTAGGACCTCAGCAGTCCAATTCACAGTCCACTCTTGCCTATTTGATAATACAGTATAACATTAAAATTTTGGGGGCCGGGGATTTAGCTCAGTGGCTTAAGCGCCTGCCTAGCAAGTACAAGGTTGTGGGGATTTAGCTCAGTGGCTTAAGTGCCTGCCTAGCAAGTACAAGGTTGTGGGTTCAATCCCCGGTACCAAAAAAAAAAATTTTTTTTTTTAATGATAATGTTGATATCTTCAGGGTAGTAAAATGGGAAATAGTAGAATAGAAATGAAGTCTACATTTAGAACAGGATAGTTTAGTTGAAAAATCACAAATGACTAAATTGAAAACAAAGTGAGACATGTAGTATCTTGTACAATTCATTTGTTAGCATTTTCACACCAGTATCAACCATAGCAAACCACTCTTTTTAAAAAAACCACTCATCGGGCTGGGGATTTAGCTCAGTGGCTTAAGCGCCTGCCTGGCAAGCGCAAGGTCATGAGTTCAATCCCCGGTACCAAAAAAAAAAAACAAAAAAAAACCACTCATTTTTTTTTGAACAATGGAGGTTAAGACCAGAAAATGTTTACTGAGAGAAAGAAACCTCATTTTAAAAGCCATATTGAGTTTTATTTTCTTCACATACACATATAAAATCCATGAACTTATTCTGTTTATATGTTAGGGTATAAAATTATAACACTCGCTGGGGATTTAGCTCAGTGGCTTAAGCACCTGCCTGGCAAGCACGAGGTCATGAGTTCGATCCCCGGTACAAAAAAAAAAATTATAACACTAATTAATGTCACAGCTAAACAGTTTAAAAGGATCTTCCTTGGACTGGAACTACTGTGTGTCACTGAAGTAAAATAGGAAGGTTTGCTGGGGATTGTTCAGTGGCACAAGCGCCTGCCTGGCAGGTGTGAGGTGTCATGAGTTTGATCCCTGGTACCAATCAATCAATAAATAAATACATAGGGAGGTTCAAGGCCAGCCTATGTGGCCTTACCTTTTCTGGTAAAGGCTCTGTTGCTTTGTCTGCAGGTTTTTAGCTGCCACTCTTTGGTTCTATGGTATTGGTCTGAGAAGATCCTTAAGATACATAGCTTTGGACCAAGTATAAATTGTGGCTGCTCAGACTGACACTAGATCTTTATCCCAAATCAGTATTTCTGGGCCAGGGATTAAGCTCAGTGGCTCAAGTGCTTGCCTGTTAAGCAGGGGGTTGTGAGTTTGATTCCTGGAACAAAATCAACAACAACAGCAACAACAAAAATAAACCAAATCAGTATTTCTTAAATAGTCTGGGGCTAATCAATCACTAGCCAGAGGTGTTGATTGATTCATTGAGTCTGCATTTATTCAGGGCCCATTTGGCTATGAGAACACAAAAATGAATCCATCTCAGTTCTGGCTCTTAAAGAGCTCATAAGTAAAGTGGCAGACAAATGTATTTGGGTTGCTTAAGACATTTATTTGAAATTTAAAACAAAATATCTATTACAAGTAAGGGTCTTAGAAGCAACCAGTATTGCAAATAAAGACCTAGATTAGGTTTGCCTCCAAAGAGGGGGCAAATGCTGTGTAGCTGGAATGATCAGCTCAAGGGCAGAACAGGATGGCTGAAAGAATGCAGCCATAAAGGAGTGGAATCAGGTGTGCATTCTATGGACTTGTAAATGGTGTGCATTCCAACTGCAAGTGCAACACTATCAGTAGGACAAAGGCAATCTGGAGGCAATACAATGTCCAAGTCAACAACAAGTTTTCAGGTCACACAAATTTAGATTAAGTCTCAGCTTTTTCCTTTAGCCTCAATTTCCTCATCCATAGAATGAGACTAAAACAGCATAAGGATTGAAGTGAAAATAAAATACATGTAACAAGCTGAGTATGGGGCTGGGAATTTAGCTAAGTGGCATAAGCACCTGCATGGCAAGTGTGAGGTTGTGAGTTTGATCCCTGATGCTAAAAATAAATAAATAAATAAATCAGTTAAAACAAGCTGAGTATGGTGGTGCAGACCATAATCCCAGTACTCTCAACGGCTGAGGCAGAAGGATCACAAAGTCAAGGCCAGTTTGGGAAATTTAGTGAGTTAGCAGGATAATGTCTCAAAAATTTTTTAAAAGGGCTAAAGATATAGTTCAGTGTGAGGGCACTGGGTTCAAACCTAGAAAAAAATTGCTTAAGATTAATTATACCTAAAAAAAGATTAATTACACCTGGATATGTTGGCAGACACTTGCAATCTCAGTACTCAGGAGGCTGATGATGCAGGAAGATTGCCATGAGTTTGAGGCCTGCCTGTGCTACACAGTGAGTTCAAGGCCAAGGCCATAGCGAGATCTGTCTCGAAAAACCAAAAAAGAAAACAAAATGATTAATTATAGCAGAACCAAAACAAAACCATGTAAAGAAAGCACTTAACAGGAAAAAAAAAAAAAAAGCCAGGCATGGTGGCACATTCCTGTAATCCCAGCATTTGGGAGCCTGAGGCAGAAGGATCACTGCAAATTTGAGACAGCCTGGTTTACAAAGTGAGCTAAAAGCCAATCTAAACTGCATAGTGAGACCCTGTCTCAAAAAGAAAAAAAAAAGTACTTAGCACTTAGTAAGACTTCTCAGTTGTGTTGTTAACTATTATTGTTATGGGAAAAAAATTTTGCTTTTCTAGTAACCATAGGGATGACAGGAGCACTAAGGCATAGATTGGAGATAGAAGCAAAGGAAACCAACAGAAAAGAACCAGAGTAAAGGAAGAGAATTGGACTGCCTCTTTCTGGTTTTTGCTTGGGGCCATTTCCAAAGGGAGGTGAAAGAATTGCCAGGTCCAACAACCCAAGGGGCCTGGTTGGAACCTTGAGTGCCCCCAGGGTTATCAATTGTGGGCAGACTACTTCACACCCGGTGAAGTGTCCTGCAAGAATATATTGCCATGTATATGTCATCTGGAAGTCTAAATATAAACCTTCATTTTGGCAACCTGCTGGGGGAGGGGTGGAACTTTTATTTTACGATGTATTTCTTTTTGTGTGATTTTTTCCAATATGAAAATGAGTTCATGGCTTGGGTTTAAAAAAAGTTGTAAAGGGGAACCCATTTAGGACCCCTTCTGTCTCTCTTCAGATAGAAGCTTTCTCTCAATAAATATATTCTACTCTTTTAAAAAAAAGTTGTAAAACAAAAGAAGATGAAGTACCTGCAGAGGCCGCTTGCAGGGTGAGTCCTGGCTGCCTGATGCCCGGCTGAGGACCCCACCCGGGAAGAGACCACCGGATTTCGAGCCCTGGGGAAAAGAGAATGAGAAGACTTGGTTTTCCGGTGGTGTCTGCTAGTCCCACGGGGCAAGTCAGTCCCTGACTTCAAGGGAAACGCTGCTCTTTTCCAGATAACAAATCCGGGGTTGTAAAAGTTCAACAAGTGCACGGAACATCAGAGACCTCCCGGAAATGCTGAAAGTTCTCCGTGATATTCGGAGGCTCCTTGTATTTTCCTGGGCAGCCGCGAGGCCCTGTCCACACAGCCATTCTTCGCCCGCGGCAGACTCTTTCCAAGCCGCGGCCCTTCCCAGGCCTGCGCTCCAGCCCCGCCCCTCTCTCTGGACGCATCTCTGGGCCCCATCATCACCCGGCGCCGGGCCCTCCCTCCTGCCCCCCCTTCTTCCTCCTGCCCCCCCTCTCCTCCCTCTTTCCCTCCCTCCCTTCTTCCCTTCCTCCCTCCCTCCCAGCTCCTGCACCAGGAAACGGCCCGGATCCCGGCAGCGGCCTTAACCGTGAGATCTCTAACCTGGCAGGCGGGCGGGGTTGGAGACGTAGGGGTAAAGGAGGAGCCCGGCCTTTGGGCTCCTTTGGGGGAAGCCGAAAATAGGATGGTGTCGGCAGGAAGCCCTTGGCCCAGGGTTTCCCGGGAGGACAGTCATTAAACATGGATTCGGCCACACAGCTGGTAGAGCGTTGGGGGCAGGGGCCTGTCCCAGGAGCTGCAACCCCTGTGCTTCTCAGGCTAGTCTCTGATCCCTGGCCTTCCCTGCTCAGTTCTGATCTCTCTCCTTTCCAGGACTCCAAGCTGGCCGGGAGGATGAAAGGCCCCAGCTGGGGGCTCCTTGCCACCAGCACTGGGTCCTAAGAGCTGCCATCCAGGCTGGGTGAGTGTCCCGTCTTTACTCTGACCTGGGCAGCCCATACCTTCTCCCATCTTTCTTTTCAGCCTCGTCCCCTTGTCGTGGTCACTTCTTGCTTCTGGGGAGGTCTTAGGCCCCTTCCTGTAGCCAAAAAGGTGTTCACTGTTGGGCTGGGGTGGGGGAGGGGGTGTCAGAGGGCCTTAGCGCTGGAGTTGGTCTTTTGAAAAGAATCTGAAATATTAAAAAATAAAATTCTAGTCTTTTAATCTAATTTGGAATATTCCAAATATATTGGCCAGCTCCTCATGCCCTGGCCCACACCATGACATAAATATCTTGTTCTTGCCTCTCCTTGCCCAGTAATCTCTGCACACGTTCCCCCTACCCCCACCCTGCCACACCATCTTTTTGGGCTGGCCAGACTGGAAACACCCCTTCTGGGTCCCTGTCCATACCTCCCCTGTATTCATGCCAGTCTCATCCTTGCCCCATACAGCCGCCCCGATGGCGACCCCAGCCTCGGCCCCAGACACACGGGCTCTGGTGGCTGACTTTGTAGGCTATAAGCTGAGGCAGAAGGGTTATGTCTGTGGAGCTGGCCCTGGGGAGGGCCCAGCAGCTGACCCACTGCACCAAGCCATGAGGGCAGCTGGAGATGAGTTCGAGACCCGATTCCGGCGCACCTTCTCTGATCTGGCTGCTCAGCTGCATGTGACCCCTGGCTCAGCCCAGCAACGCTTCACCCAGGTCTCCGACGAACTTTTCCAAGGGGGCCCCAACTGGGGCCGTCTTGTGGCTTTCTTTGTCTTTGGCGCTGCCCTGTGTGCTGAGAGTGTCAACAAAGAGATGCAACCACTGGTGGGCCAAGTGCAGGAGTGGATGGTGGCCTACCTGGAGACGCGCCTGGCCGACTGGATCCACAGCAGTGGGGGCTGGGTAAGAAGCTTCTCCATTGCTGCTCTGCACAGCCCTCTGCAAAGCTGATCTCCAGGGGGATGATGGGGGCTCTGATTGGCAGCTGGGGCAGCCGTGCTGGGAAGGAGGCTTGGGGCTACATCCCCAGCATTAGGTGGAGTCAGACTAAGATGCCCTCATTGTGAGCATCATATTGGGTTCTGCACAACAGGCTGCCATGCAGTAATCTTGGGATGGGCTCATGGTACCCACGGAGTGCCTATAATCCAAAGATGTCACACCTGAGCACGCAGCATGGGCGGTGGGGAGGCTCAGTGATGGGTGGTGGTCAGGCAAGCCTTGGCAAAGAATGCCAGTTCTGAGTAGAATTTTTTGCCAAGGCAAGAGTGAATTTCACTTAAGGCTGAGAGCACGAGTGAGCTGGCCCGGCACTTGGGTTGGGGAGGGGCTCATAGTCAGTAGAGCTTTGAAGAGACAAGCTGGGGATGGGGTAGTGCTCACAGTGGACGAACTGGAACTCTTCCTCTCCTCTTCTCTCCACTCTTTCCTCTCCTGATATCCCTTTCTCCTCCTTTCTCTCCTACTTCCCTTCTCTCCCACAGGCGGAGTTCACAGCTCTATACGGGGACGGGGCCCTGGAGGAGGCGCGGCGTCTGCGGGAGGGGAACTGGGCATCAGTGAGGACAGTGCTGACAGGGGCCGTGGCACTGGGGGCCCTGGTAACTGTAGGGGCCTTTTTTGCTAGCAAATGAAAAAGTCCAAGGCCAGGTGGGGCTAGGTGTGGCTGGGAGAATAGAAACAGAACAGAGAATGCCCTTAGAAGAAGTGGGGTGAATGGAGGGTTGTGAAACAGAGCAGGGCAGGGAGGGTGAGGGAGCTGAGTGTGCCAGGCAGAGTTGGAAGAGTGAGCTGGAGACTGGGGAAGCTTTAGGAAGGGGCCAAGGGATGGGATCATTCCAGGGTTTGGGGGGGAGGTGGGAGGGATCTTCCCAATAAGTCCTGCACAGGTCATAGCCCCAAGGAAGATGCACTTGCATAAAGAACTGGGTCTCCGTGGAATGAGTGGGATTTGAGGAACCTGGAGGGCTCACCTCTGAGAAGGAAGCTTGGGGTTCTCAGGTGACTGGGGGAGGTGGCTGTGGCTGCCGGCTGTCTGACACGCGTGTGCATGTGCACGCGTGCTCATGTGCATGCTAGGCTGTTCGTTTGATCTGGTGGTGGTTGGATTCTTCAAGGAGAAAACATTCCCTCTTGCACTGGCAAGAACAAGGGACAGTTCTCTGCCCCTCCTCCCAGCCCTTCGTTCCCCTTCCTCTTCCTGGTCCCCTTCCCCTTCTCCGGATGTCTGGAGGCTGAGGGAGAATCGCTGTATCCTGACCGAGGGTGCTGACTCTTCTCTGCAGAACCTTTGGCTGGGCTTTGGAGTGAAGTGCAGCTCTGCAGCTGGCCTTGTTCCTTCATCAGCCCCCTTCCTTGTGCATCACGCACTTGCTGCTGCCTCCTGGGCTCTGACAGAAGGGCAAGGCTGCTGAGGCTGGGCGAGTGGAGACTTTGATAGCTGGGCCTGCTTGCCACCCTCCCCTCCCACTGGGGCATGATGGTGCCTAAAATATTCTCAGTCTCTGGGACCTGTTTACCCAAACTTAAACTCTAAATTGGGGCTCTAATTTTCCTTTTTGAGGATGTAGACAAAAGCTGACCTAGAATACAGTCTGGGTTCTGCACTATGTCTCAGTGAGACTGTTGATGTCTTGAGAGGACCATTTCAGCTCTGAGCCCCATGGGTGTGAGGGTGACAGGTACTCCATGACTGGCCTATTCTGTGTGGTGGGCTTCCGTGCTGCTTTATGAGGGGCCAGGTGTATGGGTTCTAGAGTACCTACCATGACCTAGAAGCATTTCTGTTTCATTCGAAGCCACACTGTTTGCATGGGTGTTATGTGTACCTCAGAGTTTGAGGATGCTAACTTTAGAACTCACCGTCCTCTAGAACAAATTCAGACTATAGCTTTTTCTCTCAAAGAAGAAATGATTCACTCCAAATGCATGCCCTGAGCCAGACTCACTGCTGCACTTTTCAAGGTGCTAAAATAGCTGCTCTCCAATGCTGACTTCACTCACAGTGCTCTAGAACCCTGCCTGCAATTCTAAGCAATGACCAGCATAGCTTGACCACAGTGGACACTTCCTGGAGATTTTCACTTGGTCCCAGAATGTGGTGACATAGACAACTAAGCTAGAATGTGGGACCAAATTGGCCTCAGGTGTTTAGTCCAGACCTTTGCTGTTGAAAGAGGGCTGCACTTTCTAATGGTATTCACAGGGGATGTGGTAGCTGCATGTGCCACTGGGTGAGTGCGCTGATACCAGAAACTCAGAGCCAGTCTGTGGCAAGCAGTTAGGGTGGGGTGGGGTCTCTGACTTGCTCAGGACAAGCTAGGCCAGTGGTTTTCAAACTGCTTGGCAGAACCCCAAAGTATCCTAGGGGGTCGCCTCAGGAGTCCTTGGGGAGATGAAAGGGGTGGGGGGCTGAGCAGGCTCTGAACTTGCCCTCAGACAGAACAACTCCCCATGTAGCTGTTTTATATATCGGGGTTCAGGGTAAGATTTTATTTGCATTAAGGGGTTTGCTGCTGAAAACAAAGTTGGAAAACCACTTACCAGACCATCATTTCCAATTGGAGCCTGTGCTCTCCCAGGTTTGGGGCAGACTTCACCTCATCCTCTACCACAGGATGCTATCCATGTTAGCATTCCTGGGGGCCTTTAGCAAATGGGCAGCAGGGACCATGGGCAGGTGATGGGACTGAAATGCCTTTACACCGGGGTGGAAGAGGAGTTTGTTTTCTGAAAGGATCAAGGGCTTGGTCTGGTTTCCCAGAAGCATAGCTTGGATGGGATCACAGTGGGCAGTGTTAAACTGTCCTACCCTTCTTAATTTGAGGGGCAATGGAAACCCCAGAGACTTCTGTCAGGGAAAACTAGGGACTCTCTTCTAGAGCCATATAGTTCCTTGGGGTTAGCTCTTAGCCAGGAAGGCTGAGTATGGCTCCCAATTTTCAAATCTATTTTTTTTTAAATGAGGGAAATAAGTGTAACTCCATTTTTCAAAGAGTAAATAGGTGGAGAGGGTGATTCTTGCTTTCTGGAGCCCAAAGGGATAAATAGGGACTTTGCTTAGGCCAAGGAAGGAGCTGAAATAGGGCTACTCGGTCCTGCAATTATTAATCCTACTCCCCACTTATTCTAGGGCATACATACACTATTTTAATTTTTTAAATCATAAAACGGCAGGAGAACAGATTTGGTTAGTTTAGAAGAAAAGAAAAAGCTCTATAAATATAAATATATATTCCTGTATTTTTATTTAATAATTTATAAATACCAAGTTCATTTGACTTTTATTTTTGTGTAATATGTAATGGTGGTATTAAAAATAAATAAAGCCCAGAAGTTTAATGAGAAGGACTTAACAGGGTTTTGTGACTTCTATACTTTGTAGTCTGGGGTCAGAACTTTCCTCTATCTGATCATTTCTTCATGATTTTGCTAAGGGCAAGATTTAGGCGTTCTAGGAGCCGGGCGTGGTGGTGCATGCCTGTAATCCCAGCACTCGGGAGGCTGAGGCAGGAGGATCTTTGCAAATTCAAGACTAGCCTGGGCTACAAACTGAGCTCAAGGCCAGCCTGAACTGCATGGTGAGACCCTGTCTCAAAAAAGAGGGATTTGGGAAAGTGTTAAGATGTATTCTTTAAAAGAGTTGTTCCATTGTCTTCCTCACCTCACCCCAACCCTGTCAAATATTCAAAGTGAAGAATTCCATCTATCCCCTCTGGCATCCGAAGAAGGTGCAGGTATATGGTACTGTGGGACACAAACACCTAAACACAAAAAATTTACCAAAAATCCTTGTGTAAAATCAGCTCCCCCGTTGTGGTTTGGCCTCTAATCAGAAGTGTGCAATAATGAGTATTTCTCCTTGATGGCTACATTAGACTTAAAATAGGTCTGGCAAAAATGGAGCCCGTTTCCTTACCTGCTCCCCTAAGACATTTGATTTCAGCCGTTCTAATGCAAACTGGTAGACCAGACAAAATCTTGAGGATTGTTCAGCTCATGCCCCTGTACCCCATCAAAATTGTGTGCAGCAGAAAGAGTGACCCTAATTCTAAATTTCAAGAGGAAATTCTTCATCTTTGTATAATCCAGTGTGATAGATTGGTATTTGGATTTTGTGTAGTGATAAATATCATTGCTTTCAGGAATTCAGTATAATCAAATCCAGTGTTCCCTTTCCATTCTCTCTCTAGGGAAAATCTACAGGAGAAGCTGTACTAAAATCAGAGAGTGGCTTGGTGAACATGGCACTAGGAGAAGTGGGCTTAGATGTTCTTAATAGTTAATGTCAGGTATGACAGTTGGTGCATTTGTCCCTATACATTGTGACTGAGTTAACTGACTGATTTATATTTGGCTAGTTCCAAAAAGCATTTGCAGTATCTTACAATAATACACAAAATGGGCTGGGGATTTAGCTCAGTGGCTTAAGTGCTGGCCTGGTAAGCACAAGGTCGTGAGTTCGATCCCCAGTGCCAAAAAAATTAAATAAATAAATAATACACAAAAGACAGAATAAAGGGAAAATTCAGGGTTTTTTGTAAAGTAAAGGGAATATCAAAATATAGTAAGATACAGCAAAAGGAAAATTAATACATAGGAGAGCGTTCTATAAATATGTGGTATCCTGAATACCAAAGTTAGCCTTTGAGTTCAGCTCTGAGCTTCTTGGCAGCCAAAGCAAATTGGAAAACAAGATTCCCATTCCTCTTAGGATTTCTAAATTCTATGATTTACTAAAGAAGGACAAAAAGTTTTGTGGATTTTCTTAGGAGTCATCTACTGAGAGTGGACAGCATTCTCTGTTAATCCCTAACAGCAAATTTGATGTGGACTTCTATACTCATTTGCTCTAGAAACACCAAATGGAGATTCACAAGGTCTTATGTTTGTTCTCTGAAGCTTTTCACAATTTAGCCCGAAGATGCTGCTTTATGATAGTCTGAGTTAGTACAGAGCTAAACTTTAGACTATCCAGAGGGACAGATGGATGTGTTTCCTTCAAATTGGTCTCCATGAATGTTATTTCTCCAAATGGCACTTTTCATATCAAGTTGGGCAACATTTGGTACAATTTCTAGCAAATGGATTGATTGTACAATTGTTTTTACTTAATAGCAGCTTCTTTGAAAACTTAAAAAGAAAACTGCCTTAAGTATGGGTATAGAAGAGATATAAATAAATTATTTTAAAACACAACCAGGAAACTGTATAGTGGAATGCCATGTCATTGGGTTTTTACCCATCATTCACTCGTGGAACAAATAGTCAGGCATCTTTTGTGTGCTCAGCACAACTCTAGGCACTGAGGTAAAGTGAACAGAAAGATTCTTGCCCATTAGTGCATACATTCTAGTGAGTGATAAATCAATACATTTCATAAATGTTAAAAGTGATGAATACTATAAAGAAAATAATTAATTGAAGTGGGGTAAAAATAGGTAGTTAGATTTAATTGGTTTTTTGGTTTTGTTTTACTTTTTGCGGGGGAGTTTTTGAGACAAAGTTTCACTAGGTGGTCCGGGCTGGTTTTGAACTCACTGTGAAGCCCAGGCTGTCCTGAACTCACGGCGATCCTCCTGCCTCGGCCCACTGAGTGTTAGTATTTATTATAGGAGTGTACCACCACGCCTGGCTGTAGATATTATTTTTAAATAAAATGTCAGGGAAGCCCTCATTTCCAAGGTGACTTTTGAGTAAAACTATGAAAAATAAAATTGGAAAAATATTTTCACTGAAATGGAAAGATGTTTCTGTATTTTCTTGGGTAAAAAAATGTTAATGTATATAAAATAATATATACAGTATGATCCCATTTGCTAAAACATTTGTGTGTATGTGCCTCTATAGATTTGTACATCGAACATTTCTGGAAGGGTATATGTCACATTCATCAGTGATTATCTCTGGATGGTAAATGTAATGAGTAATTTTACTTTGTTTTTTTTTTCTTTTTGCTGTCAGTATTTTCTGATTTTTTGGATAATACTCAGTACAGTATATACTAAAACAAGTTTTTCAGATACAAAGCTTTTAAAAAATTAACCAATCAGCCTAGCAGTGTTGAGCAGCTAAGCAGCCCACACTGAAATGGCCACTGCACTTCTATGCAATGGCAGACGAAGGGAGTTGACGTAAGCAGGGCCAGACCACATTAGAAGAGAACTGGGATCTGCTCTAAAATAGAGGTAAGTAGCAGGGCTTGGTGGTGCATGGCTGTAGTCCGTGTGCAGGAGGATGGCAAGTTTGAAGACAGCTTGAGCTGTCAGGAAGGGACGGAGGGAGGAAGATGACATAAAAAGAATTAAGATATGTTATGTACATGTGCCAGCTCCCCATGATGAATATAAATCACTAAGTGCTGCAAGCATAAATAAAAATTAAAAATATAAAAACATGACTCCCCCAAAAGGTAAGTAAATGATAAAGTGCTAATAAAAATATAATGCAAGCCACATACAGTTTTATAGTTTCTAGTAATCTCATTAAAAATGCAAAAGATACAGGTAAAACATTTTAATAATTGTTTAACCCAGTATGTTAAACATTCTATCATTTTAACATGTAATTAGTTTTAAACAATTTTGGGGGGATGGGATTGAACCCAGGGCCAATGCTCTGAGGTACAGTGATAGCTTTTTTTTTTTAAATTTATTTTGTAGGCAACCATGGTGGTCCATGTTTGTAATCCCAGCATATGGGAGGCTGAATGCAATTGCAGGAGGAATGCAATGATTTCCGGGCCAGTTTGGCCTACGCAGTGAGTTCAAGGCCAACCTGACCTCAAAGCAAGATGGTGTGTCAAAAAAATTTTTTTTAAATTTTGAGACAGGGTTTCACTAAGTAGTTAAACGGATCAGGCTGAGCCTGAAGTTGCTAGTCTGTCTCACCTTCCCAGAGGGATGGGATCACAGGTGTGCACCATCATGCCTGGTCATAAGTGATTACTGTTATTCCACATCCGTTTTCATACTAAGCCTTCCAAATTCAGTTTGAACTTTACACTTTAGGCACATTTCAAATCAAGCTATTCAGTGGCCACAGGTGACTAGTGGCTACCATATTGTTCCATGCACTTGTAAACCACCATGGGGGTGCATGCCTGGAAGCTACTGGGGAGACTGAGGCAACAGGGTCTCATTTGAATCTAGTCTGAGGAATTTATTTTAAAAAGGGATGGGGCTCTAGCTCAGTGAAAAACTTTAGGGCTCTATCCCTATCCCCAATACCACCACCACCACCATCAAAAAAAAAAAAAAGTTCCAAATTGTAGATTATTATGGCCTTTAACACTTGTCAAAGCAGACATTAAAAACAAACTGAAACTACCCCTATTTTTAGCCCAAATATTCTGCATTAGGATGGTCTGGTTTTGGTACATATTGCCAAAGAACAGAAAGATAGTATTGGGCAAGGTACGGAATTACACCTGTGACCCCAGCACTTGGGAGGCTGTGGCCGGAGGATTGAGATGAATTCAAGACCAGCCTGAGCTATGCTACATAAGTGAGTTCAAAGCCAGTCTGCACTACATGGCATGCAGACTGCTCAAAAGAAAAGATAGTATTGGGGTTTTGTTCTTTTTCCCCTTATGTCCCAAGTTTTTAAAATCAGCTACATATAATCATAGTTTATATAGAATTTTATGATATCTTGATATTTTTGCATGTTTATAACATAACATTTCATTAGGTACAAAACAATTTTTTTTTTTTTTTGGTACTGGAGATTGAACTCATGACCTCACACTTGCCAGGCAGGTGCTGTGCCACTGAGCTACATCCCTGGCCCCCAAAATAATTTTTTTTTTTTTGGTACCGGGGATCGAACTCATGACCTTGCACTCACCAGGCAGGCACTTGTGTGGCTGAGCTAAACTCCCAAAATAATTTTTGACAAGATATAAGTTGTAGTGTTTACATTTTTGTCTATTGTTCAATTTAAGTGTTTTTCCCTATTTTCAGTATTATGCATAATTTTTTCATATGAAAGCAGATATTATTGAATTTTTACATGTTCTGAAAACTGGCCTTGAATTCCCTATACACTTCTAGTTAGCTTCAAGACTTGGGAAAGTTACAGTGCTCCACTTCTTTAAACCGTTTTCTTTTTTCTTTTTGGTACCGGAAATCGAACTCAGGACCTTGTGCTTGTCAGGTAAACTTTTTCTTCTTACCTAAAAAAAAAATTGTGATTTTGGCTGGTTGTGGTGACACATGCCTATAACCCCAGAACTCTGGGAGGCTGAGGCAGAAAGATCACAAGTTTGATCCTAACCAGGGCACTTAGCCACATAGGAGAACCAATCTTAAAGAAATTTTAAAGGCTCATAATGTAGTTAAATTTAAGGGTCCTGGCACAGTCCCCTGTACTGGGGGGAAAATGTTACAGTTTTGAAAGGATTTACTTGACTGGATTGTTGTATTATCAATGAGATAATACAAGAAATAGAACCTGTTACACAGTCAAGTGCTTAACAAAAATAGGATTTATGGTGGCATACACTTATAATTCTAGCATTTGTAGTACTTCCAGGAGTTCACGGCCAGCCTGAACTACACAGCAAGATCCTGTCTCAAAAAACAAAACAAAAAAAGCAAAGGCATTAAAAAACAAAACAAAAACCTCCCATTTCCCTTAGCTGTCTTGCTTACATGAAATACAAGTAAAATGCTCAAAACAATTGTTTTTGAGACAAGGTCTTACTACATGATATAGGCTGGCCTCAAATTTGTAGCCTTGGTGTTTTTGTTTGTTTTTTTTGAACAGGGTTTCACTATTTAGATGAGGGTAGCCTCGACCTCCTGGCAATCCTCCTGCTTCAGCCTCTCAAATGCTGAGATTATAGGCATGCACCACCATGGCTGCCCTGACTTGGTCTTTTTTAGTTTAGGTTTTGTTGTTTTTGTTTTTTTGAGACAGAGTCTCTCTATGTAGTTCAGGCCAGGCTGGCCTCAAACTCAGAATCTTCCTGCCTCACTCTCTCAATTGCTGGGATTACAGGCTTGTACCACCACGCCCACCTCCTGACTATTCTGAGTGCAAGAATTACAAGGGTGTGCAACTACGCCCTAGTTTTTCAATAAATTAGATCTACATCAGTATAAATAGACCTTTTTTCCAGGTCTACTAAGAGTTTGTCTTCAGTGTACATCTTTGTAAAAGTTCTCCCAGATCACTGAAGCTGAGATGGCTGATAAACTTGCAGGGGAGAGTGATTGTGGCTCTGCTCCAAATTCCCCATCTACCAAGGTAAGGCACTGTGAGGGAAAAATGGGGGTGTGGGAAAGAGTGGGGTATGAGTGTTTTTGATTCTTTGGTGTGCTAATAGGGATCTCCTTACCCCAGCTGTGGTTGTTTTTTTTCCCTTGGGCTCATGTGAATCTGGTTCTCAAACCTGTAATGTGCTATGCCTACAAAAAAATTCATCTTGGAAATTTAGCACCTCTTTACTTCTAAGGTGTAGGTCTCTACTAAAATGTGGCACCCTGCCTTACCCAGCACCAAGTCTCATTTGGTATCTTAGGGTGTATCCATGTGGAAACTTGGTAGGAAAAAGTTCTGCAGGGTCTGAAATGCTGGGAAATTAGAAGCTTGGAGGCTGGGAAATTAAAGTTGGGGGGTGGGTGCAGTATGCAAATCTCCAGTTTGTGCGTGTTTCAGTCACAAAGATCCAAAAGGAACGTGCATTGTATGTTGGGCATACTGTCACAGGGTGGAAATATAAATGGGACTGAGCCCTCATCGGCAGACTCACTACTTACTTAGTAAAGAAACCTTTAGGAGCACAGTGGAGATAGGCCTGCTGTGGAAGGCATCACAGGAGGTGATGCTGGTGTTTGCAGTTGTCTGGTTGAGAACAGATTGCAGGTAGAGGTGCGCTCTGCATGCCAAGTATACCTATAAGGAGGAGGAATGTGGAAACTTTCGCAAAGTAGCTAGGTCCTGGGTTTAAAGCTGCAGTAAGGAAATTTAAGCATTATCTGGCCAAGAAAGGGGAGCCAGTTTGGTAGCAGTGCAGGTTGGAGGGGTGATGACCTAGAAGCTGATAGACTGTTAACAGCCCAGACAAAAACAGACAAACAAGGAGGACGACAGGACTCATGATTAGTAGGTCTGCGTGAGAACTGTTCCCTGCTTTATCGCTGGGGAGACCTGGTAGATGGAGGTGCCATTCATTAAGCTGAAAAGTAAGCTGTTTCCTGGAGTGCTCCATTCAAAACCTCCACTTCCGGCAACATCGCACCTTCTAGTGTTTTCCCGGTTAGTAGAGCAGTTTCCAGGAAACACACACGTATTGGGCCTCTGCCTTCCAACAGCTCGCTGTTGGCCAGCAGCACAGTCAAGATGGCGGCCCCCAAGGGCTGACTGGTCATGTGACTTTGGGTTTCCCTAGCTTGAAGCCTGCAGCCAGTTCCGAGGCAAGGCTCACTTCTGTCACCCAACGGGTGTCAGCCTTTCCAATCTCGCGAGCCAATCGCCATCGGAGACAGGACTGCGGCAGTGAGATCAGAAGACTGGAGCTTTCCAGTTGCGTAGTCAGGAGCCAATCACCAAGCGTCTATAGTTCTCGAGTCAACTCCGTAGGCAAAGGAGAATCGAGAATGTCGTCACTGTGCAGCAGTATTGTTATCTAAGTACGCGAGAGGAGGTGGGACGTGTGTTGATTGACAGACAAATTTCCCCTACCGGGATTTGAGAATTTGGCGTACTGCCCCGCCTTAAAGGCGGGGTCTTACCTGATTGCCAAGTCATACTCCCCAATAGAGTTCCAGCAGGGTGTGACGGGCACCCTGCTTGACTAATGAATCCTCGACGTGGCCCAAGCAGCTCTCCAATCGCGGAGCGGCGGGCCCCAGTCTGAGCGGCGATGGCGGCGGCGGCGGCGGCGGCAGCAGCAGCAGGGGCTGCGGGTGGTCGGGGCTCCGGGCCGGGGCGGAGGCGCCATCTTGTGCCCGGGGCCGGTGGGGAGGCCGGGGAGGGGGCCCCGGGGGGCGCAGGGGACTACGGGAACGGCGTGGAGTCTGAGGAACTGGAGCCTGGGGAGCTGCTGCTGGAGCCCGAGCCGGAGCCCGAGCCCGAAGAGGAGCCGCCCCGGCCCCGCGCCCCCCCGGGAGCTCCTGGCCCTGGGCCTGGCTCGGGAGCCGCCGGTAGCCAAGAGGAGGAGGAAGAGCCGGGGCTAGTGGAGAGTGACCCGGGGGACGGCGCCATTGAGGACCCGGTGAGGGAAGGAGGGCGGGCGGGCGGGTCACGAGAGGCGCGGAGCTCGTACTGGAGGCCGGCGGGGGTTGGGCTTGGCTGGGGCGGGGAATAACGTGGCTAGGGCCGGGAAGGGGACGGGCCTGGGGTCGCCACACGGGGCTCGGCCGGCGGAATCGGGCGTCATGGGTGTCTAGCGTCGTCGTGGGGAAGGTAATTTGCTTTTCTTTGATTCACGAGCCTCGCGCCGGCCAGAGAAATGGCCGAGCGTGGCTGGGACTGCTTGCCTAGCCCAAAACGCGGCGCAGCCCCTGCGTCTGGCCCTCAGAGGCTCCTCTGCATGCCCTCCCCATTCATTGTAGGAGCTGGAAGCGATCAAAGCTCGAGTCAGAGAGATGGAGGAAGAAGCTGAGAAACTAAAGGAGCTACAGAACGAGGTTGAGAAGCAGATGAATATGAGTCCACCACCAGGCAATGGTGAGTAAACCGGCGGTTTGCACGCACCCCGGGGCCTCAGGTTGGGGGAGGCACAGGGAATGTGGCATGAGATGTCTGGGACCCCGGAGCTGCTTGTCTGAGCAATTATGGGGCAGATGCTGTGATCATAGTCCATTGTGTGCTCTGTTGACCTTTGTGAGAACAGACAAAATAGAACGTGTGTTTTGGCGGTGGGAGTCTTGTGCCTCCCTTTGTCCTTATTATAAAATGTGTTTCTCTTTGTTCTTAATCTGCCTCTACCCCTCTTGTGGAGGGTGCCATCTGCCATTTGACCTTCAAGTCTAAATTTTTTTGTTTTGTTTCAGTTGGAGACTCTTTAGTTAGAAGTTTAAGGGAAAGTGCTTAGCTGCAAGGGGCTTCTTTGATTTAAAATGTCGAATCTCAGCCCCTTAGTTTTGTTTACTTTTAAAGGCATTCAGTAAGGACTTGGTTTGGGGGTAGGGAGGTTCTATATTTTTTGTGACTTTTTAGTAAACATATTTATTCATGTATGTGTTTTTTGAGACAGGGTCTCCAGTAGTTTAGGCTGGTCTTGAGTTCACTGTGTAACCCAGACTGGCCTCAAATTCGTGACAATCCTCCTGCCTCAGCCTTTTGAGTGCTGGGATTACAGGTGTGTGCCCAGCACGCCTGGCTTCTCTGTGAATTTTGAGGATGTATTAATTTATACCTTGATTTGTCAAATATTTAGTAAGAAACTGTTAGGTGCTGGGCTCTGTTCCGGGTGATGGAGACAGCCAAGAATAGAATAGGGTGGACCAGAAATCTTTGCCTTCACTGCATTTGTGGTATGATGGTAGTGGAAGTGCATATATTGGCTCAGTAAGAAAACATGTTTATGGGGGCATGGCGGTACATGCCTGTAATCTCAGCTCTGGGGAGTTTGAGGCAGCAGGATCACAGGTGTCCTGGCTAGCCTGAACTACATAGCTGTACCCTGTCTCAAAAACCAAATGAGAAAATAAAATTTTTTTTTTTTTTTTTTTCAAAGCTGGCCCTGTGATTATGTCTATTGAAGAGAGAATGGAGGCTGATGCCCGCTCCATCTATGTTGGAAATGTATGTATTAGGGATTTGATTGAGGTTTGTGGGGACATTCTTACTTGGAGGAGTTAATAATTTTGAACATTTCCAGTATAGGTGGTGGATCCTGGGTGTGGGGAGAGTTGGGAAGATGATGAAATTATCAACAAAAGCTCTGGAGTCGGAAGTAAAAATGTTACTTGGTGTGCCTTGCTATGTGGAGATAGCCCAGACTAAAGGTCAGGCAGGGGACTTGCTGAAACCAGAGCTGGCCCCTACCTACCTGTAAAATGTGTTTCCTCTCCTCAGGTGGACTATGGTGCAACAGCAGAGGAGCTAGAAGCTCATTTTCATGGCTGTGGTTCAGTCAACCGTGTCACCATACTTTGTGACAAATTTAGTGGCCATCCCAAAGGGTAAGTAGGAAAATAAATTCAAATTGTGTTAATCAGTTTAAAAACTTACAGCTGGGCATGGTGGCACACACCTGTAATCCCAGCATTCTGGGAGGCTGAGGCAGGAGGATCACTTCGTGTTCAGAGGCCATCCTGGACTACATAGACCCTCAAAAAAATTTAAAGATAACTATGACGGCTTTTGTTTGTGTGGTGGTGGGGTTTAAACCCATGGCGCTACTAGTGCGTGTTAAGCGTTTTCTCTGGCACTAAGCGGTAACACCTGCAACAGCTAATGCTTTTTCATTGAGCAAAAATTTACTTGCTGTTAAAGCAAATGGTCTTTTTTTCCCTAAAATGTTGTATTAATGTTGATATATATCAAAGGTTGCACATAAAAATGCCTTCTGAGGCCAGGCAGACAATAAAATTATAAGTTAGGTATGGGTAGAATTGATAACAGAAAAAAAAAGAATTGATAACAGGAGGGGACAGGCAGGTTCTTGTTGGCCTGTTTTCATTGTAGCCATATGGAAAACCAGGCTTTGTGACCCTAAGATTTTCTAAGAGTAGCTAGAAATTTTGACTGAAACCTTTTATTTTAAAGTAAATAAAAATGTAAACACATGGTACTTAAAGATTAAATGCAACTTGTAGAATGTTTTTAGCTATTTGTGAAAACTTGGACAATTACTCTTTCCAGGTTTGCATATATAGAGTTCTCAGACAAAGAATCAGTGAGGACTTCCCTGGCCTTAGATGAGTCCCTGTTCAGAGGAAGACAGATCAAGGTAAGCTCTGCCCTCTGTCACGGTGATGTAGGTGCTCTTCAGGCTTATTCTCAGGCTTTTTCTTGTATGTCACTCAGGTGATCCCGAAACGAACCAATAGACCAGGCATCAGCACAACAGACCGGGGTTTCCCTCGTGCCCGCTACCGTGCCCGGACCACCAACTACAACAGTTCCCGATCTCGATTCTACAGTGGTTTTAACAGCAGGCCCCGAGGTCGTGTCTACAGGTCAGGATAGATGGGCTGCTCCTCTTTCCCCGCCTCCCATGAGCCCTGTATGCTTCATTCTCTCCTGATCTGAGGACCTTCCTCCTCCCCCTCCCCCCTGGTCTCCAGGGACTTGGTCTCCAGCCTGTGCAGGGTGAGAAAGCTAGTTGCAGGCCAGGTCAGGAGCCCGGTCTCATCTTTGCTGGAGCAGAAATGGTGATAAGGACTGATATCTTGAGAAGCTTCCTCCAGGCCTCCATTCTTTTTTTTTCTTTCTTCTAGAGAGCAGTTGCTGGGAAGTTGTTGACACAAAGTTAGGAGGAATGGGGCCTCAAGGCTGTGATTGCTACTTTCCCGGGGGTTAGGGAGAGGTTAAACCTCCATTGGAAGACCAGAGGCTAGTTGATTATTCCACATTCCATGGCCATGTGGGAGGATTTTGAGATATTCTTTAATTGAGCCGGTCTTTTTCCAAGGTTAACTTCTCACTGGGCCTAGTGTGGTACCCGTATGTGGCTTTGGTTGTTTCATTTCTTTACATTTAATAGGTTAGGCATAAGGTCTTGGCTTTTCATAAGGTAGGGTTTAAGAGCTGTGCACCATGAAAACTGGATAAACAGCAGGTTCTCTTTCTTGCTGCTGTATCTCAGATGCACTTCTTAATTGCTACTATTTGGCCAAGTACTCTGTTAGTACCCCCGCTACCCCCTACTTGCCAGGTGTCTTGCTATTTCTGGGATTGTGGAGTTGGTTTTAAGACACTTGGAAACTTCTTTTCCCCATTTCATTCCCAGTAACTGGGGCAAGGGCCCACGGGGAGGGGCTTGTGCTGACCTGTCTAGTGATCATGTTAACACCTGACTCTCCTTCTTTCTTCCAGGGGCCGGGCTAGAGCGACATCATGGTATTCCCCTTACTAAAAAAAGTGTGTATTAGGAGGAGAGAGAGGAAAAAAAGAGGAAAGAAGGAAAAAAAAAAAGAATTAAAAAAAAAAAAGAAAAACAGAAGATGACCTTGATGGAAAAAAAAAATATTTTTAAAAAAAAGATATACTGTGGAAGGGGGGAGAATCCCATAACTAACTGCTGAGGAGGGACCTGCTCTGGGGAGTAGGGGAAGGCCCAGGGAGCGGGGCAGGGGGCTGCTCACTCACTCTGGGGCTCGCCATGGACACTTCTCAACTGTGCAAGCTGCTGCCCATGTTTCCCTGCCCTGCTTCACCCCTCTGGGGGCTGCTCGAGGGTAGGTGGGCACGGGCGGTAGGAGGGTTTTTTTTTTACCCAGGGCTCTGGAAGGACACCAAACTGTTCTGCTTGTTCCCTTCCCTCCATCTTCTCCCTGCCTTTCACAGCCCCTTCCTGCCTGCTCCTGTCCTGCCAGGGTTACTGCCCACCCCACCCCTCCAGATTGCCTGGTGATCTATTTTGTTTCCTTTTGTGTTTCTTTTTCTGTTTTGAGTGTCTTTCTTTGCAGGTTTCTGTAGGCCGGAAGAACTCCTGTTCCGCTCCCAGCGGCTCCAGTGTAAATTCCCCCTCCCCCTGGGGAAATGCACTACCTTGTTTTGGGGTTGTTTTTTTTTTATTTCAGTTTTTTGTTTTGTTGTTTTTTTTTCTTTGCCTTTTTTTCCCTTTTATTTGGAGGGAATGGGAGGAAGTGGGAACAGGGAGGTGGGAGGTGGATTTTGTTTATTTTTTTAGCTCATTTCCAGGGGGCGGGAATTTTTTTTAAATATGTGTCATGAATAAAGTTGTTTTTGAAAATAAAAGTTGTTCTGGCCTTTTGGGTGTAAAGGTCATTTATCTTTTAGTTCACTGATGGCTGTTAATTTTACTTTACTGGAAGTATTGGTTATGGAGGGGAATTTCCTACTTGTAAATTAAGGAGTAGGGGTTAAATTACAACTCGCTGGAACATTATGCATTTAGTTATGGATGATAGGTGTTCTGCTAAGTGGAACAATAGCTAAATTAGAATGACCAAATAAAATTTACATCTAAATACAACCACATCCTAGATTTTTAGCTTCCCTACCTTAGGGTAAACTCAAATGGGAAAACAAAACCAAAGACAGTTGCATAGCTCGATTCCTTCAGCCATAAAATGACCTCTCGGTCCATTAATAAGGAATTGATTGGGCCTGGTTGTTTCGGTGTCTTAAAATTTTGCCGAGTAGATGCTTGGCCATCTTGCTAAATATATCTAAATTTGTATGATTATAGAGATTGAACCCCAGTCCTACATACCAAGCTACACCCTCACCCCTTTTTAGAAATTAAATTTTTTCCAGAAATGATGCCTTCAGAGGGTCTTGCTAGGTTTGAATTCAGTACGTAGCCCAAACTGGTCTCAATTTATGGCTCAGCCCCATGAGTGCAAGGATTACAGTTGTGCACAACCACACAGTTAAGATTTGACATGTATGTGGTTAGGCTAGCCTGTAACCTGGACACCTCAGTACTGGGACCACAGGCCAATGGTCTTAACACCTGGTTCGTTTTGAAATTTTGAGAATATCGGTTCCCTGGGCTGTGCTCAAGTTTGGGGTTCCTCTATGTCTCCTTCCCGGAGCACTGAGGTTAATAAGCTTGGGTTGGGTCATGATACCTAGTTAGCTTTCCATGTTCAACAGCTTGTTTTTAAAGTTCTTGGGCACTGCTCCCTGGTACAAGCCTACAGATTTTTAAAACCTGTGCATATTGGATTCTGCATACCTCTGAGCATGATCTGGGTGTGCTTTTCTCTAGAAATCTTAGGTTGAAATGGCTGTGTTCTGTATCCACCAAGCCTTAATGCATCCCACCAGCTGCACTGTTTGGAAGTCCCAGGCCCAGGCTAATCACTAGTATTTTACTGTTGATTATACTACTTCCTGTTGTGAGGCTGGGCACACACAGTTTTTTCTGGACAGCTCTGTGGAAGCTCTTGTAGAGGCTGATGAGCCATAGACTGGATAAAGTGCACAATGAGTAATTCATGGGAAGCTTGAAACAGGACCAACGGTGCTAATCCTGGGGAAAGCTCATCTACCCACCAGGGGGCACCAAGTGTCTGGTTCTGAAATATCCCTTCAAATTAGCTATTGGAGGGTGAATTTTTTACTTTTTATTTTTCTAGGGTGCATGTTTTCTGACCTTTGGTTTTCTCTTTGTGTTGTGTCCATTTACTCTGTCATGTTCTTTTGCTTTTCAATTCCTGCCTGCACTGTTTAAGCAGCTTCCTGTCTGTTGCTGTTGCCCAGAAGGCCTTATTTACCAGGTAGACTCAGGTGTGGAGCTAAGCCCTCTTCTAGTTTTATCCCTATCATGTTTCTCTGCCTCATCTTACCCTACATGAGATGTGTTGTGCATTCATTCCATTGTGTTGCTGTATTTTCCAGTGTGACTCATGCTGTTCCCTCTACCCTATGGGCATTCTAACTTTTCATCAGAATCATTCACATCCTTCAGTGCGCAAGCCAAATACTATAGCCATGCATGAAGTCTTCCAGATTCTTCAGTCAAAATTAATTACTGATGCCATCAGGGCAAGCTGCTCCTCTCTAGAACCTCCTGGTGTTACAGTTAATTACATACCTGTTTCCCCACTACTAGATAGCAAGCTCCTTGAGGGCACAGATTGTGTCTTTGTATGTCTCACAGAACCTGGCATTTATTATTCTTATATATACGATTAGTACCTGCTGTTTAGTAGGTGCTTAAAAGATGTTAATTCCCTTAGGGTTGCCTTTCCTGTCTGTTTTTTTGTTTTGTTTTGGTTTTTTCTGGGTCCAGGAATCAAGCTCAAGACCTCAGGCTTGCCAGGTAGGTGCTGTGCTGCTGAGCTCTCTCTTGGGCCTGCCTTTTTTTTTGTCTTGAACAGGACAGTAACAATAATGTTTGCTTTAATCCTACTGGTTCCTAGCTCCTCCCTTCCTTGTATGAGGCAGGAGATTAGGGTGCGGCCAGCCAAGCACAGGGGAAAAGCAACAGCAGTGACAAAAACAGTTCCCCAACCCTGCACCTGGAACCTATTGTCTTGACCAATTCTTTGTTCAGGACAAGAACCTCGAATCTCTAGGAGCCCACAGCACCCTAGAGCCCAGTAACAACAGGACTTTCAGATTTCCTACTTTACCTGGCTTCTTATTTTTCCCTTTGTCATTATCAGTTTTCTTTCTCTTTCTTTTCTTTTTTTTTTTTCTTTCGAGGCAAGGTTGCAGTCCAGGTTGGCCTTGAACTCACTATGTAGCCCAGGCTGGCCTCAAACTCATGGCAATCCTCCTGCCTCAGCCTCCCAATTGGTGGGATTAGAGGTGTGTACCACCACACCCAGCTTGTTTTTTTCTGAGACAAGGTCTCTCTTTACACTATAGATTGGCGTCAAACTCACTATGTAGCCGGTACTGGCTTCAGATTCACAATTTTCCTGGCTCATCTTCCTGAGTACTGGGATTACAGGGGGGTGGAAGCAGGCAAAGCAAGTTGCTGGCCTTAGACAAGCTCAGGTGTTTTTCATTATTACTGACTACTACTTTTTTTTTTGGTATTGGGGATCAAACTCACTACCTCACACTTGCCAGGCAGGTCCTGTGCTGCTGAAGCTCAGTTGTTTTTTTGTTTTTCTTTTTTTTTTTAATAGAGAATAAAAACAAAACACAACAAAGCAAATCAGAACAGAACATTGCAAGCAATACAGGACTTTAAAACAAGACAACAAGAAATCAACAATGGCTACCATAATTTTTTTTTTTTTTTTTTTTTGGTACTGGGGATTGAACTCATGACCTTGTGCTTACCAGGCAAGCACTTAAGCCATGGAGCTAAATCCCCAGCCCGACTACCATAATTATTGTAATCCCAAATATTAAGTATGGTAATCCAAGTATTGTAATCCCTTTTCCAGTCTTCCTCACAATCCAAAAAGTTATATTTGTAATCCCACTGAGATGTTATTGGAATCCCAGAAAATTAATTCCAATTTACCACCTCCAACACAATCTGAGGAGAGAATAAAGACACCAAGACATATGCAAAGTTAAGGGCAGCCAACGGATCCTAAATCCAATCTTCATTACGATGTGTTATGGATTGAGAACTGGTGGTCAATTTAACGCCAGCTGGATTACACTCAGCAGAGATGTTTCACCTGAGGAAGGTTGCCAGCATAAATGGAGAAGGAGAAAGAAGAGCATTGAGGGCATTGAGGCATTAGTGTGTTGAGGCATTGTGAGGTCTCCTACGAGTTGCTGTTTGAACCGTTAGGTTCTCTTGGAGAAGCTCTGGTCCTCACGATGAGCATTGCTTCCTGGATCCGGAGGGGAAGATGTGTGCTGCTTGGTTCCAGGATGAACTCGTCACATTGGCTTCCTGGCATGTGCTTGGCTGTGCTTGTCATCGGAGGAGCTCGGGGCCTCCGTATCGCTGAGGATGGCTGTGGTGCTTTTCAGGACAGCCCTGGTGTTTGTTGTGAGTGTGACTTCTCGTCTCCAGCGTAGAACTCTCAGCCTATCAGCACAGCTCCTTCACCCTGCTGGCATAGACTTGCTAGTTTCCACCTCTGGCCTTTGGGCCTTCCCAGCATGGATCAGTAAAAGAGACTGGTGTGAGTCCTTCTTGTGAGCTCTAGATCTCCAGTTGGACTCGTGGGAGGCATTGACGTGAGCTCTGGGTCTTTAGCTGGGCTCAAGTGGGACAGTACTATGGGATTTAGGCCCTTGACTAAGTATTCTATGTCTTTGGTGTTGTGAATAGATTTCCTACATTAACTTGTGTTAACTCTGGATGACTATCATAAAAATAATATTATAAACTCCATGTCCTTATTCTAATTGTTCTCTGCATAACCCCTGACTAAAACAGGATGTGTGGACAGAAGCCCTGATCCTAGGCCTCTCCCAGAATTTACTACCTTGTGGAGAAGGGGATAGCTCAAGGATAAGTGACAGTGGGGATGGCGGGAATTTTGAATTGAGTAACTTGAGCTGGCTAGCCAGGTAAGGGGAAAAGCATCTCTGCAAAATGTGGAGATAAGGATTTGCAGAAGGATCAATTTGCATAATTCAATTAAGGTAGCAACTGAATTGTTTTTTGAGGCTGTTGTTTTGGTTTCTGGTATGTAAATTTTTGTGCCCCGGGGCACTCATAGCCTCTTTACCTTGAGGCTCATACCCAGTTGACATTCCTGGAGCTGATGACTCTACCATAGTGCTGCGCTTATATATATATATATATATATATATATATATATATATTTTTTTTTTTTTTTTTTTTTTTTTTTTTTTTTTTTTTTTGCGGTACTAGGGATCGAACTCACGACCTCACACTTGCCAGGCAGGCGCTTATGCCACTGAGCTAAATCCCCAGCCCCTGCGCTTATATATTTTACAGAGAGCACTACGCAAGGAAACAGGAGATAGACTGACGGCTTTAGAGGTTACACACCAGTACCTGATTAGGCTTATTTGCAGTGCTTAGAAACAATTGAAGTGAGGAGGAAATACCATAGTCAGCTCTGCACCTATCAGTATAATAAGTCTCAATATAATCAAAGTCATAGCAATTGTTCTGCATACAAGGGGAGTGACTCAAATTGTCTCCCACACATAAAGTCTCTTGTTTTCTTTGAAATAGTTGTCCATACCTTCACACACAACAAAATCAAACAAAACAAAATAGAATAAAACCAATCAAAAGAATGAAAGCATTATGGGACTTCAAAACAAGACAGTAGGAAATCAACAATGTCTACCATAAAAGTCTCTTGTTTTTTTCAAAATAGTTGTCCATACTTTCATACATAATGAAATCAACAGTAGAAAACAGACTAAAACCAATCAAAACAAAAGAATAAAAGCATTATAGGACTTCAAAACAAGGTGATAGGAAATCAACCATGGCTACCATAATGTCCCATCTTCTTCAAAACTGAAGCTCAGTTGTTTTTGATAGTGTGTATTCACCATTCCTGATAAACTCACTGTTAACTGAAGAATTAAAGCAAGTTCAGACTCACTGAGGTGCCGTGGTGGAAAGGGTCTTTAAGGAAGAATTTAGGAGAGCCTCCCTAAAAATTTCTTGTGTAGGGCTGGGGATGTAGCTGAGCAGCACAGTGCTTGCCAGGCAAGGTCCTGAGTTTGATTTCTGGTACTGGGAAAATATATTTCTAGTCTAGAATGAGAATCATGAGTCAAATATTTAGAGGGCCTTTAGGTGATACAAAATAAACCAAGATAACTACACTTTGTTTATTGTACTACTGGAGACCGAGCTCATGCCTTCATATTGAGCTACATCCCTAGCCTTTTATTTTTATTTTGAGACAGGGTCTCACTAAGTCACTAAATTGCCTGGGCTGAGTTTGACCTTGCAATACTCCTGCTTCAACCCCCCATACACTTTTTTTGGGGGGGGGGTTAGGATCTCACTATGTAGTTCAGGGTGAATTTGAACTCATTATGCAGCCCAGACTGGGCTCAAACTCACAGGGATTCTCCTGCTTCATCCTTCCCAGTGCTGGGATTACGAGGTGTTCACCATTATGCCCAGCCTCAGCGTGCTACACCATGCCCAGTTACTTTTGCATTTGTTTTTTTTTTTGGTACCGGGAATTGAACTCACAACCTTGGGCTTGCCAGGTAGGCACTTAAGCCCTGAGCTTGCATAACCTGACACTGGCAATACAAAAAAGCACTTGTTGAGTTTTTTTTCTCTGCATTCTAAAATTTAGGTTTGTTTTATTTAAACTTAATGTTAATTTCCTGCTGTGTTTCAGTAAGAATACCGATTCTAAATCTAAGGCTCCAGTCAGATAACCATTAGTATAAATTAGCTTCAAATTACATACATTGAACAAAAGACAGAAAGAGTGGGGAGAGAAGCAGCGGAGAGGGAAGGAGAGAAAACAAAGAATTGCGCATACTTGCAAAATTTTCTTTACCATCTTGACGTTAACTTGCTCAAAGACAGAGTAAAACTGTCAGGTTTTTACAATAATTTAATGGCTTTTCTTGTTGTCATAACATGTCACGATCAAAATAACTCTGTGAACTTCCCATTCCTCTTTTCCTTTCTGCTTATACTCATTCATTCAAACAGGCGTTTATTATTTATCATGTGCTGGGCACTGCTACAGAAAAAGGAGCCAGGTAGCAAAGGAGCTTTTATTTATGGATGAAAATGTTTGCCACACCTCTGATCTGTATGTCACCAAAAAACTTCTCTTGATTTTTTCTTTTGAGACAAGATCTGTTATGCTTTACATCTAGAAGTCCTCCCAAAGCCTCATGTGCACATAGATGAGGCTCTGGGGAGGTCACTGGGTCATGAGGGTGTGATACTCATCAGTGGATGAATCCAAGGTGCCATGTTGGGAGGTGAAGTGTGGTTGGAGGAGGTGGACACTGGGGGTGCGGCCTGGAAGGGTTTAATACCTCCCACCCTCCTCCTTTGATTCCTCTTTCTGCTTCCTGTCTGCTGTGCTCCTCAGCCATCCTGCCCTACCTGGGAGCTAGCTTGTTATAGACAGAAACATCTACTAGGTCAGGCATAGTGGCACACAGTGGCCTGTCATCCCAGCACTCTGGAGCCTGAAGCTGGAGGAATGCTTCGAGTTCCAGGTCAACCTGGGGTACAAAGTGAGTTCAAGGCCAAAACTGCAGAGTGAGCTCCTGCCCCCCACCCTACATAAAAAGAAGCTCCCAAGAGCACTCCTGCCCTGTACGCTAGGTGAGGATGCAAGAGGAAGGAGCTGGACCGCCACAGACACAGAATCTGCCCTTACCTTGGTCTTGGAGTTCCCAGCCTCTGTGGCTGTGACAGTAAGTTTACACTGCTCATAATACACCCACCTGGTCCGTGGCACTTTGTTCAGATGCCTAAAGCAAGGGACTGAGACATGGTGACTGTTCAACCTTTTGAGAAACTATCCAACTTTTCCAAAGCAGCACTGGCAGCTTACCTTTCTCCACCGACATTTGAGGCACCAGTCTCTTCCCATCTTGCCACACTCATTGTCAATCGTGGTTATAGCCACTGAAGTGGCTGTGATCTGGTGGCTCATTGTGGGTTTTTCTTTTTCTTCTTTTTTTTTGTACCAGGGATCAAGCTCATGACTTCACCCTTGCCAGGCAGGCGCTTGTGCTGCTGTGGTTTTGTGTTCTGATGGGGTCTCACTGTGTAGTCCAAGATGGCCTTGAACTTGTTTCTCCTGCTTCAGCCTCCCCCAGTCTGAGGATTATAGACACGTGCCATCATGCTCAGCTTGATCTTTTTTTTTTTTTTTTTTTGGTACCAGGGATTGAACTCATGACTTCACACTTGCCAGGCAGGCGCCTAAGCCACTGAGCTAAATCCCCAGCCCTCTCAGCTTGATCTTTAAGTCTTTTTTATGGAAGTACCACTCTGTCTTCCTTACGATAGCTTTGTAATAAATTTTGTAATGTTGGGGCTAGGTGTGGTGCCATCTGGCTCTAATCTCAGCAGTTGGGAGGCTGAGGCAGAATTATTACTGTGAGTTCAAGGCCAGCCTAAACGATAAAGCAAGACTGCCTCAAAAAATAAAAATAAATGAAAGTGTGACTTTTCCACCTATGCTTTTCCTCAGGTTTGTTTGGCTGGTCTGGGTCTTCTGCATTTTTATGAGTTATAGAATCAGCTCGTCAATTTCCGCAAAAAAAGACAGCCAGGATTTTAATAACAATAATGCTGAATCCACAGATCAGTTGAGAAAATATTGCCATCTTGTTTCTCTTGTGTTTATGGGGGGGGCATGTTAACATAGCTCTCAGTCCACGAACACAGGATATCTTTTCATTTATTTAGGTCTTGGATTTCTTCCAATAGTGTTTCATAATTTTCCATGTACTTTTTTGGTTAAGTTTATCTCTAAGCATTGTGGTTTTTGCTACTGTAAATGGGATTCTGAATTTCATTTTCAGATTGTCTATTACTATTATATACAAGTACAATTATCATTTTTGGGTTTTGGGGGGCAGGGGTACCAGGAATCAAACTCATGACCTTGTGCTTGCCAGGCAGGTGCGCTATGCTGCTAAGCTATATTCCAGACCCTATTACTGTTTTTTGAGGTACCAGGAATTGAATCCAGTGCCTCCACATGCTAGGCAAGTACTCTACTTTAGAGCTGCACCCCAGTCCTATTTTTGAGACTGAGTTACACTAAATTTGCTCAGGCGGGCCTTAAACTTGTGATCCTCCTGCCTCAGCCTTGAAAAAGGCTAAGTATGCACCATCACAATTAATTTTTTATAATGTCCAGTAGTGCATTCCTGTAACCGCAGCTACTGGAGGGCTAAGGCAGGAAACTGGCAAGCTGGAGATCAGCTGGGGCAATTTAGCAAGACCCTGTTTCAATGTAATCAGGACTGGGAGTGTGACTCAGTAGCACAGTTCCCCAGTTTGAGCCCAGACACAAAAACAAAACAAACATCAAAACTGGTCTTGTATCCTGCAAGTTCAGTAACTTTGCTGAACTTATTTTCAGTAGTCTTCTGTTTATATATTACTCTTTAGGGGTCTCTGTAAGATATCATCAGGAAATGCAGTTTTGTTTCTTCCTTTTCATTTTGGGTGTCTTTCATTTCCCTTGCACTTTCAAGTGCAAGGTTAAACGGAAGTGGCTGGAGCAGACCTCCTTTTCATATTGCTGATCTTAGGGAAAAAGCTTCCAGTCTTTCACTGATTATGCCTGTAGCTATGGTTTTTCATAGATGTCCTTTCTCAGATGTTAAACACCTGCTGGACTGGGGCTGTAACTCACTGGTAGAGCACTTGTCTAGCATGTGTGAAGCCCTGGGTTTGAGGCCCACTATGGTTGAAAGCAAACAGACATTTGCTGATCTCTATGCACACCATATTCTGTCATGCCTCTGGGCTTTGCAGTATTTGTCCTTCTCCTCAGGACTTCATTTTAAATATTCAGTCCTCTCAAATATCTGAGGAACTGTCTTTGACTGCTGACAAGAGTGCAACCTTCTGTTGTGGTCTCTTTTTTTTTTTTTTATCGGTACCAGGGATCGAACTCACGACTGCCTGCTTGCAAGGCAGGCGCTTATGCCGCTGAGCTAAATCCCCAGCCCCTTCTGTTGTGGTCTCAATGTTCATGTCTCCCATGATTCCTGTCGAAACATAATCTCCTTATGTGAGTGTTAGGACCTGGGGGTTTTGGGAGGAATTAGGTCCTGAGAGTCTCTACCATTCATCAAAGGATCCCCAAGCGTTGTCTCACCTCTTGTCATGGGAAGACGTAGCTAGCAGGTGCCATTGTGAACCAGGAAGTGAGTTTTTATCAGACACCAAATCGGCCAGCAACTGGCCAGTTCAAACTTTGAATTTTCAGGCCTCCAGAATGGTGAGCGAGAAATTTCCATCTTTGGAAAGGCACTCAGTCTATGGTTCATTTACTTATTTTGGTATATGCTATTTTATAGTAGCCTGGCTGGGCTAAGACATTTTTTTCTCTGTCAAACTGCCAGTGTTTTTTCTGCATTTTCTGCAGAACATTGTGATTACGTCTCATAGTCTTTGCCTACAGCAGTGGTGGCAAACCGATGGCACGTGTGCCACAGTGGGCTGTTTGTATCACTGAAAGCTCTACAAGGTTCGCCATTACTGGCCTACATACTCAGCAAAGCAGGGCGAGGACCATGTGTGCTTCCAGACCTGAGGCCACACCAGGCACTGATAACTAATTAGGAGAAGAGGGCTGCGTGGTGGCCAGGCAGCGACACAGACACATCACTTCACAGAATATATATGGCACTGAGGTTTGAACTCAGAGCCTCTGTAGTCAGCTACATACCCAGCTCCTCTTCCTGTTTTATGGATATAGGGTCTGGCTAAGTTGCCAGGTTGCCTCCAGTTTGGGAGACTCTTGCCTCCCAGTGCTGGTGTTACACGGATGTGTCACCATACCTGGCTTTATATAACTTTTTAAGGTCAAAAATGTACCCTGCATGTCCAGGTGCAGTGGCACATATCCATAATCCCAGATTTTGGGGAGTGTGAAATAGGATCATAAGACTGACACTAGCATGAGCAATTCAGTTAAGACCCTGACTCAAAATATAAAAATCACTGGGGTATACAGGGTAGTTCAGTGGTGGAGTATTTGCCTGGCACGTGCAAATCCATAGACTCAGTCCCTAGCACTGCAAATAAATAAATAACCTTACGTATCTTTTAAATTTCCCTCTAGTAGTCGATCACGGCTCTTAGTTGTGAATCTAACTAAGAATCCATGTTTGTTCGTATAATCTCTTCAAGAAAAGTAGTCATTTCTCTTCTTTGCCTGATAACTATGTCCCTCAAGTTGCTGGAGTACCTAATTGATTTAAATTTTATAGGCTGAATAATACTTTCTCTTGTGGTGTTTAGAATGGCATTCACGACTGCAGACTCACTTCTCAAGATCTGGCTATTCTACTTACCAGCACGTCACCTTACATAAGTTACTCTTCTCTCCAAGCCTTCGTCTCCCCATCTGTACAAGCCTAAAAAATAACAACCATTTTTTATGGAGTTATTGGTGAGGATCCAATGAGATTCTGCAGTTGGTGAATCCATCGGAATTCATTCAATCCAGAAGCCCTGACACAAATGCTACTGACATGAACGTTACAGGTTCCTGCTCCTGCACTTTGAAGCTTCTTGGTTCCTCAGCTTTTATGACTAGGTATGATTTTCCTTCCATTCTCTAAATTGTCACCGTTAATGTGCCCACCACATTTAATAAACTCCTAAATTTATTATTATTATTTGTGATATTGGGGATGGCATCTAGGGCCTCGTGCCTGCTAGGTGAGTGCTCTACACCTGAGCTGCACCCTCGAATAAATTTTATTTGGACACAGTTTCCCAAAGTCGGCCAGGCTGGCCTTGAACTCATAATCCTCCTGCCTCAGCTTCCTGCGGCACAGCTTCCTGCGATTTACAGGAATGTACCACCATCCCAGGTCAGTAGAGTTGATTGCTTATAACGATAACAATTAAAAAACCCTAAGGATCCAAACACCTACCTTGCAGTTGCAGTAAGAATTAAAGAGTACAGAGCACCTAACGCAGTCCTGGAAGCACAGCAAGCAATCAGTAATGGCGACAGATGTCCTTAAATGAACATTTAAGGACAGGGGCAGGGCATGGGGAAGGGAAGGCAAGATTGTTAATGGTTTGTGTTCCCCTGAGAGGAGCTTTCCCCCAAGAGACAGAAGGACAACAGAAGGGAGTAAAGTCCAGGCTATGATGTGCTCATTTATTCAAAATGTCTTTATTGAAACAGGATGATAGAGCAAGAAAGAAAGAGGCCTGGGAGGATGTCTTTGGGCACACGATGGAGCCCAGACCCGGCAGTTGCAGTGGGGTGCTCTCCCTGTCCCGACTCTTGCGGAGGAAGTGAACACAAAGCAGCGGGGAGGAGGTGGGGGTGAGGACAGCCCTCCGAGCTCTCCTGGACGGCTGGCCAGGGTGCCTCCAGTCCCTCCGGGAGCCCTGCCTTCCTCACTGTCACAGTCTCCTTGCCAGGGTCCTATGCCACCTGTCCGTATGGGCCAGCCTCCCGCCAGAGTGCTCAGAGCCACTCAGAGGGCAGCATTGGGGGTGGCAAGCAGCGGGACGTGGTCACAGCGGTTAGGTGGTGGCTGCCGCAGCAGGGAAGGCTGGCGGCACAGCTCCCCGTCCCGGAGCACCTCGGGCAGGAGCTTGCGCTTGGTCTCCGGCAGAAGCATAATGCTGAGGATGCAGAGGAGGGCGCAGGCTGCCAGCACCACGTGCTGCAGGAAGGCTCCATGGCCCATATGGAGGCGCTGGGCTGGGCCACTCAGCCCCCCGAGGGCCCCCAGCGCCATGATCAGGCCCAGGCCACGGCCCCTGGGACAGATGGAGGCGGCACTCAGCCCACGGCTATGGACCCTACCCCAGCCCTTCTCTAGCAGCTTCTCTCCCTTATCCCTCAGGCCCTGTCCTCAGTGAGAGGCCTGGAGGCCTGGCCCTGCCGCACCCCTGCTCTCACCGGACAGTGGTAGGGATGATTTCAGCAGCAAGGAGGGTGCTGAGGACGGCAGCAGCTTGGGAAGAGAAGAGCCCGAGGACAGCGAAGGTCGTAATGGCAGCCTCATTGAGATCTGCAGGGCCACGAAGGATGGAATGAACAGAGGCAGAACGTCTCATGTGGCCTTGTCCCCGGCACCATTCCTTTGGCTCTTGGACCCCATGGCTCTAACTGGGTGGACTCTGGCCATTCCCCCATGGACTGGGGGAACAGACAGGGTTGTGCAGTCAGGAGGAAACTTGGGGCAGGGTCTTAGCGTGGGAAGCCTGTGGCAGAAGTAGTGTCTGAGCCTGACTGAGGCACCTCTGTTGGGGTTCCCTTGTTGAGCCCACACTGTGGGGAAGGAAGGATGCTCACAATCCCACAGGCCCAGCAGGACCAGGGACGCAATGCCCGTGAGGGTCATCGAGAGAAGCAGGATGCCCCGACGGCCAAATCGGTCCACGGTGACCCCCAGGAAGACACAGGCCAGGGCCGCTGTGCCGCTGGCCAGCAGGGAGCACAAGTAGAAGTCAGATGGGCTCCCTGCTCCTCCCATAGGCTGGTAGCAGTGGGCAATGGCGTGGGCAATGAAGCTGTGAGAAAGGGTGGGAAGCAAAGAACAATGTCCGAATCACCAGCCCCAGCCTTCCCACTCCCGCAGTCCTCTTTGGGTCTCCTTCCCCAGCTCAGCCAGCTCCCATCTCAGCTACTGGCCTGGCCCTTGGCTCTGACACCCAGGCTCACTTGGTGAAGCCCAGGATAAGCAGATTCTTCCAGATGTTTCGGTAGTTGAGGAGCGCCACAAAGGAAAAGGTGGATGTTGCGGGGAGTGGACAGGTGTTCTCCAGGTCTTTGAGAGAGAGGGGAGCTCTTTGTTAGAAGAAAGAGCTGAGAACCCAGGATCCTGCCACATGGAAGGTGGCGACCCTGGGAGGCGGCATAGCTACAGCCATGAAGAGGGCACTGCCACACAGCAGGGACCCCTGACTTACCCTGCAGGGCCTCCTGGGCCTCCTCCCCCAGCATCTGCCCATGAGGCCGGTTCCGCTCAGCCAAGATCCTCAGTACAGACTGGGCCTCCTCGATCTGCCGCTTCACTATGAGCCACCGTGCAGACTCAAGAAACAGACCAGGCCAACTGCAGGCAGAGTGGTGAGGTACTCGGTAAGGCCTCCCCTCTCCTGACACACGAAACTCACACCCCAGAGGCACTGGGCAGGTCTGGTCTGGGGGCACTTGAAGGGCAGGAGGGTCTGTCTCTAGGTTAAGAGCTAAACTGGAGGTAGGCACGGGAAGGGCTGGGTCACAGGTCAGGGCAATACTAACCCATAAAACAGGAAGAGGATACAGGGAGCGGTGATCATTCGCTGCAGAAATCGCCAGTCCTTAGAGACAAGGGCCAGGCCCAGGAACAGGAAGTGCCCTCCCACCCCCACCAATTCCCCTGCCAGGGCCACCCGAAGCCTCTGGGTTGGGTCGCACAGCTCCAGGCCTGGAAATAAAGCAGGAGTAGAGGGGCAAAGAGGGGCCAGGGAAGGAGGAGACACGAGAGAGAAAAGGAGAGAGAGAAAGGAGGGAGGAGGACAGAGAGCTGGGTCAGACCCCAAGCAGAGGCTGCACTCATTGCCACCATAGACTAACCTCTAGGAGGCAAGGAGTAGAGATTGGTTAGTCCTCTCTCCTCTCCCACTCAAACCTAGGAGGATTCTAAGATCAGAATATTCCCAGCTTACAGGCCCTTTCTTTCACATCTCATATTTGACCTGCACGGCAACCCAAGGTCACATAGCTAACCAAGATTTCTTTTTTAAATCCAGTGGATTTATTGACTGCAGTAAGTCCAGGGCAAGGCTTTAAAGATCACAGGAGAGACAGTGTGGACAGAAGCAGGACCCCTGGACACATCCAAGGCCTGGACAGAAAGAAAGCTAAGATCCTGAGCAGCTGAATTCTGGGATGGAAGAAGGGTCTGAGAAGCCCCTAGTGGGCAGCTGGGATGAACTGGGCATACAGAAAGGTGGGTGTGACACAAGAGGGGACTCAGGCACTTACGCATCAGATAGACGCCAAGGTCAACCCCGGCAAGCAGAAAGCCCAGGAGGAATCGGAGGGCCATGACGCCTGTGGAGGAGCCTGCAGCAGCTCCTCCCACTCCGCAGGGACCCACCAGCCCTAAGGTCAGCAGCACAATCCCACGACGGCCAAATCTGGAAAGCAGGGAAGGTTTCTGGTCACTGAGACCCCTGGAAGAGGAGGTGCTGGACAGGGCACAGCTGCCCATTTCAAAGCTGGAGGTGAGGATAAGTCTCTGAGGCCAGAGATGATGCAGACCAAGGTTTGCTGATGTCTGGGTACTGGTTACTAGGATGAGGCTCTCAGGACTGAAGCCAGGACCTTTGTACTGAGTTACATCCCTAGCCTTTTTTATATGGAGACAAGAGTCTTGCTAAATGATTCAGGCTGAGCTTGAACTTGCAATCCTCTTGCCTCAGCCGCCTACAGTGCTGAGATTATAGGCATGTGCCATCATATCCAGCAATTTAGGACCACTGATCCTGGGGACAGAGTTAGTGGTCAGTGGAAATGGAATCTGTCTTGCTCAGACCAGTCAGAGGAGATTCAGATCGTTAGTATATGGGCTTACAGCCCTGAACGGTGGAGTGAGGCCATTGGCTGCTTGGGCATAGGAACAGCACTGGTCAATGAAGATGGTGCTACTCCCTTCAGGGGACGGCGTAATTGATCTTGCTGAATGACACCATGGCTCCACGAAGTAAGGACAGGAACTTTTTAATATGTAGGGGTTGTCAGTGGGATGGGCTACTAGACAGCAGATAGAACTACTGATCTGTGGGAATTGCACTAATAATTCATGAGGTAGGCCACTGATCTGCAAAGATGGGACTTTCAGTCTTTGAAGAATGGAGAACTGATCTCTGGGTACAGTGTCATTGATCCATGGAATAAGGATTTTAGTTCAGTGGATGGGTGATTAGTAGAGGTAAATTTATTAACAGCTGTAAATAATTAGTAAGGATGGGGCTCAAAGACCAGGGCAGATGAAACTACTGGTAAGTGATGATGGTCACTCACCTGGAGTCAGTGGGGATAGAGTTACTGACCTACTGGGGGCTGGGCTATTGATCTTTGGTGATAAGACTACTGATCCATGGAGATGAAAATTGGTCATTGGTACCCATGCTACTGAAGCAAGCATAGTGACTGGGCATTGGAAAGGGGGCACTAATTAGTCCCTGTGAATGAAGCTACTAACCCAAAGCTCTCCCTTTTAGAGTCACCTTATTGGCAAATGTAGCTAAGGCTTCTGACTTCAGGAGACTGAACTACTGGTCTCTGAGTATGAGAGGAACAGGAATAAGGGAACAGGAAATGAAGCCACTTATGCCCAGGGATGGGTTACTATCTTGTGGGTTTAGGATTGTCGGCCCACTCATGTGACTGTCGGGCCGTGAACATGGTACTGATTTTCAGAAGTGGACTACTGAATGTTGAGATGTTTTTGGCCCACAGAAGTTGGACTGTTAATCCATTTAGCTGGGACTGCAGATCAGATGAGATGAGTAATCCATGAGGATGGTCATTAGAGTTGGAGCACCTGGTCAGTGGTTATAGTGTCTGGAAACAGAGGAGATAGGATTTTTGATCCTTAAGGGTAGCTGTTGGTTAGTGGGTTGTTGATTTTTAGAGATGAGCCACTGCTTCATGGAAATGGAGATACTGGCCTGAGATCTGAAGGCCCTCTCAGATCCTTGAAGATGGGACTACCAATCTATTAGGGGTGCTCTTGGGACCATCTGGTGGCAGGCATGGGACTGTGGGTTACTGTAGTACTATTTACGGACTGGTGGAGGAAGAGCTACTAAACACAGAGACAGTCATTTCTTGTAAATTGGATTATTGGTCAGTGGGAATGGGGCTGTTGATATTTAGGCATTAACACTGATCTCTGGGAAAAAGGCCTCGGGGATGACGCTAACAGTCCAGGTGGAATATGAATCTGTTAATTCATAAAGGTGGTAAGGGAGATGGTTAGGGTGATAAGGGCAAAACAGGGACAGACAAGACTCGATCTGTAGGCTCTTTGGTTAGGGACTGGAGCTGAGGCCAATGATCCAAGAATATGGGACTACTTATCAGACGGAATAGGAGGAACAGTCCACAGAGGTGAGGTCCTGCCTTGTGCCAGAGGGGTATGATGGGGAGAAGATGAGTCAGGGGTACATCGTTAGGCACAAGTCCAGAGTAGACTGCAGAGTCCACCTGGCCTCCTGCTGGCCTCCTGCTGACCCAGTTGTTTGGCCTAGCTTTCCTAGGCCCCCTCCCCTCTGCTACCAGCCCTGCCCCCACGGCAGCCCTCACCTGTCTGCGGGGTAACCCAGAAACAGGTAGCCGGAGGCAAAGCCCAAGATGAAGAGGATCTGCTCCAGGATCACCTGCCAGCCCAGGTCACACACCAGATCCCACTAGGGACGTGAGAAGGGTGCGGCGGTGGTGAGGTCCCGCCCTTGTCGCTCTCGGCCCACCCCCCGCCCCGCGTCCACCCGGCCTGGCTACCTCACCTGGCCGATGGCGTTAGTGGTGAGCACAGGGAGCCCGTTATAGTCCCAGTCCTTGAGGCAGTGGTTGAAGTCCGGTGGGGCGAAGCCGCTGCACGCGGGGTCAGTGCTGGTGGCGACGCGGCTGGCGGTGCTGGCTGCTAGAGCCGCGCTGGCGGCGACGCTGACGCCGCTGGCATTTGGGGGCTGCTCCCAGCCCGAGGCATTGGGGGGGAAGGCTCCATAGTGGCAGTGCAGTGGGGGCGCCAGCGTGAAGATGGGGTCCGAGGCCAAACCCAGAGCCACGAAGAGCACGGGCAGGCAACACAGGCCGAGCTGCAGCTGCTGGCCGCCGCCCAGCGCCCCCACCTGGGCGAGCAGCGCCTCAAAGCTGAGGGGGCCTGGGGGCACGGCCAGCGACAGGCTGCTGCCCAGCGCGTCGCCGCCAGCGTCGCCCTCCCCCTCCCGCTCGCGCTCGCGCTCACCCTGCAGCTGCTCGCCAGGCACCGCGTCTCCGAGGGTCCCGACCTGCTGTGGGCGGGGAGGGGGCAAAAGGGTGAAGGGAAGCGCTCCAAGGAGCGCGGGGAGGGGGCGGGGAGTGGAGCGAGGCCGTGGGAGCGGCGGGGGCGCGCAGGAGGGCTCGGCGGGCGCGGCGGGGACCCGTGCGGAGCGGATGGCGTCGCCCCCTGGGGGCGCGGGCACTTACTCCATTGGAGCCGGCGGTGATCTCTACGGTGCCGTCGATTTTGCTGCCGCCCCCACCATTGGGCTCGGGGGTCCCGGTAGCCACCCGGGGAGCCAGCTTGCTGACCGCAGGGGCCCTCCTGGCCCGCGCCGAAAGGATGCGCTGTCCTCTGGCCCAGCTGCGCGCCGGGTGCCGGACACCGAGAGGCCGAAGAGACCCCGCTCTGCAGCTCTGCAGCCGCGGGCGCCTCCTCGGTCTCTGCGCTCTCTGCGCGCTTTCCCCTCCCCTTCCTCCAGACTCTCCTCCCCTTCCCACGTCAGCAGAACCTTCGGCCCAGACTCTTCGTCAGAGAGGAAGGGGGGCCAGGGCCAGGGGAGGGAGGGGCTGGGGGCTCTGTCATCTTGTTCGTGGGTCTGTCTGTAAGCCATTGCGGTAAAGAAGGCAAAAAGGCTGAAGGATAGTAGGTAGACGGTCGAGGTTTCCTCCTTTGCTTCCAGTTCTTCCCCATCATTCGTTCATCTCTAACATGTATTAAGTGTCTACTCTCCCAGGCCTTGTACTGAGTTTTGGGGATAACAAACCCAACCTGATCACCTTGGAGGTTACTTTCAGAGGCCTGCACTGTGCTCTGCTGCAGACCACTACAAGGAGTTGCCTTCTCTGGGTTTCGACACCCCTATTCTGGTTGAATCAATATTTTTTCAACAGCATTTGGCACTGTTTGACCCCGTCCTTTCAACACTCTCTTCCTTAGCTGCTAAGCCCCAGGTTCCCCGGCTTCCTTTCTCCTGCTTCTATTTCCATTGCAGGCACATTTTCTTCTTCTGTACCATCATTCAGTGTCTGCAGTGCTCAGGACTCGGTCTGAGGTCCTCCCTTCATTTCGCTCGTCCCCACCTTGACATTTCACCTTGCTCATAGCTTCAATTGCCACCAACACACACAATACACATCTGAGCCCCAGCTTTGTAGTTCCAGCCCTGGTCTCTTTTCTGAGCCCTGGTCCACAAAGCAACCCTTGCTGGACTTCTTACTGTGGATGTAAGAGGTTTAGATGAGTTTTGAAGACTAAACTGATGCTCTTCCCTCCTATAACCTGGTTATCTTTAGTGCTTCCTTGGGCAGGGAAGGAAGAAGCTATAGTCAGCTGCTCAGATGACAGCTCTTGGAATTTCCTCTTCCTTATGTCAGATCCTTTACAGCCTCCTGTCCGCTTTATTTTGCGTATGGTTCCTAGATATTCTGCTCCTCTCTTCTACACTTGTGCACACTAGTGTAGCCTGCTAATCCCTGGCTGGTGTTCTGTCTGCATCCCCCTTGTTTCTTCTCCGTCTGTTACTTAAGGTGCAGCTGGAGCGGTCTTTTCAGAATGCTGGTCTGATCATGCCTCTTTCCTGCTTTATCACCTTCACCACGGTAATTGCTCTAGAGACACATGGTGCTGGATGCCTGATCACATGCTCTCCAAAATTCCATTTCACTTCTTCCCTCCAGTCACTTGTTTTTCAGTATTTCCCATACCATAGGACCTTTGCACAAGTTAGTTTCTATGCCTAGAAGGCCTTTCAGTCAAATTTTGTTCAACCTTTAGCTTCAGAGAAGACTTCCCTAGCCGCTGCAATTGCTGCTCTGTGTGGTTGGTGGGTGAACTATCACTTGAGAGGATGCTAGAATGCATTCTTGGTCTTGCCCAGATGCTTCAGCCATAAACTTTTTTAATTAGCTCATTGGATGTATGTTCATTAGAGATGCCTTTCTCTAAGGGTGCTGGCGCTTGACAGGCACTTTATTTTTGAATAAGGTAAGGGCTGGAAAGGAGTGTCCTGTCAGGTGTCAGCTAGAGAGTCATTTCCCTTCCTCACCACTGAATTTCACCATCAACAACTTGTCTCCTCGGTTCAGAAGATCCCCAGATTCAGAAAACCCTTCTTTTTCAGTGTATCGAACAGTCTCCTAGCACTTTCCCTCCTCCAACTCCTTTCTGTGTTTCTTCTAGAATTACTACAATCACAGCCAATGCTCCTTGGGAATGTATTTGCTTACAAATCTTCTATTTGTTTTGGAGTAATAATTCTTTATGTGGTCCTAGACCATTCACATCCATTGTCAGAGCCCCATAACTTTGCAAGACTGTTATGATCATTATCACATTAACACTAAGACAGGACTCAGAGAGACTGGCAAGACTTACCAGCATGACCTAGCTGAGATTTGAACTGAAACCTGACTCCAATTCCAGCTTCCTTCTTCCCCTCATCCTCTCAGTTGGGATCTTACCAACCACCCAGGGGAGCTCTACCATTGACCTGTGTCCCTAGCCCTATTTTTTTTTTGAGACAAGGCGTCACTAAGTTCTCAGGCAGACCTCGAAGTTGTGATCCTCCTGCCTCATCTTCCCAAGTAGCTGGGATTCCAGGTATTTGCCACCACTCTCAGCTCAGGCTGATCTCTTTTCTGTTTGGAAAATGGGAGGTGGCCTTCAACACTTAGGGGTGACTGTTCTTGTCCCAGAATCTCAAAGTTCCCCCTTGAGAGTGAAATGAGAAAGGAGCCCAAAATGGACACATGCATAGGGATGCCAAGATGCTAAGACTGTGGCCAGAATTTGAGGTATCCCTGGGCAGGTCACCATGCCAGATGCCTGGGAAGCAGAACCCAAGTCTGGGTCTGTGGCCCAGACTTCTTCCCTTATGGTAAACGGCTGAGTGAGCCCTCATCTGAGGCTATGGACCCTCACTTTCACCAGTCCTGAGGACTATGGAATTCAATGCACTGACTTGCCTGCCACCTCAGCACCTCTTTTCGGGGAAGGTGATCAGTAGGAGGCATGGGGAGTGGAGTGGAAGAGGCCAGACTCCTCCAGAGTCACCTGAGGAAGAGGGCATCAGGTCAGCCAGTGGTGGTTTCCAGAGTTGGTCTGTGATACAAAGCTGAGCATGGGTCTCTAGTTGGGGTGACCACTGAGGCTCCTGTATGGCTAACATCTTACCACAACCGCATCTCTCTAATGACACTGACAGTGAAGTCTTGGAGGCCCCAGGTCAGCAACCTGCCTGCCTGCCTGGAATACTAGTCCTGGATCATTTTTGGTTGTCTCATCTTCCAGGGTGAGTTCTGGGGTCATACCCTAGTCTTCCTGTCTAAAATCTTCCCTGGTCTCTCTCCTTGCTCAGTCTCTTCACATCACTCTGTTATTTCCAACACTAACAACTGCCCAATCTGGTGGGTTTATTCTTCTTCTTAGGCACACCTAATTGAGCTGTGGATGTCCAGCCCACTTGAATGCAAGCACATGGGACAGTCACTGTGTACCTTGAGAATTCTGCCAAGCCTGTCATAAGGAGCTGACAACCAGTCTAGTGAATGGCCGAAGAAGCAAAATTTCTCTTCACAGTGTGTGTTCTGTTGACACAGCGATGACCCCCTCCCACTCCCCTGCAGGCTCCCAAGAATCAAGTCAGGGAATGAGAACTCAGGCTTTATTGAGGAGGATGCCCATGTCCGAGGCTCAGCTCCCCGAGGCCCAGCTCTCCAACCTTCTGAGAGGACAAGCCCTCTGGTGTCACCAGACCTCCATATTCTGGGCAATGTTCAGGCCTTTATCCCAACTATCACCAGTATGGAGCCAAGGAGCAGGATAAAAGGCTCTGTGTGGCCCTAAGTTTCTGCCACCCGAGTCTCTGTGCACCACACTTTCAGAGGTGGAAGGCACCACAGTGACTTCTGCCAGAGGCTGGAGAGTTCCTTCCTGCCCCGACAAAGCAGGGAATAACATTAAATATAAATAATTTATATAAAATGGCTCGTACAAAAAGCAGTGGGGAAGGGGGAGGAGATGCCTGTGAAGGCTGAGATGACCAGAAAGAGTGGAAAAGGGGAGACATGCTTCCTCTTCCTAAAACAGAGCCCTCAGCCATCTGAGACTTGGAGAGTGGCTCTGGCAGGCAGGGAAGGGAAGGCTGTACCAATGCACGCTCAGGGGGCCAGACTGGTGATCAGGCTGGTGAACTGCAGAGCCTGCCCTGATAGTTCTGCCACGCATCGCACCATCTCCTGGATCGCAGGGCCAGATGGATAGTCCAGCGCTGCCCCCTTGACAGCCAGCACAGTGGCCTGCAAAGCCTGGCCCAGTGCTGTGCTTGCAGCCCCAACCTGTACTCGCAGAGGAGCAGAGGATGCCAGCCGGCCCAGGGTGTCCCCAACAAACACCAGGCGGTGAGCAGTCACCACCACCCGCTTGCCATGGGGCACGAAGAGGCGTGGGGGCTGGTTGGCTTGGGTGCTGGACATGAGGGTTGCCACAGCCGCCTGTAGTGCTGAGTAGTGGCTCTGGCACTGCCCTGCATAGAAGTGCAAGAGCTGCTGGTCTCCAGTGGACAGAATGAGCGGCTCCCCTGGGGAAAGGGTTTCCTGAGGAACAAGAGGAGGTGGTTGGAAACATGCCCATCAGTCCCGCTTCCTCCCTTCATCCTCCTTTCCTTTATTCGTCAGGGCAAACCATTCAGCCCACCAGAAAGTTTAGACTCTTGAATGGCAGTAAAGTGCCCAAAGTTGATGTCACACAGATCTGCATTCAAATAGCATCCAACTTAACTGCAGATGAGTCTGAAATTCTTTGGTTCACATCTCAAAAAACATGGAGTCTAGGCCTAGGTTACTGGGCAGTGGCAGAGCACTTGCTTAGCGTGTGTGAGGCCCCCGATTCTGTCTCCAGCACAGTGATAAGCAAATGAAAAAACAAAACCAAACAAAAGATAGGAACTCTAGTGCTACACTGTCCAATACAAACAATGCAAACCACCTGTGGAATTTTTTTTTTTGGTACCAGGGATCGAACTCATGACCTCACGTTTGCCAGGTAGGCGCTTAAGCCACTGAGCTAAACCCCCGGCCCTACCTGTGGAATTTTAAACTTTTTAGTAGCCACATTAAGTAAAAAGAAATATATATTTTATTTAACTCTAAATATAAAAGTGAAGAGTTTCTACATGTAATCAGTATGAATTTTCATCTTTAGTCTGCAACATCTGATGTGTATTTTATATTTAGAGCACATTTCAATTCAGACCAGCCACATCTCAAGGGCTCTGTGGTCACAGGTGGCGACTCTACAGGAAAGTGCAGGGTTTTTTTGGTTTTTTTGTATGTTTTTTGGGACAGTTCTGTTATTATGGCCTTACGGAGCTGCAGTAGACACTGAGATAACACAGGGGAAAGGCTTGGCTCAGTGCCCTGCACATGGTAAGAACCCTGTGGCATTCTCGGTGATTTGACTTGATGTTGACACATGCAGTGTGCCTAACACAGGGGCTGGTAGTTGGAAAATACTTGGTAAAAGGTAGCTATTGTGTTATTTTCATTCTGTGCTGGGTCAGGAAACTACCTCACTTTCCTGAGGCCTCGACAGATTAACTGATTGCTTTGGAACCAGTGGCGTCTTAGTGGTGGATCTGGGATTAGGAGCCGGGTCTCTTAGGAACCCAGGAATTCATAATTGGAAGGAGCTGTTCAGTTGAAAGGAGGCTTAGAAGTCTCCTGGCCCAGCTGTGACCCACAGTCCAGAAACGGTCTGCTCCCCAGCTCTGGCTTCCTGACTTTGCTCCAACACATTCTTTCCCTTCTTTCTAAATTCCTATATTCTTTTCCAAGTTCCAGTGCCTTCTGTTGGACTCTCACTCCTCCCCCTGCTTCATGTGGGCTCTTACCTTCACCCTAACCTGTTTCTCTCAAGGTCTGGCTAAGAACCCTCCTTCCCCAGCACCCCTCAGTCACACTCCTCTGCCGGGCTTACCTGCTGCTCCAGCAACCCCCTCTCCAGCACTCCAGGGTCCTCTGGAAAGGCTTTATCCAAGGGCCTGGATTCCTGAGCTTTATCCATGCCCTGCAGAGAGGGGCTCAGGTCTCAGTGCAGGGGACAGGAGTCAGGGTGGGTAGCCTCACGGTCTTTCTGTTTCTCTCCAGTACCCCTTCCTTCCTGAGGGTGCCACCAGAGGTTGCAGTCCCTGGACTCCAGGTGTAAGACAGCTGTGGGGACTCTGGAGTGGGTTTAGGGGAGTGTGGCACTAGTACAAGTGATATGGCTGAGGATCCCAGGCTGCAGGGTAGAGGGGAAGTGAGAGGCTCTGAGATTTTCCCCTTGGTCCTCCTGGGGCATTCCCAGAAAGCTCCTGGCAGGGCTGCTGGGGAGGAGCTCACCTTCAGGTGGACGTAGTCATACTCCTCGGCCATTGGGATGCCTTCATACTCATTGTGGGGTCCTGCTGGATCATCTTCCACCTCTCTGCTCTCTGGATTCCCCTCTGCCTTGAGGCTCCCGTAGCCAGGAAGGCGGGGTGGGGGTGGGGGCAGTGGCCGGTCCTGGATACTGCCCTTGCGGCCCGGGGCAGGAGAAGGAGCTGGAGAAGGGCTGGGAGCTTCAGGGACAGGCAGGGCAGGCAGAGGGCGACGGGACAGGCTTTCAGCAGAGGGCAGCCGGGGCCTGTGTGGGGGTGGGGGACTTCTGGGAAGAAGCCCAGCCAGGGTGTCTAGGTCATTGGAGGCTGAGGCTCCTGGGGCCTCTGGAGAAGGGGGTGCCTCAGGCCCCAGCAAGGGCACATCATAGATGCCCTCATCAGCGTCCCCACCCTCTCCATTTGTGAGTTCCTCGGGTGCTTCATACAAGTTCAGGAGGGCAGATGCCCGTTTCAGGTTGGAGGGGGCAGCATAGAGGGGTGGCCCTGGTTCCCGGCCCCCTTCCCATTCCAGATCTGACTCCAGCTCTGTGGGTAGCTTTGGGGCCAGAGGCACATCATAGGTAGAGTCACCCTCTCCAGGAAGCTGAGGGGCAACCTGAGCTAGAGACCGGGAAAAAGAGGCTGGGGAGTCATAGGGGTCACTGGAGGGAGTCCGAAGGGCAGTGGAGGGCACATCATAGACCTGGAGAGACATCAGTGAGTTACCCTTCAGCTCAGTAGGGTACCCACCCTCACCCAGCCTCTGAACAGGCCGTGAGCCCTCACCTCCAGGGCATCTCCAGGCTGGGTTCCGTTGCCTCTGGGGACCTTGTAGATGGGGTCAGGGGAAGGTGGGCAGGATCCAGAGAGACGTCCTATGGCAGGACAGGGCCGAGCTGGGGGTGGTACCACATATACCTAGAGGGTGAAGACGTGGGTGGGTCAGGAGTAGGGGGCCAGTGAACCGGATGACATCACACTGGGAGGAGCTTAGAGATCTTCCACCCCCTGTGCTGACAAGGGGGTGGCAGGTGGCTTCAGCCAGAGTGAGTGAAGAGCCACACCCTGAGGATCCCCTGCCTGTCTGGCTGCAGGTCCCCAGGGAAGGACATGTGCTCTCCTGGCTTGGGTGTGAAGAGACTCCAGCACTCACCTCTAGCTCCTCCTTGTCATGCTCCAGGGCTGGGTGTGGTGAAACAGGTTGGGTGGGGGGTGCCAGGGGGAGGCTGGGTTTGGGTGCTGGGCCAGCAGGGAGGAGCTTCACTCTGTTGGCGGGCACAATGCCCTGCTGGCCGTGCAGGGAGCAGAGGCACCAGCCATCCAGTCCACCAGCGCCCTCTCTCTGCAGGACCCGTAGAACATCCCCTCGGCGGAAGGACAGCTCCTGAGGGGACTCAGCGGTGTTGTCATACAGCGCCCGGGCCAGCTGGGCCTGTGGGTGAGGGGAGATGAGGATAAGGGTCTATACAAACTGCTGGTCCCTTTGAGCCACCCATTCCCTTCAAGTTGAGAATCTCACTCCGGACATGGCTGCTTCTTCCAGCCCTGCCCTGCCTCTCTAGCTTTTCTCTACTCACAATTCTATCTGACTGGCCCCTTTTATCCTTCCATTTAAGTGTCTCCTCCTCAGAGCGGGCTTTTCCTTCTTTTTCCTGCCCCATTCTCCATGTCTGTCCCTACCCATCATTTCTTTCATACTTATACTATTATTACCATTATCAATTTCTTCCCTTGCAATTTAAGCCCTATGAGAACAGGGATTACTATATTCCTAGCCCCTGCAAAAGGAGCAATAGGGTCCCACTCAAACTGACCCTTATACACACTTGCTGAATTAATTTTTCCCAACGTACATGAGGAGTTGCTAAGACATTTCATGGAATCTCCTTTCCTTCCCTCTCTTTCCCAATTACCACCCCTCATAAGCACAAGCTTAGATTAAACAGCTGGATTCCAAGGGAAGAAGATTTCTTTATCCAGAGCACCTAGCCATAGTAAGAAAGAACACAGAAAATGGAGCAATTGTTTTATTCTCAGCCTGAGCAGACAATGTTCTACCAGGAGAGGCTGAGTTTCCATGGAGAGAAGTACACGGTCTGGTGCAGTGGTGGCGAACCTACGGCATGCTGGTGCAGCAGGCTCTTTGTTATCACTGAAAGCTCCAAAAGGTTCACCATCACTGCTCCAGTGTATGTGTATGGAGGGGGCTGGCAGACCAATGCAGGGTATCATCTTGTTTCCACTGTCTTGTGGGAGCACTTAAGCTTTTTACATCCAGACCATATGCTCAGGTAACAAATCACAGATGCCAAGTGCATCAAAATGATGTTTCTAGAAATCTACAAATTTTTCCATTTGCATCATCTGTAATTATCACAACCTTATGAGGGAGGAACCACTGTTATCTTCATTTTGGAAAGGAAACCAGGATAGAGAAGTTAGTGCTCTGGCCAATGACACATAGCTGGTCCAGCTGGTGGAGATGATTTGAATCCTAGGTGGTGTGGCTTACACAGCAGTGTGAGAGCACCTAGCAAGGCACTACTGGCCAGGTAACCATGTGGACTAATTCAGTAAAGTATCTCGAGCTAAAGACTTCAGCCAGGCTGCCAGCAGCCTGTGGGGAGAAAGCTGAGCTGCTCAGTCAGCAGGACATGGTTACTTGGCTGGTTCTTTCTGCTGGCGACAGGTTTTAACAAGAAACAGATTCCTTGCCACATTCCAAACTCATCAAACTATTTTTTGATTATATTGTGGCTTCTAAAGGATACTGTCTCACAGAAAAAATATGGTAACCAGGTAACATGACTTCCTATTTGGCTTTGCAATTTTTTTCCCTAGCCCATTAGTGTTTTAAAGGGTTAAAATCAAAGTACTAGATTAAGCTAGACCTGGGGTTGAGCCTTCATTTTGTTCCTTTTATACTGGGAGTCTTTGTTTGAAAGTTGTTTGAAATTCCCTGAGCCTCAATTTACTTCTTTGCAGAAATTCACATCTATATTTAAACGTCTGTTTTTGGATAGTAGTGGTGTCTTCACAAGATCGTCATGAAGGTTTATGAGATAATGCATCAAAAAAATCATGACAAAGCTTAGCATAGGGCCGGGTATAGTAAGTGCGAAATAAAGTTAGAATTATCTGTGTTAGGATCCTGCTGAATCTGTTAGGATCCTGTGAATTTGGGTAGCATAAATATTACCTCCCCTCAAACAAAACAAAACAAAACAAAAAAAACTATCTGCCAGGACTACAAAGCTGATAGTGACCGCAGGTTCCTGGGCCAGCAGTGCTGTTAGATGACCCCCAGAAGCACTCTACCACCAGAGAACCTCCCCTTGCCCACTGGGCTCAGGGCTTTAGCCAACAGGCATACTGAGGAGCTACAAGGAGCGTGGTCTGAGAGAGTAAAAACTGCTCCTCAAAGGGAATGGGAGCTGGGTGGCTCTGTACCTCTCTGTCCACCTTCACAATTCTCCTTCCCAGAGTCCTGGGGCCAGGGCAGAAAGCCAGTCAGGAATCCCATCCCAGGCTGGGGCTAAGGAAAGGTGGGAAGGCATAGTTGCCTGGATTCAGACCACAGATAGTGCAGGACAGGGAGCAGAGGTGGGGCTGCTGAGGGCTCCTCCCTGTGTTAGGTTTGAATTCTGTCCAGTGGGGCCAAAGCTCTAGCTTTGCAGGAACCCAGGCTGAGCTGCGGATAGAATGACTGATGATAGGTGTGGCCACCCTGCTCTGTTTCCCTCTAGAGGCCCAGCCGATTTGGAGGGAATGGCTGGCTTACTGGGGGCTGCTGGGCTCTCTAGAGGCCTCCTCCTACAGGCTCATTGTGCCAGCTGTCTCCTCCCTTTGTCCCCAGCCCCTGGAAAGCGGCCTGAGGCGGGCTGACATCACCTCCCCACCCTCTACTATATTCTTTCTCCCCACCTCATCACCCTCCTTTGCTGTATTTGCCCCTTTTCTCCATTCCCTTCTAGATGGGCATCCTTAGGTCCTTTGGCCTCACATTTTCTTTGGGCCGCTTGGTCCTCTGAGGCCCTGCCAGTCATCAGCACATCTGTTCCCGCCCAGAAAAGAGCAGATAGGACTGGGGCTGCACTTGCCCCCTCCCCTCCATCCAGCTACAGCCTCTAGGAAGAAAGAGAACGGGGAGGGGGAGGGGCAAGCCCAGAATCAGAAAGAGCAGGCGATGGGGAGTGAGAGGCAGAAAGGAGACAAAAGTGAGATGAGGACACAGCCTCTTGGGGAAGGAAAGGGTCAGAAGCAGAGACAATAAGAAGACAGAAATAAAAGCGACAGGAGCGCAAGGCAGGCTGGGGAGGCCCGTGCCCGGGAGCCTCCTCTCCCCGGCAGACTCACCGACGTGGCAATGGCCATGGCCTCGGCCTCCAGCACCGCTTGTTTCAGGCCAGGCTCGGGTTCGCTGTCTTCAGCCGTGGCTGCCCCGCACCATGGCTCGCAACCTGAAGGCGAGGAGGCTGCCCCCAGCTGTGGCGCTTGAGCAGGGGTCTCCGCCGAGGTTGGAGGAGAAAGAAATCCCGCAAAACTTCCCAAATGGGAGGCAGTTTGGCCAGGCAGGAGGAGGAGCGGGGCGGGCCGGGCCGGGGCGTCGCTGCGGGACCTCATCCAAGGAGCGCGTTCTGCACAGTCCCTAGGGCCTGGCTGGGCCCTGAGCCGCCTGTCCTAGGCTGCAGAGGCCTCCTGGGCCCGTGCAGGCCGAAAGCGCCCCTGTACTGCGGGCGACGCGAGGGGAGGCCGTGCGCGCTGGGACTGCGCTCGACGCCTCTCCAGGTGGCTCAGGACAGCCCCGAGGCAGAAAGGCGGTCCAGGCGGCCCGGCTGGACGAACGAGTTTGGGGCCAACCCTCTCTGCCCGGGGGCCGCGCCAGAGAGCAGTGCGCGGTGTTGTGGTCGGGACGGCCAGGGGGCCCTGTGGCGGGACCCGCTGCGAGGGAGGAGGAGCGAGCACCGGGCCGTCGGGCCCTTTTCAAACTCGGCCAGGTTGGCGAGAAGAGGCCACCGGGAGCGCGGCCATCGCGCTGACGGTAGTCTTCTGCCCCGACCTCCCACCCGCGCGCGCCGCAAGCCCGGGGCTCTGGGGTCTCCGCGACGGCAGGCGGCCGGGCCTGAAGCCAGCAGCGCGCAGCCCCAGCGGGACGGCCTTCCTCCAGCGCGGCCCGCGCCAAGCCCTGGGGGCCGGGCCCCTACCACTTCTCGGTCCCGGGGGTAAGGCCCAGAGCTCCCGCCCCGCCCCGTCGCCCGCGCGCACACGCACCCTTGGCGGGGCCCCTCCCGCGGCGCGCCCCAGAGGTCGGGCAGCTCCCAGGTGTCTTTGGGACGAAGAGAAAGGCCACAAAGCGACAGAGGGAGCAAAAGAGAAGGCGCAGCAGGAGCTGGGGCAAGGGTCTTGCGGGCTCGCCTGGGCTTGGGGCTTCGGGGGAACACTGAGAAGGCTAGGGAGGCTCCGGGGATCGCGGGTGGCCCCCAGGCTGACCCCTCCCCGCTCCCCTTTTCCCCCAGCTCCTGGCTCCCTCTGAGTGCGGTCCTTTCTCCTCCCTTCGAGCCCTCTCCTCACGGGCGCGGGGCTCAGTCCTAGGGATTAGGAGAAAGGAGGGAGGAGAAAAGGGAGAGGAAGGGAGGGGGCGGAGGAGAAAAGGGGACGATCCTTCCAAAGGCGGTGTTGAGTTTCAGCCCGGGACCCTCGGGCCAAGCTGCTTGCTCTTCTTGCCCTACTGTCTTCTGCGCCAGCGTCCTTTGGACCTCACGGCAGGCTTCCCGGGGGTCTGGTCTGCTCCCTTCTGGGAGCGTCCTCTCCCTGCCACGCCCCCGCTCACCACGCGGGCCCTGTGCCCCCCCCCCCGCCTCCCTTTCATTAGCCCCACATCTGTCTTTCGCCTGGGAGGGAGCACGCTCCTTCCGTTTTGCTGGGGTCCTCAGTGGAGCTCCCTGGTGCTGCCTCTGCAGGGGTGGTAGGGATACCCGGCTATTCTTGCGGAAGTCTGGTGCTGGGCATGGATTCTGGCCCTAGCGGACAACATGAAGCCTGAGCGTCTGGGCCCAGATCTGCGGGCGGGCCGGTTGGACGGCCTTTTAGCCTCCTGTGCCAGTCTGGGCCTGTCCCCGTCTTCAGCTGGGCTCCTTGCTGCTGCAATGATTGAGAACCATCGCACAAAAGGGCATAACTTTCAGAGGGGCTGGGATCAAACTCCTAAGGAGTTCAGTCCAGGGCTGGGCTTGCAGCCTTCTACACCTCCCCTGCCCACCTCTCTCCAGCTGCTCTCTTCCCTGGGTCTTTCTTTCTTTCTTTTTTTTTTTTTTTTGGTACCAGGAATCAAACTCACAACCTCGTGCTTGCTAAGCAGGCATTTATGCTGCTGTGCTAAATCCCCAGCCCCTTTCTTTTTTTCTTTTGGGGCATGCATCACAGCCTATTGGAGGCTTGAGGGAAACTCCATTTTTTATTTTCTTTATATCCAAAGAAAGCAAGATGCAGGCTGCTAATTTAGCTCAGCTTGCCTGGTTAGTGCAAGATCATGAGTTTGATTCCTGGTACCAAAAAAACAAACAAAAAACCAAGATGCTAAGTGGAGTAAAAAAAAGTACAGCATATTTTCAATACTTACATTTTACAAATTAACACTTCAAACTCATAAAATAGGCACTATACATCTTTTGTCTAGAGACAACATCAGATAAGGCCCTTTGTGAACCTGAGGTGGGTACTCCCCTCATCTCCTAATAATCCATGGGGTCACACATCCTGGCATCTTCCAAGGCTTCTTGTGGGGAACATTCCTGCCCCAGCCCTTTTCCACCCCACTGCCTGGAAACTTATGAAGAAGCCCCTGCATAGGAGAGTAGGTTAGAGAGACAACCATGGGGGTGAACATATGGATGAATGTTGTCTCTGGCCTTGGCTCTTAGTGATGGAATGCAGATGCAGGTATGGGCCTGGAAATCTTAAGATCTTTTAAGACTTATTCTCCACTAAAATGTGAAGGACGTTTTAAATTTCCAGCGACATCTGAAGGAACAGCTCTGCATCCCAGCTGCAGTCTGGTTGAGGGCAGTCACTAGGGAAGACTCCCTCCTTCAAATCCCAGCCCTGGTGGGCCTGGCTGCCTGGCACACAGACACGCAACTACTGGATATGGCCACTGCCAAAGCAAATAGCAGACTGTCCGGTCTCCAAAGATGAGTGCTGCGGCACAGAGAAATAGACAGAGACCAGAAAAGGCAAAGCAGGAAAGAAGCTGCTCAGACCAGGCAAAATGGTGGCTCAGGAGATGGGCAATGGGGCTTGGTACATGGGGAATGTAGGTGGGGAACAGTGGAGTCCAAACCAGTAGAACAAGAAGACTGCTGGAATCCTCAGGCAAGGAATAGAGCCAGTCTCAGGTCTGAGTCCTGGTTTATTAGCTTTGTGACCTTGGTAAAGTTATAGAACACCTCTGGGCCTCAGTTTCTCATCTGTAACAGTGACTTTGGTGAAGAATATATGAAAAATGTCTAGCACACTACTTGCACTAATCACCTTTCTATCACTATGACAAAATCTCTGGGAAAAACAATGTAAAGGAAGAAAGTCTTATTTTGGATCACAGTTTCAAGTGTTTCAGTCTATTTTTGATGGCTCCAAGATAGAAATAGCACGGCGGAAGGGTATGGTGGAGGAAAGTTGCTCACCTCATGGCAGCCAGGAAGCTGGGATAAAGAGCCAGACAGGAAAGGAAGAAGATAACAGTCTCCCAACTCACACCCCCATGACCCACTCTCTTCAAGTAGGCCCCACCTCCATCGTTTTCATCGCTTCCTAATAATGCCGTCAAGTTGTGATATCACTGGATTACTTCACTGATGAAGGCAGAGTCCTCATAACCCAGTCACCTTCCCAGAAGCCTCATCTTTGAATGCATAAGACTTCAGGGGAACATTTTAGCTCTGAATCATTATACTATGCTTCTTCCATGTTTTTTCCTCTTTAATTCGGGTTCCCTTTAATTTTCATGAAAGCTAGACAGGTGTCTTTGTTGAGGGTGGGGGAAAACTTTCCCATATACTTTTATCTTCACTTCTAACTTCTCTTTCACAAACAGGTGTTTAAGGTGATTCAAATATGTTCAGGAAGAGTTCTAGGCTCTGGGTGTCACTTGAGAAAAACCAGACGGGATAGGTGTACAAGACGCTGGGAGGGCAGCAGGCTCACTTAGCATGTTCCACAAGGTTTGTCCTGGCCATATTCAAGGAGTAGGAAGGACTCCCACCTAGGTCGGAGTCTTCTGGCTCACTCTTTCCCTTCCCCAGCAGTGCCCAGCTAGCTGGCCTTTGCCTCACATTACCCAGATGTCCTTCTTGTTACTCAGAACTTCTCAGATACTCAGTAATTCTTCCAGACCTCCTCCCTTTGGGACTAGAATACTTAGACCACCTGGATTCTGATTCTGGTCCCAGGGCTAACTAGTGACTTTGGCTGCCATGTGATGTTTGGAAATCTTATCTTTTGGAGCTCAAGAACAATAACTATAGGGATGAAATGGAACCTGGAGCATTGGCTGGTTGTGAGTGTTAAGAGAATGCTGAGAGCAGTGTCTGGCCCAGCATGGTGTAAATGTTGGATAAAAGCAACTGTTATTGTTGTTGTTATTTGGCCATCAGCCCTGTGGGAGTGCTGGATGTCAAGGACATGGTGCCTGTCTTCAAAAAACTCAAATCATGTAGATCATGCTTGACTCCAGTTAGTGCTTTCCCACAGACCTTGGAATGAAATCCGAACACTCCACCACAGTCTGTAAGACCCTCGGTAATCTGCTCCCTCCCTCCCTCCCTCCCTCCCTCATCGCTTCCTACTTCCCCTTCAGCTGTTATTTTCTATCATCACGGTTCTTTCTGTTTCTCAAATATGCCAAACTTTCACACCTTTAGGACTCTGTATGTCTTGCCACCCATACTGAGACCATCCTTCCTCCAGACCCTTTTGATCATCACATCAATGCTGCATCTCCAGAAAGGCCATCCCAGCTTTCTGTATTACAGTCGCTCACCCACTCCCACAGTGACTCCCTATCTCACAAGGCCACCCTTTTTTCTTAATAGCACTTATCATCATCAGAAATGATCTTCTTTCCTTGTTTCTCATCTGTCCCTTCCTAAAATAAAAACTGTATGAGGAAGGGACCTTAACTGGATTGTTCTTCTCTACATTCCTAACATTTAGAATAGTAGGTGCTCAATAAATGTTTGGCGGGTGAATGTATGAACGAACACAAGCAGCCATGACCACAGGACAAAACTGTTAAGCCCAGAGTCCTCCTTGGGGAGCTCTCTGGGCCAGGGGCAGTGGGTTGTCAGGCTCTTTGTCCTGCTGATTCTCCATGTGTCCCTCAGGCCAAGGTGGCTTCTACTTGATGGTGGGCTCCTTAGCCTAAGTATTTTTGTAGCTAAAGGAGATGTTAAAAATAATTAGCAACCAATACCTTTATCATCTGCCAATCAGAATGGGAATAATAGTCTAGAGCAGTGGTGGTGAACCTATGGCACAGGAAACTATGGAACCTATGGCATGCAGAGCCCTCTCTCTCAGCACGTGAGCCACTTGGCCTCAACAGCCAGCAGTTAACAACTGTTTTCTAAAACCTCAGCACTCAAGTTTAATTGCAGTGTTGGCTCTCTTTGTAATAAATAAGTGGGTTTTGCGTTGCAGTTTGGGCACTCGGTCTTTAGAAATTTTTTCCAAGCAGGCACTTACACTAGAAATCTTTTCATCACTGGTCTGAGGCCTCCCTCCATGCCATCCATCTCTTAGTTGTTCAGTCACAGGGTGGTGTGGGGAAGGGTACCTCAAGGCTGAGAGGAGCATCTACTTACCAGCAGGTGAGAGAGTGTTTGAATGTTTGAATACCCACTGCCCCAGGGTCACATGAAGTTGGTGCAGATGAAATTCAGTAGACACTTGGAAGCTCTGTGGACTCTGCACTATTTCAAGAACTGAGGTTCAGAGCAGCTAAGCTGTTGGCATGCTTGAGGCCCTCGAGGTAAACTCCCACTCGCCCCAGGCTCCTATAATACACATATTCCTCCAAACAAGGAGGGAAGGGACCGATAGAGGGCCCAAGGACAATCACTGGGCCAAAACTTCAAGGCAGTAGATGAAAACTTGAATTTCTTTCTGAAAAGGGGCAGGACAGCCATATTTTACCTCCCTGCAAGCCCCAGTTTTTCTAAGTCAAAGGTTGCAGGTGTATTTCATCACACATTCCCTGCTCTTTCCTGCCCTGCACTTTGCTTACCAGTTTTCCTGGGGGCAGAGCGATAGGAATCTCAACAAGCACTCTGACTGCCAGATGAGGCACAGGCAAGTGGACATATGTGGGGAGTGTACCTCTGATGTTAGGTGCTGGGAGAATTTTCCTTCGCGTCCACCTCCGTCATACTCCCTGTTGCAACCTACCTATCCTCACACTCCCAAGGATTCCCCGGAAAGCTGAAGTGACTCAGGATTTCCAAAACTCATCACTCCAAGAAGAAACCCTCTGGAAAATGTTTCTCATGGCAGGGAGTTACCCTGACATGTTACCCACTTGCTACTGAGATAAGGACAGAGACTGAGCAAATGGGGTGGGGTGAGGGCATGTGGCTCAGAGCATAGGTTCTTGGTTCAAGTCTACTCATTATAGGGTGGGAAAAGCCAACCCTAGGGGTGATTGTGTGCTTGGAGAAGACCCCCTCCCTCTGCCTTTTGGCGGTTTACCTCTACTTGGAGCTACCAAGGCAGGAAAATACCCCAAAGGCTGCTCCTAAAGGGCAATAGGCCCAGTAACCAGGGATGCATACTTTCTGCAGAGGCAGCAAGTGAAACGAGCAGCTGAGATTACCCCCAGCTCCACTGAGAATGGGGAGCCAAGGTCAGAATATTTGGGTCAAGATCAGGCTCCAGTTCTTCTCCCTCAGCCATGGGCTTCTGATTCTTTGGTGGAGACTCATAGGAATCCTGCTCTTCTGAAATGGCACTGCCCACCAGATCCTGTCAGGAACACCTGGACCAACCCTGAGGCCATGTACCAGACCAGAGGCTGGAGCAGTGCATCCAGCCAGCATGGCTGATGGCCTAAGTGGGTGACAATATCCTGTGCCTTGGGCAGGTCCAGATGAGATCTGCTCTGCCCAAGCCTGTCTATCACCAGCCAGCATCCTCTATATAGGGGCTTCTTTCTCACTTGCCCCAGATAAGGGTTAGGGTAGCTCTGTGCCAGGAGTTTAGATTTGGAGTTGGTCAGTGCTGGAATGGGAAACCAGCTCTGCTTCTTTGTAAAGATTTCTGAATTTCATTAGGTCTTAGTTTCCTCATCCGAAGTATGGGGATAACAGTTTCATTGTGGTGGTTTTATTGTCAGGATAAAATAAGATGATTTGTATCCAGAGCTTAGCACTGTGTCTGGCACGTGGAGGAGCACAGGAATGAAGTCAGCAGTAGATACAAGGGAGAGCAGCCCGGGCAAGGGTGAGCACAGGAGTAGTGCGATGATAGTCCTGGCTTCCTTGCTCTTGCTAAAATGGTTCACCCTCCTAGCTGCCACTGGTTTCTCCGAAGGCCCCCGAGGCGGTTCCAGCCCCAGGACTCACTGGAACAGCTTCATCTCAGAGACGCCCTGTGACATTTGAATACTTCCTTTCCTCTTCATCTCCTTGGACCCCCATCTCTTTTGTTCTCCTTTGTGGATGTTTTGTCCAAAGCATGGGAAGGATTCTCCCTGACTCTACAGTGTGTTGTGCCCGTTTCTTTTGTTTATTTCCTGAGTCTTTGGTTACTAGAGGAGTATTTTCTGAGGGAAAGCACATGCAAATCAGGAGGTATCATCCTACAGACAATGTCTGTGTGTGAAGGTGTTGGGCTAAGGTCAGGCTCCAGGTCTGCTGTCAATCCACGGTCTAGGATGAGGGAAAGACCTGGAGGGAAATAAGCACTGACCTGCTCTCTGCATAGTCCCCCTCAGCAGACTGTTCCCTGCGGTCAGCCTTTCTGGAGCATATGAATTCCCTTTCCCAAGCCCCTGCTTCTGTGTTGCTGAGAATTCCAAGCCTGAGTAGACTCCCCCCATGAGCTGAGAGGGGCAGCTGTTCCTGCCATGAACCTTGCCCCAAGGCCCTGTGAGTGGAGGTGAGTGCTCCAGCAGGGTCTTAGGTAAGGTGGTCACATGTTCTTCCTCTTCCTTGCCCCACCTTTTCATTTGTGCAATGGGGACAGTCACTCACAGCTTCTCCCACCAGGCCTTGCCCTGCCAGCCAACAAGTTTATAGGGGTCAGGACCTTTCTGGCTGCCTGTTGGGTGAGGCCTGTGTTCCTACCCCAAGGAAGAGGCCATGGAAGTGTCAAGATAGGGATAGGGTAGTGTCTGGAGGGGGTGAGGGAAGAAGTAAGGGAGAAGGTAATAGAAGTCAAGGAGTTGGGGTCATCAGAGAAGAGCAAAGGGCATGGGGGTCAAAGGAGAGGGAGGGAAGGGAAGTGGTCACTAATGGGGGTGGTCAGGGACATCTGAGAAGAAGAAGAGTGGAGGTCACGTGCTAGGTGGCAGCAGCAGGAAGCATGGAAGGGAACCCTATAGAAGAGGAGGGGTCAGGGGACTCCCTGATTCGGGTTATCAAACCGATCAGGGAAATCCCCAAAGTGCCAGTCCATAAAGATAGAGAGCAACAAACACTATTGCTCTGACTTCATGCCCAGAAAGGTTCAAAGAGCAAAGTTTGCCCAATCAACTACTAGCTTGATAATGATGGTCATTACAACTTCCATGAGGGCAGCATTTTAAACAGCTTTTGGAAATGCTTGCAGGTTTTTTTTTTTTTTTTTAATCTGAAGTCACTCCCTTTAAGGGATAGTGGAAATAAATTTGAATAAACAAAACAGGTTTGCTGAAAATAAAACCAGGACTCCCAAACTGCTCCATTCAGCCTCCTTCCAGAAGGCTTGTCTGTCAGTCAGGGCGGCACCTGGAGCTGAGTGAGCCGACTCCAGCATGTACCAGGTGAGGACACTGATGGCTGGCAGAGGACTTGCTGAGAGGAAAGGGAGCAACCATATGGTGGAAGATGGGGGGGAGACCATGCTCCCAGGTTTGGGACCTCAGGGAGCAGCTAGGAGGAAGTTTGGACGGGAGTGGGACCCAGATAGGTGAGAGCTGTTTTTTTCCTGACCTTCCCAGCAGGTGGCTGCATTCATGGCAATGATTGTGGGAATCCACACCGTCAGTTTGCAGATCGAGAAGGGCTGCAGGCCCAGGTCCAGCTGCTGCCCCATCAAAGGGCAGGATCTTCCCGAGGAGTGGCTGAAGTGGACTACTGTGTCCCTGTCTCCCCCAGAGCCTCTTACCCTTGCCCACTACCCAGAATCCTGCAGGTCAAGTGAAGACGGACCCCTCAACAGCAGGGCCATCTCCCCCTGGAGATACGAGTGAGTCTGCGTCTTCTCCAGAACGCCTGCCATTCTTCCCTGTGTGTGGTGATGTCAGACTGTGTGTGAGGAGACCAGGGCATTCCCATCAGTAACAGCCTATCTTCCTCTTTTAAGCTCAGAGAAGCTGGCAAGGTTTGAGCTGACTCCCCTTGGGTGACTTAGGCCAATAACGCCCAAGTTTTCAAAGCTCAGGGTTTTGTCTTATTTTCATCTGTAAAATGAGACTATAATTTATATGCTAAAGTCCATATCAAGTGAAATAATGCATGTGAAATATGTATATTTCATTACATTGGTTCTATATTTTTCTTCTCCTCCTCCTCCTTTCCCTACAATGTCCCATGGTTTTCTAACTAAAATATCAGGGGAAACCCGGTGTGATATAGGCATGAGGCATCTCAGTACCAAATGCTACTGCCCTAGGCTATGATTGGTGATGAGAATACTACGATAGGGAAACTCAACTCTTGGGAGCACCTGAGTGGCTAGAACCTGGAGCTGGTTATCTTTGATCATTATAATCATGCTTATCTGATTCTTCTCAGATTTCTGTGCCACAAATATTATAATTCTTGTTGCAGTGATATGAAAAATATCACAAAGCACTGAAATAGCAAAGAAACAAAATATTAAAAATCAGGGCCTCTGGGGTCCCAAATGTAGTTTTCCTATCTAGTGTCCTTATTAGGGCTTTGTGGCCCCATCTTCTAGAAGTCTGGTTCTGATTACTCTTGGCTTTAGAGATTAGATCTAAGGTGGAGACATTGGCCTTAATGTTCTAGAGCTATCTCAGAAGGCTGCATTGGGCCACATCTGAGGGTGTGGGAGGGGAGGTGCCAATGGCTGACTGAGCGGGGCTTCAGATCCTTGTGTGGAGGCTGTGAAGCCCTGGTAACCACTCAGCCTGCTTTCCTCAAAGTGTGTTCTGTGCAACACGCATTCCACAAGCTGCTCCTGCAAAAAACAGTGGTGTCAAGTCAGTTTGGGAGAGATGACTTCTGCCCCTGTTCCTTGGAAACTCATAGTAACCTCTACATGGACGTCTACAAGATGTCTGCAGAAAAGAAACCATTGGTCTCAGTGTCTTCCAAACTCATTTGACATCAGAACTCTTGTGTAGGGTATTTATTAGGGAACCCTTTTTGGGAAATGCTGCAACAGCTGAACCCCAGTTTGTCTGGGATTATGTGGGAAATAGCCCCACAACCTAGGGAATTTCCCACTAGGCTACTGAAGTCCAGACCTTTGGGTGTTTACTTTTCAGTAGGTTTTCAGTCTTTGTGTGTGTGTCTGTGTCAGTAGGTAACGGAGCCTTCTGTGCACCCTGAAGTGCACTGTGACACATGGTTGCACAGGATCTGGACAGATGTCCAGGCAATGGCTCCTTCTGGACAGTGGGACTGGTGGGGACACACAATTAATCTTCAGTTTATACTCTTTTATACTTGGCTGTCAGAGTAGTTTTTACTTTTGCAATAACAGTAAAATTTAAAAACCCTAAACTAATGATACTAAGAAATCCTGTTCTGGAACCCAGCATGCATATCAGGGGGAAGCTGAGCTGGTCTGCCAGAGACCAAGGCAGGAGCTTGTTCATTTCCTCTGCCTTCCTCAGGGCCCCCTGCTGAGGGGGAAATCTATTCTTTTGTACCTTGGCCTCACCACTGGGGAAAAGCAGTCCCAGAGAGGAAAGGGGTGATTTGCTCAAAGTAAGAGGGTGCCAGATGTGAGATACGTAAGGCCCTCTACTGCATCATTTCCTTCCCCTAGTGTTTCCGCCTTGCCTGCCCTCCCAGCTTTTGGCTTCAGGGCCTTATGAGTGCCACCCCTACAGGTTGGACAGGGACTTGAACCGGCTCCCCCAGGACCTGTATCATGCCCGCTGCCTGTGCCCACACTGCGTCAGCCTGCAGACAGGCTCCCACATGGACCCCCTGGGCAACTCGGAGCTGCTCTACCATAACCAGACCGTCTTCTACCGGCGGCCATGCAACGGCCAGCATGGTGCCCACCATGGCTATTGCCTGGAGCGCAGGCTGTACCCTGTGTCCTTGGCTTGCGTGTGTGTGCGGCCCCGAATGATGGCCTAATCACGCCTGCTGCCTGCCTGAGGCTGCTCCCTGGTTGGCACAACTGGAGATGAGTGGACAGTGACCTTGTCACTGTGAGCCAGAGTACCTGGACTCTCAGTCCCTCCAAGGCACTGCCTGGAGCAGCAGGACCCTGAGACAGGACGTTCTGAGGAGGAAACTACACATCTGCACTTTTTGAAAGCACTTTCGAAAGGCAGCAGCTGCACTTTCTGCTACTGAAACCTGGTGTCTTGGCATCCCTCTCAGGAAAGGTCTGCAAAGCTCTGCCCATTTCTGGAGGCCACACTACTGTCCCCCTCCCTCCTCCCACCTGCAGCTGCCCTTGCCCAGCACAAGCACTTTCTTGATATTTTCCACTTTGCCCCTCATTTCACTCATTCATTCATTCATTCATTCATCATCAAACACTCAGTGGGATCTTACTCGTCTGCATCCTGGTGTAGGTACTAGTCCTTTGACACGAATCATTGAGGAAAAAGCTGTTATTGAACATAGAGATTTATCCCAATAAATACCTGCGTTTTAAAATGGTCTAATTTGTCTTTGGTGCCCGTGATGCCTGAACACCTGTGGTCCCCAGCCTGGTCCTGTCTCCTTCCCTCCACTAGTGCTCACTTACTGCTCTCCACAAGTTGTCCCTACTTCCTGAGTTTCCTTTGCACCCTCCTATGTCCTTTCTCTCTGGCTCTCTGGTCCAGCTCTGAACACCAGCATGCTGGGGAGACAGAGGCCCATTGAGGCAGTGCAGGAGGCACACAGCGCCCCCTTGTCTGTCCGACAATCTGTCTTTGTCCTCTGGTCCTGGCTGCTGCTACTCAGGCTTGGGAGTTGCTGCTGGGCCAGGCTCCAGCTCCCACCCTCCCTAAAAGGAAAAGGGAGAAAGGACCAACCGAGGAAGAGGGTAGAGGTTATAGGGAGCGATGTGAACGTCTTCAGGCCTGGGTGTTGGAGGGGCTCCATTCCTGTCCCTGACTCTTGGCTCACCTCCCAGATCCTGGGTTTTTTCCCCCTTGACCTCCCTCTTTTTTTTCTTTTCCCCTTTTCCAAGGCTGGGTTGGACTCATGTGAGGGAAGGGTTAACCATGCCTCCCGCCTCCTTCTGTTTAAGGGGATGCAGGCCATAGTGAAGGCACCCTGGGCAGCTGGATGAAGCCGGGCAGCTTTCTGGAAGTGCCTTCTCGCTCCTGTCTGCTTTCCTATCCTGAAAACATTCTGTTGCTCATCCCGAGCTGGTAGCCACAGTGGGGGCTGCGGCCTGTGGGCCCCACGGAAATGTTCAGTGCTTGGGATCGCCGGGACCGGCCCCCCGAGGAGGGGACAGCTGCAGGGCTCCAAGGCTTCGCTGTGGACAAGACCTTCCTCTCTTCCCTCAAAGGCATCCTGCTGGAAACAGAGCTGGTAACAGCTGCCTCCCCGCCCTGGTGCCTCCGTCTGTCCCCTGCCCAGCTCCCTTTCCAGCCCTGTGCTGGTCCCCCAGGTTCGCTGCTCAGCAGCCCCTTTCCAAGCTTTCTGGGCACTTCCACCTGTAGCTATGTGTGTCTTCACCTCCCATTGGGCCTCTCCATCTGGAGGTGTCTGCAGCAGGTTGCAGCTGTAGCAGGACAGACTGAAGTTAGAGGACAGCATTCTGGGACATGGAGGGAGTGTGAGACATGGGGATGGGAGAGAAGTCCCTCCTCAGTCACCACAGTAGCCACTTCTTGGCCAAGAAGTCCAACTATCCAAAAGGACAGACTTCCTTTACAGATACAGTTGTGCTTTATCTGTTGGCTGCTGCTGTGAGTGTCTGTTCTCAGGAAGGCTCTCTCCTGGTTACTTAGCAAGATCACAGCATAAATCTAAGGCCTCTGCTTATCTGCCATCCTACCTTGCAGGGTACCTCCTGGCTTCTGAGTCTCTTCTCTTGGCATGGAGTCAGAGCTCTAGTTCTTTTTTTTTTTTTTTTTTTTTGTACCAGGGATGTAACTCACATCCTTGCACTTACCAGGCAAATGCTTGAGACACTGAGCTAAATCCCTGGTCCCAGAACTCCAGTTCTTGTCAGTGGAGTTCTAGGTGTCTGGGAGTGGGGACAACATCATGGGGCGGAGAGGGCTCCTGAGGTACAGGGCTGCTATGGAAACAACTTCAGGGGCTTGCACGCACCATATACCCACTCTGCTCCTGGGGGGACTGTGCTGGTGGACCCTCATAGGTTAGTGCCCCTGGAGCTGTGGCAGTGTGGCCAAACCACTGGGGTCATGGGAATCCCTGGGCTGGCAGGGGTGGGGGGCTAAAAGGTAGTGGTGGGTCCAAGGATCCATCAAGGATAGCGATTGATGCCAGCTGGGGTGGGGGATGTCTTGCGGAGGGGCGCCAAGGCCCGGCCTGGGGATAGCCCCTTCCTGGGCAGCTCCCCATGCCTGGTCCTGCAGGCCCTGACCTTCATCATCTTCATCTGCTTCACGGCCTCCATTTCTGCCTACATGGCTGCGGCACTGCTGGAGTTCTTCATCACACTTGCCTTCCTCTTCCTCTACGCCACCCAGTACTACCAGCGCTTCGATCGGCTTAACTGGCCCTGCCTGGTGAGGAATTCTGCCTCCCTGATCCTGTCCCAGCCCCTTCCTTTCCCTCTCTGAGTTTCCCTTTATTCTCCCAGCTCCCCTCCATATCCACGCCCCAGTGGCCATGCCCTGTGCCATGCCCTGCACTCAGAACTATGCTTTAGCCCACACTGGTTCCACAGATGCAGGGGCCCTGTGCATGAGGGCACCGCACATACATCCTTAGTTCTGCCCTCCCACTCACTCCCCTTGGCTCTGCCCAACCTGGCCTTGCCAGCCAGTGTGCTCCGACTGCCCGCCAGGGCCAGTTCCCCAGCCCTGTGCTAGCTGGGCTAGCCCCTGGCTGCTCTGGATCCATCTGCTGCCATTCCCTGGGCAGCCTGTTGAGATCTTTCTCTTGAAAGTGCTTTTACATATGTGTAGGAGCACCCTCATGTGGGGATTCACAGTCTCCAAGGGTCAGGTCAGTTAGCCTGAGAAACCTCACGGTGATGCCCCCTGCCTCCTGACACCACCTTCCTGCCCCCAGGACTTCCTCCGCTGTGTCAGTGCCATCATCATCTTCCTGGTGGTCTCCTTTGCTGCTGTGACCTCCCGGGAGGGAGCTGCTATTGCTGCTTTTGTGAGTCCAGCCCCTCAGGCCCACTGGTCAGTGCGGGCATCCTCCTTGCATCCCAAGCCGAAGCTGTGGGCTGGGGATGTAGCTCAGTGTTGAAAGCTTGGCTGGCACACACAAGGCCTGGACTCGATCCCCAGTACTGCAAAACCAGCAAACAAGGACAAAGCCAGTGCCTGGGGTCCGGCTTGCACCTCACCCCATACCGCCTACCTCCCCTCTCCCTTAACCCAGTGGCCCCAGATCCTCTGCAGTGCCATCCCTGCTCTTCCTCCCACAGGTGTTTGGCATCATCCTGGTTTCGGTCTTTGCCTATGATGCCTTCAAGATATACCAGACTGAAATGGCGCCCAGGGCCACCCACGGTGAGTGACTGTGCCTTGAGAGAGACAATGCCCCAGCCCTACCCCAGTTATCCAGCATGACATGGCTTCCCTGCCTGACTCCATCTTCACAGGGGACCAGCCGTGACTCTGAGGCCAGTCAGACACAAGGGACTGCAGAACCTAGACACAGCCCCTTGTATTCATGGACTGCCTGGCCACGGTCCCCCATGCCCTGCCTGAGAAGTCCCTGAGGATGCATCTGTGGAGCCTGCTGCTTTGGGGTTTGGCCTCTGATGAAGTTCTGACCGGAGGAGGAGGGGAGGGAGGAGGGAGGACAGAAAGAAGCTGGGCCCCAAGTCATTTCCTTATTAAAATATTAAAATCCTACTGTTGGGTCTTCTTCTCCCTCCAGACGTTGGAGAGCAGGAATGTAGGAGCACTGATACAAATGCTGCCTGGATTAGGTCATGGGCCCCTCTGGGAGCAAGTCTGAGCGGTGAGGCAGTGGTGGCTGGCCTGAAGGCCTGAAGACACCCTCCAAGGCTGAACTTCTACACCACAGCCTGAGGCCTCTGAGGAGGGAGAAATTCTCAAAATGCCGTATACAGCCCCACTGCGTGATATGCACGGCACCTGGAGCTCTGCACCTGAAAAGGCATAGCTTTCTGATGTTGAGAAGTGTGCACTCCTCCCCCTCCTCACCTGTGCACACCTGTTAGTGGGCATCAGCTGAGGTGCTTGTCTGGGGCAGGTGTAGAGCTCCTCCTGGTGGTGGAGGGAGGACTTGCCTGGGATGTGGCAGGGGAGAGGGCAGTTGCATCAGGGGGAGAAATTCCCTCAAATGTTGCTATAAAGGCCCTCAGAAATCAATTGGTTCAGTGCCTTCTTTTTACATAAGAGAAAACTGGGGCTTAGTTAGGGGAAGTGTCTTCCTTATTTGTGACACAGCTAGGGGTACAACCCACTCCCCTGTTGGCTAAACGGCTGGCTTGGATACTGTGCTAAGTCCCACTGTGGCTCAGAATACAATGGCCCAGCCTCGTCTGCAGCCTCTTCCACCAGCTGCTGCTTTCCCAGCCTGAAGCTGCTCAGCACACATTTCCTGAGCATCTCTGTGTGCTGAGCAGCTCGCCAGGCGCAGACCCTGTGCTAGCCCTACGGATTCAGAGCTAACTGGCAGACCTGCCCCTGAGCCATCATGGGTTGGGAGACAGACCAGCTAGTAACGGGCTCCTCATGATAAAAGTTGGGGGGAAGCTTTGCTCTGAGGGCATTTGAAGCAGCTGTTGCCAGTCCTGCCTGGTCTGTGACAGTCCAGAACAGCCAGGACTTCTTGCCAACCCTGAGGAGCTCAGCATGGCCCAGCTCAGTGGTTCCATCCAAGCTGACTTGCTGTTCCCTCTCCAAGGCTTGTTGCTTCTCTAACGCATCTTCCTCCTTCCTCTGGGGTGTTCCTTCCAGTTGCAGGACCCTGCCCCCAAACCTTACCCGGACCCTGGATCTTGAACTCTGTGGTGGGGCTCTGCTCCTTTGGTGGTGACCTCTCCTCTCTTGGACTTCGGCCTCCCATGTCCTGTTCTCATATTCTTGTGTCCAGGTTTCTCATCAGACCAGGCAGTTTCTCCTGGCAGACTCTCCAGGGCCAGAACCAACTGGATTTCATGTTTCTCTCAACTCTGCTCATAGTTCCCAGGCTTGATCCATGGTCCATTCTTACTTGGGGAGCAGGACAGTATGGGCACTACCCAGAGAAGGTCCATGGAGGGGAACTGGGGAGAGAGGTTCCAGGCAAAGGGAGAGGAGGTGGTCTGGAGAGCCTTGCCAAAAAGAGCTTTGCTTGGAGTAGGTGATCAGGACCAGCTCAGTCCTGAGACGCTGTGTGGCTGGCCCTCAGCGGTGCCGAGACAACAAGTTTGGGCCACACTGTATATGGATTTTGGTTGAGCACCAGCTGGCTTGTGTAGTGTGCTGTCCTGTAGAGCTGGGGTCAGACCCTGGGAGTGACAGAGGGGAGCTCCCTGTGGGTTACTTCCAGGGGGCTGACTAGATGGGACTTTTCTCACATCCTTTCTCTGCACCCTCATCCCCACCAGCTCTGAACCTCTCCAGCCATCCGTGGAAAGATCTTTTTGGAAAGGACTGTGTTCTAGGACAATTTTAACCCCTGTGGCCTCAGAGCTATGGGAGGCAAAGGATAGTTTCAGCTTCAGCACCAAAGTTCTGACTCCCAGTATCTGTAACTGGCTCACCCTGTTTCTGCCTCTGTTTCTTCCACTTTGGAAACAATTCTTCCCCTTGCCCTGTGTGGGTGACAGAACAGATCTGAGACTTGTGCTGCCAGGCAGGACACCTCCTCTAGGCTTGGTTTCCTCTGCTGTAATGTGGGGTACTTTGGCTCCCACAGTTGACATAGAGACGGGTCATCTTGGACCATCAACCCTCCTGCTCTAGGATGAAGGTCAGACGGAAAGGACAAAGGACACAGGCAGGATCAGGCACTCAGGTTTATTGTGGGTTAGCCACAGCGAGGTTCTGCAGACACTGTCACTCTTCATCATGCATTTTTTGCTGGGAGAGGAATAAGAGGTATGAGAGCTGGCAAGAAGAATCCCTAGGGCTTGCAAGTCCTAAGCTTAGGAGAGGCCTTAGAAAAGAAGACATTAGCTTAAGAGCTCTGGGGTCCCATGTTAGGGGTGATTGTAGCTTAGGGGACAGGGGTGACCTTCATGCAGAGGTTCCAGTCTGAGGGGGGCTGTTGTGAGCAGGAGGGTGGATCCCCAGATTGAGTGCTGTCCTCAGGGCTGTCCAAGTATAATGTGAACAGTAGCTACTCTGAGGGACACGTGTCAGAGGGCATGCTGATGTGGGGTGACTACTGAAGCCCAGGGGAGGCACCCACCTTGGCGCCAATGTCGCGGCTCTTGGCCCTCAGCTTGTTGACTTGGGACTCAGCGATGTCTGCCCGCTCCTCTGCCTCGTCCAGCTCATGCTGCACCTTGCGGAACTTGGACAGGTTGGTGTTGGCCTGCTCCTCCTGTGGGCAGGGGGAGGGGGAGGTGAGAGGGGCCAGGGGAAGTGAATATTCCCTCTCTCAGCCCAAGCCACCTGTTCTGGCCCTGACCACTCACTCCTCACCCATGTTCCTGTCTCCTGTCCCTGGCTTGGCACCTTCCTCAAACTTGTCCGGCACTCGGAATCCTTCAGGGCTACTCACAGCTCAGGAAAAGTCACACGCTGCCTGGAGTGACCCCTTCCCTGGAATCATCTTCGCTGTGTCTGTACCAATTGTGACTCAGATAGATCCTCACTGACCTGGGGCTTGCTGCACACATGCGCTCACCTCACCTCCCTCCCACAGTTTCCTGCTGCTGTGAGGACGTCTTCCTTCCTGCCCTGCACCGAGTCAGGTCCCCTTTCTGGCCAGATTTCAGCTCTGTAGCCCCTTTCCCGCCTTCAGCACCATTTGCCCCTGTCTCACATTAGCATCTCTACCACCTTCTCTCGAACTTAAGGTGTGTGAACTATAAACTAAGGCAGGCAGGCACAGGGGCAGATGCAGTATTGCTTTTGTGAATTTGGATTGTCTGAGTATACTGGACAGGTAAAATAAATGCTTTTAGAGAGCTGCAGATTAGAACAGGCCTTCATACAGGTCCCGCTGTGGCGGATATTCTTTGGCTCATGCACAGTAGGAGTGTTAACAAAGGGGAGGAAAACCACGCACTCACCGCCTCCTCAGCCTGGCGCTTGTAGGCCTTGACTTTCAGCTGCAGCTTGTCCACCAGGTCCTGCAGCCGCAGCAGGTTCTTCTTATCCTCCTCCGTCTGGGGCGCAGGGGTGGGGGTGTGCATGAGACAAGGTGGTTTGGGGGGAGGGGCAGGTGACATTACCTTCCCCTCCCCCTCCACGCCACTGTTCTCCTCAGTTGCCCCTCCTTTCAATGGCTCAGGCCAAAGAGGTGGTGAGGCAGATTCCATCTCTGATGCCACTTGTAGGTGAAAGAGGGCAAGGCAGGCTTCTTTGTCAGGAGTTCCCTGAGCGGTGAGATCCTAAAGCTGCCAGTGGAGGGAAGACCTCAGAACTAAAGATTCCCTACATTTCAGGTCTGTTCCGGCCTCAATAGAGCCGTGGACAGAGCTCCCACCTGGTGTGACATGCGGCACCAGAAGAGTAATAGCGAGGAAGGCAGAAAGAAGAGGGGATTATCATTGCTCAGATTACTCTAATCTGTCATAGCCCAGTACTCTAACTCACTATTCTGGGTCAGAGTTAGGCACCAGGATCGCTGGCTTTCATGTTACTTGATCACCAATATTGCTGTGTGTGCTGGGGTGCCATTTCCACTTGTGTTCATGCCAACTTTTGGTTATGCATTTGTTGTCTCTTTCCTGTGCCTCTAGTGTCTACCTATCAAGCAGATGACTCTTCCATCTCCTCAGCTTTTCCTTCCCATGACACTGTGAAGGGCAAGGGCAAAAACTGACTTGGGAGATGGAGATCATGGACTATTCTGAGATCGTTCACTAGGCCCGGTCTTGCTTGTCTCAGAGCTCCCACGGGAGATCACCAAATGCTTTCCCATCAGCTGACTCTTGTTCCTAAAGCACATGCCCTCCCTTCCTGTCAGGCTGGTAGAAGGTGGAAAGATTCTTTGGACTATTTTGGAGCCTTCATGGTAGTACTCTGAGTATTAACAATCTGAGGAAATGCTGGTAAATGAGATTCAGGAAGTAGAATTAGATTCTTCTTTGCTACAAAAATTTATGGGCTCAAGCTGAAGGGACCCCAGAGAATGTGAAAGGGAATTAATCTATGCGCAGCATCTCAAAGACAGGAGGGCTGCCTGGCATTCCTGAAGCTGGCTCAGCAGGGTGTCCCTTTGTGTGCCAGGAGGTACAGCTGGGTACATCGGTTTCCCATGCCCCCACCCGCACCTGGTAGGTGAGCTCCTTGATGCGACGCTCACTCTTCCTCATGCCCTTGACTGATTCCGCGTTGCGCTTCTGCTCAGCCTCCAGCTCGTTCTCCAGCTCCCGCACCCGGGCCTCCAGCTTCTGCAGCTGCTTCTTGCCACCCTTGAGGGCGATCTGCTCGGCCTCATCCAGCCGGTGCTGCAGGTCCTTGATGGTCTGCTCCATGTTCTTCTTCATGCGCTCCAGGTGGGCGCTCGTGTCCTGCTCCTTCTTCAGCTCCTCCGCCATCATGGCGGCCTGTGCACAGGAGAGAAGAGAGACACGGTCTGCGCAGTTCTCGAACCCTCATTGCCCTGTCCAGGGTGACGCTGCCTGGAGCCAGTGGGTTGGTGGAGGAGGCACTCACATCCGTGATGGCCTTCTTGGCCTTCTCTTCAGCGTTCCTGCACTCCTGCACTGCCTCTTCCACTTCAGTCTGGAGCTGGGTTAGGTCAGACTCCATCTTCTTCTTCTGGTTGATGAGGCTGGTGTTCTAGATATGAATAGAGAAAACTATCAAATATATACTTTTACTTGATTGAGCATCTTTATCTAGAGAGGAATAAAAGTGGTCATTTAAAAAAGCCATGCTTTTTGCCTGCTCTCTTTTGTACCAGCTTTCCCTTTTCCTGTGAAGATGGATCTGTTCTAGACATTGTATGTAAAAATCATACAGCTCTGGAGAAAAACCTCAAATGGCAAAAGGTCTACAATTCTACTTCTGAGCACTTTAGTAAAAATGTTTACATGAAAATATTCTAAACAGATAGAAATAATTTTTTTTTAACCGGGACAATATTCTGGAAAAGAGTATAGCTACAGAGAGAGGGTAGTAAGCTAAAGAACAGGGTATGAGTCAGTGGATAGAGTGGTCCCGATACATCTAAATGATGGAACCAGCTCCACAGGACACTGCAGTCGGTGGGCACCAACATTCACTGCAGAGTATAACTGGAAATGCAGGAGGGCAGAAGCAGTGTCCCCCCAGAGTTCAGCTGGCGAGTGGATACGGTTCTGCTTCTTTTATCTCCTAAACTCCTGTCTTTACAGAACAAGTCAGGAGGCTGTATTCTAGATCAAAGCTACTGAATCACAGCTTTCTTCTGTTCCCAGATCTGTGACTTTGGTAGCTTTCACCAATCACACATGACTTCCCATGATCACAGTTCTAGTCGCCATTACTAACAAAGGAGAGCCGGCCCAAGAGGAGGGACAGTTTGTGATCCTGGTTGAACAAGCTCATTCATAACATCTGGTTTCCGCAGATGTCCTGGCTCCGAGGCTCAGCAGGTTTCCACGTGGTAGCCCCGGACCCCCTCACCTGGGAGTGCAGCAGCTGCACCCGCTCGCTGGTCTCGATCAGCTCCTGCTCAGCCAGCTTGCGAGACCTCTCTGTCTGCTCCACCACGGCGCGCAGCTCCTCCAGCTCGGCCTGCAGCAGTGTGTTGCGCCGCTCCACGATGGCGATGTTCTCCTTCAGGTCATCGTTGGCCCGGACTGCGTCATCCAGCTGGATCTGGGTGTCCTGAGGGGAATACATGACGGGAGAGGCCTGAACCTTGTACTCCCAGGATCCCCAGTGGGGTCTGACATGTCCCACATCCATCAACCTCCTGTCACCTGGAGGAAAAAGGGGGACATCCCTCATCTCTTGAGTCAGGGCACAATGTCAAGGTTTCAAATTCTATCAAATTCAGGACATAAGTGGCCCTCACTTTCTCATATTTGCTAGCCCAAGACTCTTCTGGCCTTTACCATGCCTCTGGGGCATCTGTAAACTGAGTCGCCCACCCCCCTTCCGAGAGGCCCAGCTTCTTCCTTGATCTCCTTCTGATTACTTTCAGGTGCGCTTGGGCAATCTTCAGGTGCTTCTGGGCCTCTGATGCTGTCCTGTTGGCTTGGCTGAGCTGGATCTCCATCTCATTCAGGTCGCCCTCCATCTTCTTCTTCACCCGCAGCGCCTCATTGCGGCTGCGCGTCTCCGCGTCCAGCGACGTCTGCAGCGAGTCCACCACCCGCAGGTGGTTGCGTTTGGCCTGCTCCATCTCCTCGTCCTTCTCTGCCAGCTTCCGCTCGATCTCTGCCTTAATCTGGTTGAACTCCAGCTGGGCGCGGAGGATCTTACCCTCCTCGTGCTCCAGGGAGGCCTGGGGATGGGGTGGGGTAGGGTGGAGGAAGAGAGTCAGGGCCAGGGTTTCGAGGGACACAGGGGCCAAGAGGCTGCAGGCATCAGCCAAGACTGAGGTCTGGAGAAGAGCTAGGAAGACATGGAGGCTGGCCCCACACCCCAGGGTGCCATGGGGGAGGGAGTGCTCACTGTCTGGGCTCCCTGACTCCTGAGGCTGCCTCTGTGAAAGGGAGTTTGACCTCTCCATTACCAGATCCTTGGTAGGAATGCTCTAGAAATTCCTAACCCATCTAAAAGAATCAGAGAAAAGGGAGAGATTTCTAACTCCACAAATCCAAAACTCTCTTTGTTCTTTGTTTCCCTGGTCCCTCACCTTTTATTATCCAAACCTGGAACTGAATCTAAGGCCTTCACATTTTATTTTTTATTTTGAGACAGCATTTCAGTAAGTTGCAATGCTGGGCTAAAACTTGTAGTCCTCCTGCCTCAGCTTCCCAGAGTGCTGGGATTACAGGTGTGCACTACCATGCCTAGCCTTGGGACTATTCCTAGTTTCTCAAAAATGCATGATAACAGCTAATAAATATTAAGTGTTTGAGTGTATAACTTCACTTATTTGTGCATACAATCTTGTAAGGCATGTACATTAATAACATTTTGAAGACACTGAGGCACAGGGAGATTAAGGACTTCGCCTAATAACACAATGGAGCTCCTCAAGCAGAATGTTGACTCCAGAACTCATGTCCCTCCTCACTGTCTTACCAGTTATGATGGCTACAAGAAACCTGGCAAGAAACAAAACCTTCTGGCCTAAAATGAGACTGTGGCATTTTCCTTGTGCAGACTCTGACTTTGGACATCGTCATGAGGAGTGGGAAGTAGTTTGACTACCTTGTACCCAGAGGGTCAGGGTCGGTCCCAGGGGAAGGTGAGGTGGAAATAGCAGAGTGGACTGGGGAGCAGGAGAGAGATGCAAGCCCTCACCTCTGCCTCCTCCAGGGCCGACTGCAGCTCCAGCTTCTCCACCTCCAGCTGCTTGCGGATCTTCTCCAGCTCGTGGACATTCTTTCCCCCTTCTCCTAGCTGCTCGGTCAGGTCTGAGATCTCCTCTGTGGGTCAGAGAGCGAGAAAGCTCAAATATCTGAATTACTCCTGGCCCCCCACGGGGACACTGCCCCTGCGGCCCCTGCGGCCCCTGGGCCAGCTCACCCTGCAGGTTCTTGTTCTCCCGCTTGAAGGTCTCCAGGTGCTCCAGTGACTCCTCATACGCGTTCTTGAGCTTGAACAGCTCCGTGCTCAGGGAGCGCGCCTCCTTCTGGGACGACTCCAGCTCCGACTGCGACTCCTCATACTTCTGCTTCCACTCAGCCAGGATCTGCAGGGGACACAGCTCAGTGTGCAGCCCAGGGGTCCCAGGCCCCTCGCCCGGGCTCAGCCCTCCTCCCCTGGCTGCCAGGAGGACAGCTCTGGCTTCGCACTGACACTGTCCCCCTGGTGCCCCCTGCCCCACATGCTGGCTGCCATCCCAGCCCACTGCCCACCTTGTCGAAGTTCCTCTGCTTCTTGTCCAGGGCTGCGGCGGCGGCGTTGGAGCGCTCCACGTCCACCATCAGGTCCTCGATCTCGTTCTGCAGCCGGTGCTTGGTCTTCTCCAGCGATGAGCACTTGGCGTTGACGGCCTCCACGGCCTCCTCGGCATCCTGTAGCCGCTGGGCCAGCTTCTTCCTGCCCAAGGGAATGTGTCTGACTCTACTTGGGAACAGTGGGGCCCTGGGCCCTTCCCCCCCTTACTGCCATTGAAGACTCAGCCCCTTTCCATAGCTCCTAGGATAATGAAACCCCAGCCTCCAGAGGGAGCCAAGGCTGCTGGTGTCCAGAATAGAGGCCACCAAAACAAGCTGCCTGGGCACCTCGCGATACACAGTGCATCTGGTCGACAGTACCTCCCATTCCCACCCTAGGCTGAACGATGAGTGCTCCTCTGACCAACAAGCTTTTTGCTCGTCTTATACGTGAGCATCAGGTATAACCCGGGCCAAAAGCTCGCCCGTCACAGGAAGTGGGCCAGGGCCAGCCAGGGTGTACAGATTGCAGGATCCAGGGTTTCTCTGCGGCACCCCTGTTCCCCATTCGTCCATCTCTCCCACCGCAGGCCTCTTTCCTATACCCACTCTGACTGTCCCCATGCCTGGTCCTCTTGCTCCTTCCTCTCTGAGAATCAGGATGGGGACCCCCGGAGCTCACTTGGCCTCCTCCAGCTCCTCGGTGCGCTGGATGGCGTCCGTCTCATACTTGGTCCTCCACTGGGCCACCTCCGAGTTGGCCTTGGACAGCACACGCTGCAGCTCGGCCTTGGCCTCCATCTCCTCCTCATACTGCTCCCGCAGCAGGTCACAGTCGTGCCGGGCCGACTGCAGCGCGTGGGCCAGGGCGTTCTTGGCCTGGAGAGAGTCGAGTACCAGGAGTTAGGAGGGAATTCCTGTCTCTTGTTCTCAAACTCACATGCTCAAGTGATCCTCCCACTTCAGTCTCTGCAGTGTCTGGGACTGCAGGCATGCATCACCGTGGTTGGCTTTCTTCCTGCTGCATTCTTCAGATCCTTCTATTTGTTTACTTCAGTGGAGCCCCAGCCTCAGCCAGCTTGTGAGCTGAGGTGAAATCTCAATCTTTTGATCCTTGGTGTACTCACCCATCCTTTTGCAATTAAGTGATTCTGGCTGTTCCTTAGCTGGGATGCAGAACCTTGACTGGAGGCCTTTCCATTACAAAGGCCTCCGGGTCTGTTTCTGGAGTTGAGACTCACTTCCCCGGGCTTCCATCAAACCTGTCCCACTGGCCCCCACTGAGCCTTACCTTGCCCTCCTCCTCCAGCTGCCTCTTGAGGTCCTCCAGCTGCTGGTTGTAGGACAGCTTGCCTCGGGTCAGCTGTGAAATCAGCGCCTCTTTTTCCTCCAGTTGCCGGATCAACTCTCCTAGAGGCAGAATAAAGGGCTTGTGACACATGCAAGGGGGCAGCCAGTGTCCCACTCAGGGCTGGTGCAGGGTTCGCCAGGGCGCTCACCATTTTCTGTCTGCAGTTTGGCTCGCTGGGTGGTGAAGTCACTGAGGGAGCGCTGGGCCTCGTCTAGCTTCACGCGGTACTCGTTGGCCTGGTCCTCCAGCGTCCGAGACACTTTCTCCAGGTTTGCCTTTAGGCAGCAGTGGACACAGGGAAGGTGAATGTGGGAAGGACCGGTGTGGACAGAGCAACCAGGTCCCCCAGAGAGAGGAAGGAAATGAGGGTCAAGGTAGAGAGAACACAGGGTGCTGGAGGGCAGTGACCCAAGCATTGCATGTGAGTGTGTGGGGGTGGGGGACCCTCAGTCCGAAGAAGGTTCCCGTAGAGGAGGAGGAAGGCGAGGAGACAGGTGTAGGCAAGCACCAGAGAGGGTCACGGAAGAGAAGGAGACCAGAGGGAGGAAGGGAGTGAGAACGACAAGAGGGACGGCAGTCAGAAAATAGGAGGAAGGCACAGCTGTGAGGGACCGAGGTCAGGAGAGGCGGCGCGGGCCCACCTTGGCCTTGACGATCTGCTCCATGTTGGAGGTGACATCGTCCAGCTCCAGCTTGAACTCGCTCTTCTCCTTCTCCAGCTTCTGCTTGACCCGCTGCAAGTTGTCGATCTGCTCGCTCAGCTCGGCCACGCTGTCCGCGTGCTTCTTGCGCAGCGCCGCAGCCGTGGCCTCGTGCTGCAGCGTGGCCTCCTCCAGGTCGCGCCGCATCTTCTGGAACTCGGCCTCGCGCTTCTTGTTCATCTCGATCTGCACGGACGTGGCCCCGCCGGCCTCCTCCAGCCTCTCGCTGATCTCCTCCAGCTCTCGGGACAGGTCTGAGCGCAGCTTCTCCACCTTGGCGCGGGCGGTGCGCTCGGCCTCCAGCTCCTCCTCCAGCTCCTCGATGCGCGCCTGGGCGGGGACGCGGGGGCTCAGACTGGCGCTGGATCCCGCCATGCGAGCCCTTGACTCTGGGCTCTAAAATACTCTTAAGTACTCCAGTCCCTATCAAGCAGCGGTTCTCAAATAGTGTCAGTGTTGTGTTTCAGGGTTCCCCGTTGACTGTGTCTGGGAACTTTTAAATTGGCATAACTTGGACGTGAGGGTGCTACTGGCATCTAGTAGATCAAGGCCAAGGGATGCTGCTAGATTCCCTGTAATGCACTGGCAATGAACAGGAATTTGGTTAAAACCAAACCATAGAGACTGAGCCTGAGCGTTTACACCCCTGAATCCTGAAAGTCTGTTCGGAAGGGCGTCCTGAGGTCTCCTGGGACCGGGACTGTCAGAGTCCACCTGACTCTGCTCTGCTCACCATAAGACAAGAAAGTAAGTGCTTGCATTTTTATAAATATTTGCAACAATATGGTTAAAAATCAGCTTTATAGTAATTTTCTTTGTTAACCATAAGGTCTAGCTGATCATATTTTTCTTTCTTCAGAATTTACTTATTTATTCCCAGGGCTGAGTTCTAGCTTGACTGCTTCCTTCCAGGCCAACAAAGGTGACCTCCCCTTCATTATGCCCCTATCTTGTTGTTCTGGCCTTAGCCTTGGTTTTAACTAAATTTTTTTTTTTTTTTGGTTTTAACTAAATTTTGAGAAGATTCCACCTACTGTTTTGACCTGTTGTTTGGCTAGCCAGGAACAAAGGGGAGATTTGGTGAAATTCCCTTTATTGGGGGTAATAGACAGCTTTAAGGGACTGCAGGAAACTCCTGCAGCTTTACTGAACTGCAGCAGCAGGAGAAAGGGAACATGCATCTCTGCTCCCAGGATGGAGAAGGTGAGACTTCTGCAGAAACAAGGAGAAGCTGTGGCTCATTTGACAAGATCTGGTGAGGGTAACCTCACTCTTGTTCCGGTCCAAGAAGCCAAAAGTTGCTGAGACTCAGAATAGAAGAACAAGGGGACAGTTCAGAATATTGGCTAATACCCAAGAGGGAAGCCCAAGAAGACGGGAAGACAAATCACATGTGAAGACAAGCTAGTGCCTAAGCAGCCCAGAGGAGTGGGATCATGTCCCTGTGCTACTTGCAGCCTAAACGCCAGTCCTGTGGGGGCTGAGGGGAGACCTCTTCCTCCTAGCCATGGTCTGCGCAGAAAGTGAGAGGCCAGACCTTGTCTCCAGCAGTTGAGTACCTGTTTTACTATGTCCAGCTATGGTCATGCAGCTTCTGCTGCTATAAGATGGAGACAGTACTTGTGCCTTGTTGGTTTTTCAGGAAAATCTACAACTAAAAGTGCATCAGTTTGGGGTACATTATGGATTTTTTTGAGATGAGGTCTCATTGTGTTGCCTAAGGCTAGTTGTGATCCTGGTCTCAAATGATCCTCTGGGTTCAGCCTCCCACAAAGCTGGACTACAGGTGTGCACATCATGTCTGGCCTAACCCATTCCTTAACTCTCCTCCCACAGAGGGATGGGAGAGATAGAGGAGAAAAGAATACCTTCTTGTTGGTAGCTGGCTGACTTTAACCTTGGCTATATTAAAATGACATTCATATAGGTTTTTCCAACTGAACAAGTGGTTTCATATACTTTATGTCCTCTGGTCCTGTAGGGCAGGTATTGACCCATGTTACGGATAAAAAGAGAATCTGAGGATCAGAGAGGGCATGTGACTTGCTTGAGGTGGTGGGAGCTGACTGCATATTAGGAGCATCTGTGGAGACTCAGCCTGTACTGGTGACTAAAGTTAGTACTGGGGAGGGGCTGAACCCAACAGCCCGTGGGAAATGTGCTCCATGAAGGTTCTTCTCACTCGCATGCAGTGGGCAGAAGTACCAAAGGAAGGATGGTGGAAGAGAAGAATTGAGCCCCACCACATGTCCCAGACTAGAAAGTCTGTGAGGTAGAGCATAGTGCAGAAAGACAGACCCTTTTACAGGTATGATTCTTCTCCAGAATAGCTTTGTTGCACTGATGCATTCCTGCTCAAGAAGACTAGGGCAAGATTAGTGCTGCCTGGAAGTCAGGGATAATTGGGGTTCTGGGGATATGCTTGGAGTTCTAGGTATTGTCTAGAGCCCTAAGCAGTTCCCAAAGCCTCCGGTGGGTGTTCCCTTGGCTGTCACCTGGTTTTCCTTTAATTTCTTCTGCAGCTGAAGAGCGAGTGCTTGCTCATCCTCAATCTTACTGTTCTGCTGATTAATGTCAAACTCCTTCCTGGAAGAGAAGCAGGTAGTGACTGGTGGCCCTGCCTACACTGGGCCCATTCTCTTGCCATGCCAGAACCAGCTGCCTCCTTTCTGGCCCAGAGAGTAAAGGAAGCCTGTGATGACCTCAAAATTCCCAGTGTGTGTGCCAGGGCGACCCCAGCTGTGGCAGGGCAGCACTGTGTGCTCTGTAGCCTCTCATGGCTGCTGTAGGGGCTCACTTCTTGAGCTTTTCTTCCAGCTGCTGCTTGTCATTCTCCAGGTCCATGATGCTCTCCTGGGTCAGCTTCAGGTCACCCTCCAGCTTCCGCTTTGCCCGCTCCAGGTCCATGCGCACCTTCTTCTCCTGCTCTAGGGATCCTTCCAGCTGGTGGAGAGAGAAAATGAACAAAATCTAGAAAACTGGAAATCCACAGTTCATGTTTTTCTGCTTGTTCTTAAGCTTGAAGTCCAGTGCACTGGAAGTGAAACCGGCAGAGAGATCCTGCAAGCACAGAGGATTCAGGCACTCAACCCAGTGAGGATCTACTGTGAGGGGAGAGGGGAGAACAAAACCTCCAGGAGCCATAGAAGCTAACTATAGGGATCAAGAACCCCTGGACCATTGGTTGATGGAAAACTGTTTTTTTTTTTTTTTTTTGTTGTTGTTGTTGTTATTGGTACCAGGGATCGAACTCACAGACTTGTGCTTGCAAAGCAGGTACTTACACCACTGAGCTAAATCCCCAGCTATGGCAAACTCTCGATCTGAGAGAGATAAAACATGGTTCTTATTACTCACATCGTCCACCTGCTGCTCCAGCTTGACCTTGGCCTTGGTCAGGGTGTTGACCTTGTCCTCCTCAGCCTGAAGGTCATCCAGGGCCTGCTGGTGGGCCTCTTGCAGAGCTTTCTTCTCCTTGGTCAGCTTGGCAATGATCTCATCCAGTCCAGCCATCTCCTCTGTCAGGTTTTTCACCTGCCAACCAAAGTCCCCACCCCTTCAGAACCACAGTCCATAGCTAGGGACATGTGTGGGGACCTCCATGCCAAGGACCGAGATCCTCTCTGGACTGGGAACCTGAGGAGATCTGGGCTGGGGCCCGAGGGAGCAGCCCTTCCTTACCTTGTTCTCTGTTGCGTGCTTCTCCTTCTCCACCTTGGCCAGTGTCAGCTCCAGGTCATCGATGTCCTTCTTGAGCTCTGAGCACTCATCTTCCAGCTTTCGCTTCTTGGCGGTGAGCTCGGCGTTCATCTCCTCCTCATCCTCCAGCCTCTCATTCATCTCCTTCACCTTGGCCTCCAGCTGGATCTTGTTCTTGATCAGCTGATCGCAGCGTTCCTCTGCATCATTGAGGTTGTCTTGTTCCTGGGAGAAGAGGACAGGGAAGAAGCTGATGGTCAGAGAGAGGAGAGATGCAGATTCTTAAAAAAAGCTGGCTTTTCTAGACTCCCAGGCCCTGGTGATGTGATGCGCTATACTCTAGGACAGAAAAGGGGGAGATAAAGAAATCACACACAGCCTCACCGCTTGTACTTGGAGCTGCAGGTCATTCTTCTCCTGCAGCAGCGACACCATCTTCTCCTCCAGCTCCTTGCGGCGAGCCTCGGACTTCTCCAGCGTCTCCTTGATGCGCCCGAACTCCTCCTTCATGGTGGCCATCTCCTTCTCCGTCTCTGCGCTCTTCAGCAGGGGCTTGATCTTGAAGTAGAGCTTCATCCATGGCCAGTTCTTGACAGCCATGAAGGCTCGAATGTTCCACTGGATTACCAGCAGGGCATCCCTGATAAGGAAACATGGAGGCAGGGAAGGACCCTATGAAAGAGCCCTGTCCCAATCACAGGGCCACTAGTGGGTTCTCTTCCCTCTAGCAAGTTTGTAAGCAGCAGAGGCAGGAGCCCTGTCTTGTAGCCTCACTGCCTGTATGCACTCCTGATCAAAGAGCACTGCACTGAACATGGAGTTGCTCCTTATAAATGTGAATCAATTCAACTAACGTGTAGTTTATATCTTCTCTACTGGAACAATTGTAATGGAAACTACCACTTATAATGTGTCTACTATGTTCAGTGGTTTTATGCTGATGACAATCTCAAATATGTTAACATTGTACAGTGTTTTACCTTTAAGAATGTCTCCAGTATATACATTATGAAACATGAAAATGACTGTCCGGGAACCCACCACTCAGCAACAGTTAAAGCATTACCAGCCATTAATGATTGTCTGACACTGTACATATCCTTCGGAGACATTTTTTTAAACTAGGATTTGAACCAAGGGCCTTTTCACTGAGCTACCTCCCCACATTTTTTTATTTTTTATTTTGAGACAGGATCTCATTAAGTTACTGAGTTTTTCAGACTGCACTTGAACTTGTGGTCCTTCTGCCTCAGTCTCCTAGACTACTGGGGTTAAGACTTCCTTTGTTCGTTCGACAATATGCTTTTATGGTGCAAACATATAATACCATGTAGTGTGGTTCACTACTTTTCACAGCTCTATGGTATTACACCAAATGATTATAAAACCATTCCCCTTTGGATGGAAATTCAGGTTGTTTCCATATCCATACTATTATGGTCAATGCTGTTATGAAGACTCAGTTCTCTTCTCTCTCTCTCTCTCTCTCTCTCTCTCTTTCCTTCTGTCTCTCTCTCTTTCCTTCTCTCTCTCTCTCTCGATATACACGTTTCTCTGTGGGTGGAACTGCGTTCAGGAATGGCACTGAAAAGTACATGATTGTGCATCTTTCAAAGACGATGATAAATCGTTTTCCAAAGAGGTTGCTGTAATTTATACACCTGTCAATGGTAGGTCAGACTTCTTAGGTTTTGTCAACTTGGTGTTTTAAAACGGAGTATTTAAAAAATAACTCAAAATGAGGTGCAGAGTAGTAAAGTAACTTATCCAGGTCAGCTACTGTAGAACCAGGACCTGAGTCCTGGTCTTCTGACCCATGCTCTTTGGCAATTCTCTGACATTTCAGGTGCTTCCCTTTCCTCCCTGCCTCACCTGCGTTCCACGATCTTCTTGAACTCAACGCGCATGAGCTGACCCCGGGACTGCGCCTGGATGCGTGTGATGATGCGGCTCAGCCTCTCATCTCGCATCTCCTCCAACAGCCCCAGCAGCCCCGCCTTGAAGAACACCTAAGACAAGGGGTAGAACCAGGGTCCTCAGCCTCAGAGAGGGGTGTTCAGGGCAGAGGAAGAGGATAGGCGAAGTCTGAGTGAGCTTCCAGGGAGCCCAAGCCCATGCACTCTAGAACAAATGCCAGTCACAAGAGAGGAAAGCAGCCTAGTTTACAGTCCATGCGTTGGGAAGGAAACCAGGAGTCAGGGGGCTGCCTCCTCATTTCCATCTGCCTCATGCGACAGGGACACCTGCCCTGCAACCTCGCCATAGGGTCCACGATTCACCTTGGTGTGGCCGAACTTGTACTGGTTGTGGTCAATGTCCAGTGAGCTTAGCAGTTTCTCTGTCCCTTTCCTGCTGTCAATGAACTGCCCCTCGGGAATGGCCGCCGGGTTCAGGATACGATACCTGGGAAGGAAGTGCCCAGAGTCACCCCAGTTTTGCCAGGATCCGCTCTGCCCACAGGGTTCCAGGGCCACCTGCAGACTCCCACCTCCACGTGGCAGCCCCAGCTCCCTGCGCTGCCTGAGGTCTGCAGCCCCCTGTGCCCACCTCTGCCGGAAGTCCCCGTAGAGGATGCGGTTGGGGAAGCCCTTCCTGCAGATGCGGATGCCCTCCAGCACACCGTTGCAGCGCAGCTGGTGCATGACCAGGGGATTGTCCATCACCCCTGCGGCAGGAGGGGAAGGGAAGGGGTCAGTCTCAGGATAAGTGGATGCCAGGAACCCGCCCCCAGACTAAAGCCTTTCTTGTGGTTCACCTGGAGCCTTTCGTTCATTGGGGATGATGCAGCGGACAAAGTGAGGATGAGTGGTCCTCAGGTTGGTCATCAGCTTATTCAGATTTTCCTGGGGATGGAGGGAGGTAGGGAGTTAGTACCCACAAGGACCTTCTCTTGGGTTCCTTAGCCCGGGGGCTCAGAGACCTGATCACCAGAACTATCAAAGGGACAGACGACTAACATATAATTTCATGCTTGCATAGAATTTTCTTTCTTTCTTTCTTCTCTTTTTTTCTTTTGACAGGGTCTCACTATGTAGTCCTGGCTGGCATTGAACTTACTATGTAGCCTAGGCTGGCCTCAAATTTGCAGCAATCCTCCTGCCTCATCCTTCCAGGTGCTAGGATTACCACCATGCACTACCATGCCTAGCCTTGTGTAGAAATTTCACACTGAAATCATCACATAGCCCTAGCTTCTGCCAGCCCTAGATCCAGAACATCAGGACAGGGTAGCTCTGGGTTTACCTGCTAAGGAATCCTTGAGCCCTTCTTACCCGATGGAGAGCAGACACTGTCTGGAAGGATGAGCCTTTTTTCTTGCCTCCTTTGCCTTTACCACTATCCCCTAATAACAGGAGAAGGAATGATGAGTATGAGCTTGAAATCCGAGGAGTCCTGGGGGAGAGGCACGCTCTTGCACTCAGTGGCTGTTCTCCAAGACTCAGTTTTCCACAGGATTGAAGTAACTGCCTCTAAAACCTGGAAAGCAGACTGGATAGGGCTAACTACACAAGGCAGCTTAGCAGTAGGTATGATATACTATAAGTAACTTCTGGCTCTTCCTTTTAAACCTACCCGTGATTCTTATGTCTTCCCACTTTCTACTTTGCTCCTTATACCTCTTTATTTCATCCACACTGTTTCTCTTCTTTCTCTGAACTGGAGACCCATTTTTTCTGCATTTGTTCCATGATTATCTGAATACATATGGAGAAGTTCTGCATGTCTGGCTTTATGATGGGCAGGTGACAGTGACACCTGTGCAATGTCACTGACCCCCAGCTGGGGCTGAGTCTTGAAGAAACAGATGTGTGCATCAATATCCATAATGCAAGGTGGAAAATGGGAGGTACTATAGCAGGTGAGGTACATAGGGCTAGCAGCAGGATCTCCTGACTCATGGGCTCCCCTGCTTGCCTCTGGGCCCTGAACCTACAGAAGTCCCCTGACCCAGCTTAGGGGCTTCCCCCTTACCAGTGTCGGCAGAAGCATAGGAGGAGAAGAGTGTGGCCATGAGCTTGAGGGAGGACTTCTGGTACAGGGCCACCACGGTCTCATTGAGTGGGTCCTTGTTCTTTTCCAGCCAGCCTAGGATGTTGTAGTCTACAGTGCCAGCATAGTGGATCAGGGAGAAGTGGGCTTCTGGCTTCCCCTTGATGTTGCGTGGCTTCTGGAAGTTGCTAGATTTGCCCAGGTGGTTGTCATACAGCTTGGCCTTGAAGGTCATGTCGGTGGCCTTGGGGAACATGCACTCCTCCTCCAGGATGGACATGATGCCCATGGGCTGAGGGGAAGGAGAGAGCGTCACCCAGTGTGCCTCACACGGTTGGAGGTGTTCAAGCCTTCCCCAAGTGGGGAACCTGGGTGATGACGGAGGGACCTTTGTGACAGTCTAGGACTTTCACAAGCTATTGGTACTTTACTCACGCTGCACCACCCAGGTGCCTGAGAGGGAGCTGAAAACACAGCAGCTGACACTTCCTGGCCCTTGGGTGTGTAAACCAGGGCCAGCAACCCCGCTGTGGGGGAGGCCATCCTGCAGGTGCCTGTCCTCTACATGTCTGCTCTGGGTTCTAGATTCTAGACCAAGACCTGGGTTCTAGACCCAGAATGGGCTCTAGAAACTGGGGCTTAGGATTCTTCAGCCTCACTTCTGTGCATCAGACCACACCCCCGGAGGGATGGGGCTGCCCCTGGGTCTGGGGTGGCAGAGAGGAGACACGGCAGGGCGGCAGGCAGCACCTTCTCGATGAGGTCAATGCAGGCCTGCAGGTCCATGCCAAAGTCAATGAACTCCCACTCGATGCCCTCCTTCTTGTACTCCTCCTGCTCCAGCACGAACATGTGGTGGTTGAAGAACTGCTGCAGCTTCTCGTTGGTGAAGTTGATGCAGAGCTGCTCAAAGCTGTTGAACTACAGAGGGGTGAGGGTGGCAGCGGGTGAGGCGGGGTCTGCGTGAGGGCCGCTGGGGTCAGCCCCGCACGTGTCCCGCCTGAGCCCTGCAAGGGGTGGCTGGTCCCCTGCAGGTGTGGTTGGGAAGTGGGGAAGATAGTGGTGCGTTCCCCTGAGGACAGGGACGATGACTGCTTGGCACTGCCTGATTCCCACTGGCTTCCCAGCCTGGCCCAGAGCTGGCCCTGCACAGTGACTGTGACTGTGTGAGTGAGAGAGTGAGTGATCACCCCGCTCCCAGGGCTCTGGACTCACATCGAAGATCTCGAAGCCGGCGATATCAAGGACCCCTATGAAGTACTGACGTGGCTGCTTGGTCTCCAGGGTGGCATTGATGCGTGTCACCATCCAGTTGAACATCTTCTCGTACACTGACTTGGCCAGTGCTCCAATGGAGTAGTACACCTGCTGGACGCTCTGCCCCTTGGTGACATACTCGTTGCCCACTTTCACCCGAGGGTGGCACAGCCCCTTGAGCAGGTCAGCAGAGTTCAGTCCCATGAGGTAGGCAGACTTGTCAGCATCTGGTTGAAAAGGAAACAGTACAATGCTGTTAACGACCCTCGTTCCCTACCCCAACCCACTTTTGGTTAGTGCAACTGTGACTGTGGGAGGACTCCCTGTCCGCTCATCTCCCCTACATCACTGTCCCTTCTCATCCCTCATCCTTGCCTTCTAACTACACCCATCTGAAGATGATAGCCAGAGGACCGGCAGGGTTCTAACTGCCTCTGGATAAGGGCTACTCTCTGACTGTCTGCTTCTCATATTTCCCCTGGTTTCCTTCCAGTTTCTCTGTTGCGGTCCAGACAGTCCTGGTGTCTCTCAGACATTCTCTAAGAACTGTTGAAAGAACCTTTGGATGCAGCGTGGAAGGCCCAGTTGCCAGTGCCCATCTCTGGCAATGTGGGCCAGCAGGTCGGCCCCTCAGGCCTCCTCAGTCCTTCCCACCTGCCCTGTGTACCTTCGGTGCCATCTGGCTCTGCCTGCTCCTCCCGCTGCTTCTGCTTGAACTTCATGTTCCCGTAGTGCATGATGGCGCCCGTCAGCTTGTAGACACCGGCTTTCTCCTCTGGGGTGAAGCCTAGCACGTCAAAGGCACTCTGGGACAGCAAGGAGCACACAGCATGGTTAGATGGTGACCTGAGAGCTTTCACGAGCCCTCACATGGCCACTCCAGCCTCCTCACTCACATCGGTGGCCATGAGCTCCTCGGAGTCATCGATAGAGGCCACGGACACCTCTCCCTGAGACACAAAGGCGTAGTCGTAGGGGTTGCTGGTGAGCAGCAGCATGTCTATGTGGGCGAGGGAGGGTGAGGCAGGAACATGGAGGAGAGGCAAATGGAGGGAGAACAGAGGAGAAGAAGATAAGGAGTGGATAGAGAAGAGGAGAATCGGCAAAGACCAGGGACAAATTCAAAAGGCAATAAAGGCTTACAGGGTGCAATTGGGAAGGGAAGACCCAACTCCAGGCAGAAAGGAAAAGGGGGGTGTGATGACATGCAGGAGACAAGATGGCAGGAGAAGGAAACGATCAACAGAAACAGGAGAAATAAGCCAAGGGAAAAGTGGAAAGAAGTGAGATGAGGATCAAGGTGTGTGATTGTGTTCTGGGGAGCCAAAACGGGGTGCAGGTCCATCCTGGAGGAGGGGAATGCACCCTGCACAGAGGCGGACTTTGGGGTGGGGAGCAGGCAGTGGGCTCGGGCTGGGCTCACCCAGCAGCTCTGGCTTCTTGTTGGACAGGATCTGGTAGAAGATGTGGTAGTCCCTCTCAGCCTTTAGCTGGAAGATCACCCGGGACTTCTCCAGCAGATCTGAGGTGGGGCGAGGGGAGGAAGACAGGTGAGAAGGAAAGAGAAGAGCAAGGAAAAGGGTGGTGTCTGTATCGTAGAGGTGATGGAAGGAATGACCAGAATGGCCACAGCTGGGAAGAGAGGCAAAGGAAGAGGGTCCAGGGAACGACCAGGCTCCCCTATACTCACAGGTCTCTATGTCAGCAGAAGCCAGCTTTCCGGTGGCTCCAAAGTGGATCCTGATGAATTTCCCCTGTGTGCAGATGGCACTAAGTAAAGGAACTGACCAAAAGGACAGAATGCAACCTTGGACCTCTCTTTAACCCAGAAAGGTCTGGATGGTTCTGGAATGTAAATGACCCCTTTGGTGTCTCAGTTCAGTATCAGGGAAACAGGGAGGAGGATGCCTATCTCCACATCCCCCAGAGATCTCCAGGGAAACAGGGGCCCAGGGATTGACACATGTAGATGCCTCCTGTTCGTGCCTCTCATATTATCTCATGTGATCCTGCTTCACAGGTGAGGGCACTGGGGCTCAAGGAGGTGGGGACTTGCTGAGCACACAGAAAGTCCGGCTCCAAAGCCTGTGCTCTTTGGTCAATCCATTGCAGAAGAACTCTGAAAATATTCCGAAGACAAATCTAAAATATGGCCGAAATCAGCTCTGTTACTTGGCTGTGGACAGTTGTGGTAACCCTGGGCCTCTTTTGTGAGGTTCGCAGAGCTCAGGGAGGGTTGGAAGGGCTTGGAGTGAGTGAGTCAGTATGTGCATATATATACGTGTGTGTGCCCAAGCAGACACGAAGCAGTCCATTGAGTGTGCTGGCTGCCATCTCAGCTCGGCAGTAGTCACACATCACTCACAAAGCGGGAGGAATTGTCATTCCGGACCGTCTTGGCGTTGCCGAAGGCCTCCAGGGCGGGGTTGGCCTGGATGATCTGGTCCTCCAGGGTGCCCTGTGAGGGAAGCAGGGGCATGCGCCTCATTCTCTGCCCACCTCCTGGATGCTTTGGTCCTGGTGAGTGGGCTGGGGCTGGATGAATAGCTGGTGGGTCAGTAGCTCTAAGGGGCCTCTGACCTCGGAGTGTGAGTCTCCTGTCAGAAGGGTGTTTCACACTGTGCTGTCCCTGCCCCTCACCCCCTTGCCAATGTGCCTGTGGCCCCCACGGCACCTTGTTTGCGCTGGGATTGTCCTTCTTGCCACGGTCACCTATAGCTGCAATGCTGGCGAAGTACTGGATGACACGCTTTGTGTTCACAGTCTTCCCAGCTCCGGATTCTCCGCTAGGGTCAACAGAGACAACCAGAGCCCATCATTCCTGCTGCTGTGAATACAGAGCCTAATGCCCCACACTCTTCCCTTCCCAGTCCTGTCCAGGGTTTGCCCTCTAAAAAGAACCCAGCGCCACGTTCTCTGCAATCACAGCCTGAAACTTCTCCTGCATGCCAAGAGTCAGCCATGGGGACCGCACCCCAGCCCCTAGGGGAAGATGGTGCTTGCTCACGTGATGAGGATGGACTGGTTCTCGCGATCTGGAAGAGAAGAGAGGCAATAGGGTCAGGGCTGAGGGCTCAGGCGCGTGCGGGGCTGGGGGGCACAGGCTGGGTGGCGGGCTCACCCGTCAGCATGTACTGATAGGCGTTGTCGGAGATGGAGAAGATGTGGGGTGGGGCCTCGCTCCTCTTCTTGCCCCGGTAGGCGGCCACCACCTCAGCGTTGTACACCGGCAGCCACTTGTAGGGGTTGACAGTGACGCAGAAGAGGCCTGAGTAGGTCTGGGCATAGAAAAAGGGGAGTGGGCTTCTGCTGAAGAAGGGACGGGGTGGCAATTTTCAGAGTCCCAGAAAGATTCAGCAGGAGGAAAAGGAAAAGGAAAACCTCTGCATGTGGTCAGTCTGGGCCATGCCAGTCACCAGGGTTTTAGAGATGAGCCAAGGATGTAGGGACAGGGAAAGAGCGCATGCTCTCTGCATGCAGAGAACAGCCATCTTGGCTCCAGGAATGAAAACCTGGGGCCTGGCCGCTTGCAGCAGGGTGCAGCCGCCACTCACGTAGATCATCCAAGATGCGTAGCGCTCCTTGAGGTTGTACAGCACTGCGGGCTCGTGCAGGAATGTCAGCATGGCCATGTCCTCGATCTTGTCGAACTTGGGCGGGTTCTGCTGCATGACCTGGTCCTCCCTCACTGTCACTGTCTAGAGAGGGAGCATGGAGTGGTAGGATGGGATGACCACATTCTCACCAATAGCCTTGTCAGCCCTCGTTCACCTGCCTTGCCCTCCTACCTCTTCCCAAGGACACATCCTGGACTCTCCTTGCTCCCTAGCTCTTTGCTAGCCAGTGCTCCAGCCCCTAAACCAGAACTTGCCCAGGACACCGTGCCCAGCTCAGTCTCTCCCACCCTAGAGACCAGCATAAGGCTCCTTTATCTTGCCAGTTCTCCAGGTTCTGTCACCAGTGATGGTCATCTCCCAGTCACCATGTCTCAAGTATCTAGAGGCAAACTTGGGGACTGGCAGCTCTCAGCTATGTGCACACTGCACCCTGACCCTGGAGCCATCTCCTGTGGCAGTGCCTGAGGGCATCAGTGCCATGACCAGCACTGCCCATCAGTCACTGTTGGTGTGGTTTGATTGGCACCAGTCAATTTGCAATTTGGCCTGATCTTATTAGATCCTGCCAGGAGGAATTCCAACAGTTTTGTAGTGAAGACTGGCTGTGGCTTTAACTGACTACATGATTTTCCAGCCCAGTGACCTGCTGGTGGCAGACCTGAGATGAGTCAAAGTCCCTGTGGTTGTGGCCCATTATTCCAACCTCAGCTAGCAGATTGGAGAGGTCATCTGTCTGAGCCCTGCTGGTTACCTGAAGCAATTCTCATGGCTGGCACGAGTGACCCAGGCAGCAGGAGTCTCTGAGTGCTTGTCACTGGCCCTAGCACTCAACTTTGAGCTCAAAACTGGTCTAAGAATTTGCTCCTATTTAGGTGAAGGGAATTTGAGAAAGTGGACCCACAGAGGAAATGAGGCACAGAGAAAGGGATGTCATGCCAGAAGGAAAGCTTCGTTTAACGCTGTGTCTGTGTCTCTATCTACAAGGCCTCTCTGCGGAGAAAAACAGCTGCCCCCAGGCCCTTTCCAGCACCCCTCTGGTAAGATGTGCGCATCTTTAGAGTGATGTCCCAGTGTACCTGCCCTGCTCCCTCTGCAAAGGCTCAGATCTGGCCTCCTGGGACCCGTATAGGTGGCTCCAGACCTGTCCCTGCCCCTAACACCTTCCCTCCCCCTGCCCTTCCACTGTACCCTACGCACCTTGCCATTCTCTGTCTCAGCAGTGATCTTGCCCCCCTCCCGGGACACGATCTTGGCCTTGACAAACTCCTCTTTGTCGTCGGGCACGAAGCACTCAGTGCGGATGTCAAAAGGCCGAGTCTGGGCCTCCAGACGCTCCTTCTCTGACTTCCGGAGGTATGGGGCAGCCTCCCCAAAGTCAGCCATCTGGGAGTCTGTCATCGCGTGGCTTTTCTGAGGCCAAGACAGGGGGAGACATTGCTCCTGAGGCGGGTTCAGGCTTCTGGAGGTGGCCTTGCCCTTTACCCCACCGGGTCTTCTTGCTCTCCTATCTCCATCCCATTAGGGCCCTGTCTGGACCCACCCTCTCCCTTTGTATTTCTGCTTCCCCTGCCCTGAATCATCTTTAGGAGGGACTCAGGAAAGGGTTTGTGTAGGTGGGATTGTCCGGAGTTTTTCAAAGAAAGGTGCTGAGCTGTTTGGGGGAGAGATGGGGTCCAGCAATCTGGCTTGTCCTGGGGTCTGCAGAGAACACTGGGATGGCTCTCACCTGGTTGTTTCTTCACAGAGAATCCTGCAGAATCAGGAGCACAAGTAGAACAAGACTCCCCAGAGGTGCAGCCAAGCAGAAAGAACAGCAGGAAAAAGAGCAACAGAGGCAGGTTAGCTGGGAGAAAGAGGTCGACACTGACAGTCAGGCTCCACAGAACAGAGAGGGAGGCAGAGGTGCAGGACCACAGGGAAGAGCAGGATGGACACAGAGGGTGTGGCTCAGTGGAAGAGCACTTGCCTACCATGCACAAGGCCCTGGCTTCCACCTCAGTGCCCCCCAACACACACACACACACACACACACACACACACACACACACACAGAGAGAGAGAGAGAGAGAGAGAGAGAGAGAGAGATGCAGAGCTAGTGAGAATGGAAAGGCTGGATGGGATGGGATGTGGGCACAGGAAGAAACAGACCGGGAGATTAGAAAGAAAAGGGAGAAGGACAGGTAGAGAAAGTGACATAGACCAAGAAGCAAGATAAAAACCAAGACAGTGGGAAGGAGGCATCCAAAGGAGGGAGGAAAAGGGATCAGTGTGCAAGAAGACAAGGAATGGTGCAGGTGGAGAAAGGGAAAGTCTAAGAAAAAGTATCTGGTGTTTCCACAGGCGAGTTCCTGGGAAGAGATGCAGCTCTGGAAGCCTCTGACTGACCTGCACCCCACTCCCAGGGAAGGCAGGGTCCCCCCAGGGTGAGGACTGCTTGGACTGGCTGCAGAGCCTCTAGCCCAAACTCTCTCTCACCTGGGCTGGAGGAGTCTCTGCCTGTCCGCCAAGCTCCAGCCGCTTTATATCTCACTCCCCCACCCTGCTGCCTAAATTGGGAGTCCTTCCGGAGGGACCCTCCCTCCCACCCTTCACCCCCCTCCCGACTCCTCCTTCCTGATCCCTTGGCTCTGGAGGTGACAGGAGGACACCAGAGCCCCCAGGTTTGCCCATGAAAGGTCTGTCGCCCTGTCCCCTCTGGCTGCAGGGCCTTTTTTTAGTCCTTGGGCACATTCCTCCTCTCCAAAGGCCGATGGGCAGATAGTGGGAAGACAGGGCTTTCTCACACCACCACCCCCTCCCCGCCATAGCACTTACCTCGGTTATTTTTAATCTGAAGGGTGAGTTGAGCACACTGGGTGAGGGTCACCTTCTCCTCTAGGCTAAAAGCTTGTTGCCTGCCCCCCACCTCTGGTTCCCCTGCCTGGTTCTCCCCCGCTCCACACTGGCTGTCCTCACGCCTGTTTCTTGGACTTGGAGTCTCACAGCACTGGGCATCCACTCTTCAGCTCCAAGACTCAGTTTCCCCTTGTCAGGAAAAGAATTTCTGTGCTGTCCTGACTCTGCACAAATCCTGTGCCTGGTCTCTACCCAGGTTACCAGGCATGTGCCACGCATATGAAGATTTTTACTTACCCAACTTAACTTAAGCTTGCTGATGCTCCTACTTGCTTTTACCCACACTGATGCACACACTTGCACATCGCATTTGCACACATAAGTTTTTACCCTCCCATCGGCATGTTCCACTTGTAGTGTGGGTTGGCTACGGGTGCAGAGAGGTGTTAATCCCGGGCTGAGGGAGGGGGGGGGCTCTGCTCCCTTCTCCCTCACTGGACTGCCAGAGGATGCAGGTGCTGCTATGGGTGGCTGGGGCGCCTGCAGTCCTGGGGATTTACACCAGTTGGGCCCCAGGCTCTGCATTCCTGGGGAGGAGGGGCTCTGCTGACTTCACTCCCCAGGTAGAACCCGGCGTCCTGTGCCAGCCCTCCTGGTGCTCATACTCACATGGCCTTCTTCACGGTGTCCTCACGTGCCCAGGCCCTCACACCACCCCTCTGCACCCTCCAGTGCTGCCCCCGTCGCAGGCCACAGGTGTCGGGTCTTCAGTAGGCCGCGCCTGTTGTGACTAAGTGGACATTGTGTTCAGGGAACAAAGCCAGGCTCCCCTGCTCTGGCTTTCCCATACACCCTCACAGCCAGGAGCACTCTTTCAGCTCCGCCTCCTACCCCGTCTATTGTCATCTCTCAATATAGCTCTAGGGTGTGGAGGTGGCTAAGACAGACAAGGGTCGGCTTTTTGGTAGGGGCATTGTCCATTAAAGATGTGGCTTCTCTGCCAGGTCATCAGCCTGTAGAACACTTCACATGGGGCTGAAGAATACTCATCTCTCTCCAGGGAATTGTATCCTCTATTCACCATCTCTAAAGGGACCCTGGTCAACCCCACATCCTCACCTCCTGTAAATGTATATGCCAAGCCGTTACCCCTAGGGGATACAGCACTCCCATCCCAGCCCTAGGTCTATCAAGGTCCCAGTGCATGAGCTGGGGGTTAGTCCACGACCCAGTGTGTCACTGCAGGTTCCCATTGCCTTGGGGACATGATAAGGGGCTGAGAACACCAGTTCAGGCTGGGTCAGGTCCAGGTGACAAAAACCAGGCTCTGTCCTCAGGGAACCCAATGTACTGGGCAGGCCAAACTTGATATAGGTGCTGGTGGGGTGAGAGGTGGGCAGGCATTTCCAACTGGCTCCTATGGGAGGAGGAAGAAGGAAGGGATTAACTTGATTCTGGGCTTTGCCCCACTGTCTGGTCTGGTTTGCCGCCCTCTTCCTTTCCTGGCCCCTCTCTTCTCCCTGGCTCTCACTCTTCTCCACCTTCCCTCAGCAGCCGCCCAAGCCCACCCTGTGTTCTTCTGGAAATCCAGGAATGTGTGGGCACAAAATGAAGACTCTGGTCACAGGTGAGAGGGACTGGGAGGCTGGTACCTTGGCACAGGTCACTCCTTTTCTGCCTGGCTCCCAATGTCTCTATCTATCCCTGTGTCTGACATTCCTTACCCTCTACCTGCTTCCCCATCTCAAAGTCAGATCTGGCTTCTGATTCTCCTGGGGCTGTGTCTTTGACAATTGAGGGCCTGACATGAGACTCTACTTTCTTTAAACTGAATTTTGGGGCTCTCAGCTGACTCAACTCTACCACCACATCTTCTCCAGGTTCCTTAGCCGCCTTCTCTGGCCTCCCTGTTCTTTGGGTTTCCTGACTCTTGCATCCGAAGGTGACCCAAGGTTCTTCCCTTTGTCCAGTGTTAGCTCCTGAGCTCCTCTGTCCAAGACTCCCCCTCATTTCCCCAACTCCTCACCCCATCAGCATCATTTTCCCCTGGGGGCTCAGCTTTGTTTTCTGCACCCAGCCCCTGCTGGTCCCAGCATAGCAAACTATGGTGTTTGCTTTCTTAGGCGCTGGTTGCTGAGAGTCCCTGGGCCTCTTGGAGCATCTCCCCCTTCAGGGTGCCTCTATTTTCTACTGATCTCTTCAGTGTTCTCCAACTCTGTGCCTAGGCAGAGGAACAGTCCTAGGGAGGAAGAAAGGGGCAGGGTGTGTGTGAGGCAGAAGCTGGGAGGGCCTGGCTGATTCCGAGGGCCTCCTCATGTCTGGTATCTCCTTCCGTCTGTTTCCTCTGCTCATACTGTTGCCATGTCCTCCCCATCTTTCTCTACTACACCTTCCCTCCCTGCTCCTTTCCTTCCTTTCCACTGCTGTATTCCTTTTCTTTGCTCTGCCCTTACCTGGTATTCTCAATACTGGCTTCGCCTTTTTCCTGGCATAAGGCCCTTGTGCTGGCTGCTCTGTGCAGAGCTCAGAGCCCAGTGAGGGCTGAGGAGGAGAGCTGTGCGTGGCAGGGGTGGGGGTACTGAGGGGGAGTCTGTTCTGGGCTGCGCCAGATTCCAAGAGGGAGCATGAGTCCCATAGCCTCCCAGGCCCACAGTGCCTTAGGGCCCACCCTAAGGAGACCAGCTGTGACAGCAACATCAAGGAGGCTGAGCTTGCTTAGGGGGACTTGCCCTTCCTCCACCTCCCAGCCTGTCCCTGTCCTCTCTGGAATCTTGCCCACACTCTATCCTCCCTAGTCCCTCCTCTGCCTGCATCCCTTGAGATGGGTTGCCATACATGGGCCAAAGAACTCCATTTTCTAGCAACCACAGAGGAGAACTTGTATGCAAGTAACATAGGGGGAAATGAGAGACAAGTGGGGCACCTTGCACCCAGACAGTGAGCCTTGCGTCGAGAGCCAAAAAGAAGGAAGGACAGTGGGCTGAGGGTGCTTTCCTCTGGTCTGAGAGGGGAGGGGTGAGGCGCTGAGGCTGGCCGTGTCTGGAGGGGTGTGTGGACGACAGCTGTGATCCTTGAGTTCACTCAGAGACTTGCGTGGGGGGGACTTAGGGGGCTACCACCTCAGGTGGGTCACACCTCTGCAAGGGCACTGGTCAGCTCTTACACTGCAAACCTCCTCCCCTGGCCTGAGCCCCAGGTGTTACCAGTGGGAGACAGTGTTGTCAGAGCTGGATTGCAGGAGTATGGGTGCTCCTAGTGAATTTAGGGGTTCCTATATAAGTCTCCTGTTCACCCCCCAAGGGTTCCAGGACAGGGAAAGGGCTGGGAAGAGAAGTGTCGGGGCTGGGGATTTAGCTCAGCGGCATAAGCGCCTGCCTTGCAAGTGCGTAGTCGTGAGTTCAATCCCTGGTACCAAAAAAAAAAAAAAAAAAGGAATGATTTAAAAAAAAAAAAAAGAGAGAGAGAAATGTCACTTCTTTATCACATTTGGCCACAGTAAGTGGAGGAGAGTCCCCAGGCCAGGGTTTATCCTAAGAGGAGTCTGAGCCTCACAGGCTCCTGGGAGTGGCCTCTTAGCCTGGCCTTTGAAGCTGTCATTCTTCCTCTGAAGTCCTCACATCCCCACTCCCAAGTCCCATCTCTGCCCCCACCCTGGCCCCACAGGTGGCAGGCAGTGAAGAATCGAGGCAGGTCTCAGTTTCAAGGAAAATTGTTTTATTCTGCTTCCTCCCAGGGGCTGTTATGCAGGTGCCAGGGCTAGGGGCTTCATTGGCACCCTCAGGCCTGGGCAGATCAAGATGTGGCAAAGCTACTCTTCATTCAGGCCCTTTTGAAAAGAAACAAAGTCCAAATTAGCTCTGGAGAGGCAGGTGATACAGGAATGGAGTATGGAAAACAATGGTAAGACCAGGGCACTGGGTGGGTGGAGGCCGCTTGTGTGGCCTGATACAAGCCCTTCGGTGGGATCAGTGTACATATTGGAAAATATAGGGCATATATAAGTCGGGGTCTGTAGGGTTGCTGACTACCCTAGGGCTCGGGTTCACAGAATCACTGAGTGTTTGGGCAGGAAGAAGTTTAAAGATCACAGGGAACTCAGTTATCTTGGCCTCTGGGTCTTACTGAATCACTTGGGGAATCTATCAAAAGGAGGCACCCCTGGAGTAAGGCTGCTCTGTCAGAAGCTAGGAAAGGAGGTGTGGCTGCTTTGGAGGTGACCACCAGGGGAGGCACCCACCTTGGTGCCAATGTCGCGGCTCTTGGCCCTCAGCTTGTTGACTTGGGACTCAGCGATGTCTGCCCGCTCCTCTGCCTCGTCCAGCTCATGCTGCACCTTGCGGAACTTGGACAGGTTGGTGTTGGCCTGCTCCTCCTGTGGGCAGGGGGAGGGGGAGGTGAGAGGGGGCCTGGCCCCTTAGCCTCCAGCCTGGAGCACTGGCTCTCTTGGGCCCTTCCTGCAGGCTTTGACCTCAGCAGGGTCACTCACCGCCTCCTCAGCCTGGCGCTTGTAGGCCTTGACCTTCAGCTGTAGTTTGTCCACCAGGTCCTGCAGCCGCAGCAGATTTTTCCTGTCTTCTTCGGTCTGTGGGGCAGAGGGTGGGCAGGTACAGTCGCAGGGGACAGCACCCACACCCCAGATTTAGTCTTTTTTACACGGAAAGTACTATCTGAAGCAGTTCTATTTTCTGATCTCCACTAAACACTTGAATTCGCCTTATAATTTCTTATGTAAAACAGTGAGTATTTTAAATGATAGGTACCAGGAATGAATCTAAGGAGCTGATGGGATTCCTGAAATTGTGCACAACATTGTGTGTGTATCCTTCCAGGAAGCAGGCCTTTGAGGGTCCTGAGTCCCTATGGAGGATAAAGTCCCTGGCTCTGGAGACCAGCATGAACTGGGAGTGACTTTGTTCCTGTGAACATGATGGAATTTCCTGGGCTGCAGTAGAAATGGCACGGACTTGAGCTAGACTAAGGACAAAGTGTGCTTACAGGAAAGTGACATCCTGGATTGAAACAGAAACAAATCCTAGTTGAGAGTCTAACTCTAGAAAATACCACAGAAATCTCGAGTCTACCCTGCCCTGGGTAACGGAGGAGTGCTGAGATTTGTCTGAATGGCTTGGTGTTCCTGTGATGTCTTCTGGGGTGATCCTGGCTACATGTGTGCTTCCCAGGGTGCTATGATGGGTGAGCCCAACCTGGAGCTCTGGGTGTGTCCCTAGTGGACAGGCTGAGGAGGCAGGTTGATATAGAGCACATAGGCCAGGAGGCTGGGAACTGACCTCTGAGCCAGGGGACACTGCAGTGGGGCTGGCCAGACAGGGAAACAGGGAAGACAGGGGCCACACTCCAGCCCTTCCCCCAGCAGAGATAATAAGTGTTTATGAGCAAACACTTCATTTCTTTCAGGTGCTCAATCCTGTGGCTTTAGGCCACCGTACAAGGGCTAGAGCCACAGTTCCACCCGCACCTGGTAGGTGAGCTCCTTGATGCGACGCTCACTCTTCCTCATGCCCTTGACTGATTCCGCGTTGCGCTTCTGCTCAGCCTCCAGCTCGTTCTCCAGCTCCCGCACCCGGGCCTCCAGCTTCTGCAGCTGCTTCTTGCCACCCTTGAGGGCGATCTGCTCGGCCTCATCCAGCCGGTGCTGCAGGTCCTTGATGGTCTGCTCCATGTTCTTCTTCATGCGCTCCAGGTGGGCGCTCGTGTCCTGCTCCTTCTTCAGCTCCTCCGCCATCATGGCGGCCTGTGCACAGGAGAGAAGAGAGACACGGTCTGCGCAGTTCTCGAACCCTCATTGCCCTGTCCAGGGTGACGCTGCCTGGAGCCAGTGGGTTGGTGGAGGAGGCACTCACATCCGTGATGGCCTTCTTGGCCTTCTCTTCAGCGTTCCTGCACTCCTGCACTGCCTCTTCCACTTCAGTCTGGAGCTGGGACAGGTCTGCATCCATCTTCTTCTTCTGGTTGATGAGGCTGGTGTTCTAGGGGTAGAGAGTGCACACGGAGGAAAGGGACTGAGTGGCTCCTACCCTCATGTTCTCAGTTCTGCCAGCCCGAGCTCCTCCAGCGTGTGCAAGGGGTGCTGCCCACCTGGGAGTGCAGCAGCTGCACCCGCTCGCTGGTCTCGATCAGCTCCTGCTCAGCCAGCTTGCGAGACCTCTCTGTCTGCTCCACCACGGCGCGCAGCTCCTCCAGCTCGGCCTGCAGCAGGTTATTGCGCCGCTCCACGATGGCGATGTTCTCCTTCAGGTCATCGTTGGCCCGGACTGCGTCATCCAGCTGGATCTGGGTGTCCTGAGGGTCGGGAGAATGGACACGAGATCACCACACTGCCTTCACAAGGCCGTTTTGTGGAAATGGATGTGGATGGGAAGCCCATCGTGGTGACACAGGAAGGGACTGTCAGAGGTCTCTGCAATGACATAAGGATGGGCGGACACTACCACCTGATCAGCTTCTGAGTTAGGTCTGTGTAGAGGACAAGAAAGCCAGTCCCCTCTCTTAGTGAGGTGACTTTCTGCTTCCAGAAGTCTCCATGTACCTTCAGCAAGCTTTGGAGGCTCTTGACTTGCTTCTGCGCCTCTGCAGCCAAGCGGTTGGCGTGGCTGAGCTGGATCTCCATCTCATTCAGGTCGCCCTCCATCTTCTTCTTCACCCGCAGCGCCTCATTGCGGCTGCGCGTCTCCGCGTCCAGCGACGTCTGCAGCGAGTCCACCACCCGCAGGTGGTTGCGTTTGGCCTGCTCCATCTCCTCGTCCTTCTCTGCCAGCTTCCGCTCGATCTCTGCCTTAATCTGGTTGAACTCCAGCTGGGCGCGGAGGATCTTACCCTCCTCGTGCTCCAGGGAGGCCTAGGAAGAGGGTGGAGGGAGAGGTCTGAGATGGGCAGTTAGTACCTGGGACAGGAGGACAGGGATCTATCCACAAATCAGAGAAACAGAGGAAGTTCTAGAGTGTAAGTGACTGGGTGTTGTAGCACATGCCTGTAATCCTATCACTTTGAGAGCCTGAGACAGGAGGATCACAAGTTCAAGTCATGCCTGGCCCACTTAGGGAGATTGTGTCTCAAAATTTAAAAATTTTAAAAATGGGGCTGGGGATGTGGTTTGTTCCCCCAAACCCACCCACACACAAAATTTAAGTGGCTCAGTGAGAGAAGCAAAAAAGAGAAGGAAAACAGAATGTACAAGAAAAATGAAAACAAGCCTAAGAAAAGGTGATTTAGCCCCTCACAGAGGCAAGCCAGCCCTGAAGACAAAGAGAGAAATGAAGAGAAAGGTGTTGCCAAGGAAACAGAAGCAATCAGGCATAGAGTATAAAAACACAGAGGCGGGCAGAGGTGGACTGGGGGTAAGTGGAAACAGGAACTCAGGAGCTCTTCTAAGATCAAATAGACAAAATGTTGATATGGCGAGTCAAGTGATCCACTGGGCATTCATTCATTTGGGGAGTGCATTTGTTGGGTGCCTGATGTGTGTTGGACACTGTCTTAAGCTCTAGGGATGGGGCAGTGAGCAAAACAGATGAAGGAGAGATGAACATAGGACTGTAGCCTAGAGCTCAGCCTTCCCCACCCCACCCCGCCAGCCCCGCACAGGCACCTCTGCCTCCTCCAGGGCCGACTGCAGCTCCAGCTTCTCCGCCTCCAGCTGCTTGCGGATCTTCTCCAGTTCGTGGATGCTCTTTCCACTGGAGCCCAGCTGCTCAGTCAGGTCTGAGATCTCCTCTGTGTGCGGACCATGGTGACTTAGCAGGGGACTGCTGAGGTCCCAAAGGGGTAGAGGGCAAGCCTGTTTGCTCTGGCCTGCCTTGGGGCTCCTGGGCAGCCTCCCACGGGGACACTGCCCCTGCGGCCCCTCCGAGCCCCCGGGCCAGCTCACCCTGCAGGTTCTTGTTCTCCCGCTTGAAGGTCTCCAGGTGCTCCAGTGACTCCTCATACGCGTTCTTGAGTTTGAACAGCTCCGTGCTCAGGGAGCGCGCCTCCTTCTGGGACGACTCCAGCTCCGACTGCGACTCCTCATACTTCTGCTTCCACTCAGCCAGGATCTGCAGGGGACACAGCTCAGTGTGCAGCCCAGGGGTCCCAGGCCCCTCGCCTGGGCTCAGCCCTCCTCCCCTGGCTGCCAGGAGGACAGCTCTGGCTTCGCACTGACACTGTCCCCCTGGTGCCCCCTGCCCCACATGCTGGCTGCCATCCCAGCCCACTGCCCACCTTGTCGAAGTTCCTCTGCTTCTTGTCCAGGGCTGCGGCGGCGGCGTTGGAGCGCTCCACGTCCACCATCAGGTCCTCGATCTCGTTCTGCAGCCGGTGCTTGGTCTTCTCCAGCGATGAGCACTTGGCGTTGACGGCCTCCACGGCCTCCTCGGCATCCTGTAGCCGCTGGGCCAGCTTCTTCCTGCCAGAGGGAGGGCGAAAGAGGACAAGGAGGATGGAGAGTATAGGTTTGGAAAAGAGGAAACGACATAAACCTTCCAGATGACAGCTCTTGAAAACTCAGAAGCATTCTGAAAAGCCTAAAGATGGGTTCCTAGGTGAGGCAGAGGATGTTGGTGGCAGTGTGAAGACCCATGACCCCCTGGGAGGGTCATGCAGTGTCCCTCTGCTCCAGGCCAGCCTCTCTGCTCCAATGTTCAGGAGACATGGGCTCCTGCAGTCCATTCCCCACCCCACCTGCCTCAACACCCTGCCCTAGGTGGGAGCACTCAGCCCTCAGACAAACCTTTTGTTCGTCTTATATTTGGATGAGAAACATAATTCGAGCAAAAAGCTTTCCTGAGAGGAGCAGGAGGTAGGGCTGGGGCATCTCCTTGTGTGAGATCTACTGAGGAGTCCTGTGCACAAAGGAGCCTCAGCCCGCGGTGGCTGCCCAGGACTCACTTGGCCTCCTCCAGCTCCTCGGTGCGCTGGATGGCGTCCGTCTCATACTTGGTCCTCCACTGGGCCACCTCCGAGTTGGCCTTGGACAGCACACGCTGCAGCTCGGCCTTGGCCTCCGTCTCCTCCTCATACTGCTCCCGCAGCAGGTCACAGTCGTGCCGGGCCGACTGCAGCGCGTGGGCCAGGGCGTTCTTGGCCTGGAGAGAGGTGGCCACCAGGAGGTGGGTCAGCTTTCTCCAGAAGGCGGCCCTGCCCTTGTCCATCTCACCCCAACCTCACTGCCTATGTCCAAGTCCCCAGTGGACCTGAGATGATTTAGGGCAACAATAACCGTGAAGGCTGGTGCACTGCTGCTCACCGCCCTGTGCTTCCGGTTGCAGCAGCATTGTCAGCACTGCCACTGGGAACTCGGGAGAGGCCAGGAAGTTTGCTTCCCAAGACCACCAAGCTCTAAGAGGCAGGTTAGTAATGATCCCTGGTGTTTTCTGAAACTCATGTTCTTTCCTCTCTTTCATGGACTCAGCAGAATTTCTTTCTCCAGTTTTCAGGTCGCTGCTAATCTCTCCCTGGGCCCCTCCGGCAGTCTCTCTGTCATACCCTGTGCTTAGTCAAGTCATAACCTGCCTTATAGTTCATTTTCTCACCACCTACATACCCCCTACCCTGCCTCCCACCCAGGGGTGGCAGCTTAGATTTAAGGAGAATAGATTTAAGGGCAATGAATTTAGGGGGCATGTGGCAGGGTTTGGGCTATTATTTCTGTTTGGGAATCTCAGAGAATAATGGATAGACAGCAAGCCTCAGTTTGAGGACAGCAAGCGATGCAGATGCAAGGCCATCCTTGCTTGGCCCCCATGGCCTGAGTCCAGGCCTCACCTTAACCTCCTCCTCCAGCTGCCTTTTAAGGTCCTCCAGCTGCTGGGTGTAGGTGAGCTTGCCTCGGGTCAGCTGCGAGATCAGCGCTTCCTTCTCATCCAGCTGCCGAGACAGCTCACCTGGGGAGGCACCAAAGGATGCTCAACGCTTAAAGGTCAGCCCCTCTTTTGATCCCCCTGATCCCCCAGGTCCTGTGTGTGAATGTGAGGGGTGTGTGTGCCCATGGCTGAGGTTGCTCAGAAGGCCGGGGAGCCTGGGGTGGGATCCAGGAGCCCGGCTCCAGGCTCACCATTCTCGGTTTGCAGTTTGGCCCGCTGGCTGGTGAGGTCATTGACGGAACGCTGGGTCTCCTCAGCCTTGCTGCGGTGCTCATTCATCTGGTCTTCCAGGGTCCTGCACATCTTCTCCAGGTTGGCCTGAGAGAGGAAACAGTTATGTAATGGACACCATGGGGACCTAAGAGGAGTGTCGGGGTGCAATTAAAGGAGAAAGTTAAGGGGAAAGTGTGGAAGTAAACAGAGAAAGGGAAGTGGGAAAATAAACCATCAAGGAAGAAATGCCGACAGACGGAAGGCAGAGGTAAGCGGAGGGGAGAGGCGGCGCGGGCCCACCTTGGCCTTGACGATCTGCTCCATGTTGGAGGTGACATCGTCCAGCTCCAGCTTGAACTCGCTCTTCTCCTTCTCCAGCTTCTGCTTGACCCGCTGCAAGTTGTCGATCTGCTCGCTCAGCTCGGCCACGCTGTCCGCGTGCTTCTTGCGCAGCGCCGCAGCCGTGGCCTCGTGCTGCAGCGTGGCCTCCTCCAGGTCGCGCCGCATCTTCTGGAACTCGGCCTCGCGCTTCTTGTTCATCTCGATCTGCACGGACGTGGCCCCGCCGGCCTCCTCCAGCCTCTCGCTGATCTCCTCCAGCTCTCGGGACAGGTCTGAGCGCAGCTTCTCCACCTTGGCGCGGGCGGTGCGCTCGGCCTCCAGCTCCTCCTCCAGCTCCTCGATGCGCGCCTGGGCGGGGACGCGGGGGCTCAGACTGGCGCTGGATCCTCCTACAGGACCCCTTCCCCCCTCCCCCAGGACTAGTGAATCTTACTGATGTGGGCACAAAAGGCTTGGGGAAGATGACCTGAGCAGCTGCGTTAGCCTTCCTTTAGGCAGAGCATTATACATTCTCTTTAGTGTTGCTCTTGAAGAGGGATACAATATCTTTTAGAGATACCCTAAGCAGTTTAATAGCGAGAAAATAATTGTTCAAAGTGAGAAAGTTGTACTTCTCTGAAAATTATTACAGACCTACTTCAATGTCTGCTCTAGCAGTAAAAATGGAAGAACTGACCACTGTGACTGTAGGGACCTTAAAAGATACCAAGTCATGAGGAGATCCAGATACCTAGAGGGGCCTCCCCGTGGTCACTCAGCTAAAACAGAGCTGAGACAGGAAACCAGAGTTTCGGATCCCCAGACCCTTCTCAGGTTTTCTGCTTATGCTTTCTTTGAATCATGCATACCCCCTTAGGGTGCTCTGTGGGAACACTGTGACAGCTTTGTGTCTCTCTTAGCAGACTCAGTGGACTCCTATAATGCTGGTGATAGGCTACCTTGGAGAGGGGTCAGGGATGCTAAGGAGCAGCCAGAGGACTGAAGTAGCCACCTGGCCTTCCCAGACCTTACCTGGAGCTCTTTGAGCTTCTTCTGCAGCTGGCTACCCAGGGCCTGCTCATCCTCAATCCTGGCATTGAGCGCATTCAGCTCGAAGTCCTTCCTGTAGGGAAGGAGGAGAGGTGAGGTAGGGGAGGGTGGTAGGGCTCCCGGTCCATCCATCAGCAGTTGGACACGGAAATAAAACAAGTAAAGAGCAGGATTTAATTAGAAAAAGTTTCCAAGGGTGATGTAAGATAGCACAAGGTGTAACACCTGTTGCAGAATTGAAGTCCAACAGGAATGGGATCACTTATTTGTTTATTTATTTATTCATTCATTCATTCATTCAAAAACTGTGCCCTCTGTGCCGAGGGAAGGGCGAATAGCCCTGTGCAAACCCAAGCAGAGGCACTAAGAGATCCTCAGGTATCAAGGTATGTTCTGCAGGGCTAGAGGGCAGCTCAGGGGTAGAGCACTTGTCTAGCAAGGGTGGAGCCCTGGGTTTGATCCACAGCACCATGCACCCATCAGAAATGTTGCTTCTGTCTGGATTTGTATATGTTGGATGGACTTCTGTTAGAATTGGGACCACAAATTACTCAGAAAAAGAAATGATCTGATTTCTCTGACCTTGAGCATGTGGACAGATCTGTTTCTTCTAAACTCTCCACAAAATACCAAAAGGGACTTTCCTGAGAGGCTTTAGAGTTGTGTCACAGGGACCCAGCTGTTATTTTCATCCCAAGTACCCACAGTGAAGAAAGGGCTTGAGGAACCCACATTAGGGACGTTTTGCCGGGAAGGGCTGTCAGGCCCTGCTGTTTGTTCTGGGGAGGAAAATTCTGTTCTTGAAGCCTTTGCCCACTGGCTAACCACCACCTCGTAGAGCTGCGTGAAGTCACTGCCTTTCAGGATGCTGTCAGCTTGTACTGTTATGGGCTGAGCAGGCTGCAGGCTGGGGAGGAGGAAAGGGGGCAGGAACGCGGTACTTTTTTAGTCGCTCATCCAGCTGCTGCTTGTCATTCTCCAGGTCCATGATGCTCTCCTGGGTCAGCTTCAGGTCGCCCTCCAGCTTCCGCTTTGCCCGCTCCAGGTCCATGCGCACCTTCTTCTCCTGCTCCAAGGATCCTTCCAGCTGGCGGAGAAAAGGCCCAGCCAGGGCCCGTGAGGGCAAGCATCCTGATGTAGTGATGTTGGGGCTTACTCTGTGCATGGGGAATCCTAGGATTCACTTGGGAAACCTTTCCCAAGATGGGCCAAATGTTTCAGGGGACTGTAAGAGTACCAAGGAGTTAGGGGCTTCTGGATAAATACGGTAGTTTGTGAGTGAATGAATTATTGTGAGATAAAACCCCAAATATACGTTCATTTATTCAACATTATGTAAGTGCCTACTGGCACCTGCTAGGCACTGCAGACACAAAATTGAATCAATCCAAGTTTCCTTCTAAAGGGAGATCCCAGTCTTGTGACTCAGATAGTTACTTAAATAACTGATACAGAGTGATAAGTGGTTCTGTGGAGCTATGTGCCTCTCAGGGAACATTTGATCACTCAGGACAAGATTCTGCTGAAAATATTAGAAATTGAAAGATCCTTTGTGAGGAGCCTAGAAAATCTCCCACATAAATAAATCTTGTTCTTCTGAGCACATCTTCTAATTATTGTGGCCAAAGGCAGAGATATGTGGAATTAAATGGAAATTATATAAGAAATTCCACCTTCATTACTGATCTTATGAATGAAATCAGATACCTCATTCAGATGTGAAATCCTTTTCCTTTTCTATCCCCCAGTTTTCTTTTAAAAACAGATCTGAGTGAACACAGCCAACATCCCACCCCTCAAGCATGTGTGCACACGCACATGTCATACAGAGAGGCAGAGACAGGGAGAAAGGCACACACCTCAGGGCACAGAGGGACATGGGATGTCTGCAAGTCTCAGTGCTCAGTCTACTCACATCGTCCACCTGCTGCTCCAGCTTGACCTTGGCCTTGGTCAGGGTGTTGACCTTGTCCTCCTCAGCCTGAAGGTCATCCAGGGCCTGCTGGTGGGCCTCTTGCAGAGCTTTCTTCTCCTTGGTCAGCTTGACAATGATCTCATCCAGTCCAGCCATCTCCTCTGTCAGGTTTTTCACCTGCCAACCAAGGTCCCCACCCCTTCAGAACCACAGTCCATAGCTAGGGACATGTGTGGGGACCTCCATGCCAAGGACCGAGATCCTCTCTGGACTGGGAACCTGAGGAGATCTGGGCTGGGGCCCGAGGGAGCAGCCCTTCCTTACCTTGTTCTCTGTTGCGTGCTTCTCCTTCTCCACCTTGGCCAGTGTCAGCTCCAGGTCATCGATGTCCCTTTTGAGCTCTGAGCACTCATCTTCCAGCTTTCGCTTCTTGGCGGTGAGCTCGGCGTTCATCTCCTCCTCATCCTCCAGCCTCTCATTCATCTCCTTCACCTTGGCCTCCAGCTGGATCTTGTTCTTGATCAGCTGATCGCAGCGTTCCTCTGCATCAGCCAGGTTGTCTTGTTCCTGAGGGCAAAATGCAAAGGGAGGCTGTTCAGTGGCAAGGTTCCCTGTCCTTAAGACAGGAGAAGAAAGAGGGACATCCCTCAGGCAGGAGGGGAGCTCTATGGTACTCAGTTGAGAAGAACCTCAGAAGGATGGAGAAAGGAAGAGTTTTAGGCATCATGACTTGGGAGTATTGGGGAGAGGAGCGGAGAAGAAAGTAACTAGAAGACTTTTTCTCTACTTTTCACCACTAAAGGGGGAAAGTGTATCTGCTGATGCAAAGTGATTTATGTATTTACAGCCTAGATGGTCAGTTGTATTTCCTGTATAGAGATGAAAGAATTGAAACTCAAAGATGATTTGTGATTTTCCCAAGATCATAAAATTATTAAGCTGAGTATTCAGGTTTAATGCAAGCAGAAAGCCTGTATATTTAAATATCATTTCTTTTTACTTTCCCTCCTCCTAAGGGACCACTTTGGAAGTGTGATCCCAAAACCCTTTTGCTTTTGAGGGGACCAGCAGGTGCGCTCTTGGGTGGGGAGGTACGGTTGCAGGAAAAACAGGGTGCATGAAGGGGGCCAGCAGTGGCTCTGGAGCCTCACCGTCTGCACTTGGAGCTGCAGGTCATTCTTCTCCTGCAGCAGCGACACCATCTTCTCCTCCAGCTCCTTGCGGCGAGCCTCGGACTTCTCCAGCGCCTCCTTGATGCGCGCGAACTCCTCCTTCATGGTGGCCATCTCCTTCTCCGTCTCTGCGCTCTTCAGCAGCGGCTTGATCTTGAAAAAGAGCTTCATCCATGGCCAATTCTTGACACTCATGAAGGACCGAATGTTCCACTGGATTATCAGCAGGGAATCTCTGCACAGGCCCAGTGACAGGGGTGGTGAGTGAGCCCTCCTGCCTCCTTCCCTGTTGAGGTCCTGGCTCCTACGTAATGCCCCCTTTTCTTTACCCATTCCACCCTCTCCAAGGGCCAAACTGTGTTTACCCAAGCCCCCCTCGCAGGTGTGTTTATTTCAAGACTCAGTAACGCCTTTCTTCCTGTATCTGCCTGTCTCAGAGGCCGGAAACCCTTCTTTTGAGATCTCGCACCTGCGTTCCAGTAGCTTCTTGTACTCCATTCTGGAAAGCACACCCCGGGACTGCGCCTGGATGCGTGTGATGATGCGGCTCAGCCTCTCATCTCGCATCTCCTCCAGCAGCCCCAGCAGCCCCGCCTTGAAGAACACCTGCAGAGAAAGTGTATGTTGGGCTTGACCAGGAAGAGGAATGAGAGAAAGGGGGGGATGAGGATTATCTTAGGACAGGCAGTGGTTTAGGGGAGAATTGAGGGTATGAAGGGGGTCGTTGGCAGCTGGAGTGTAGATGGGGTGGTGTTACTGGACAGCAAAGGGTAGTGTAGAGTCCAGTGATATCCCTGGGATGACTGGTGAAAGGAAAGGAGCCAAAAGGTAAGAAGTCAAAGGACAAGAGATAATTTGTCTCTTGCATTTCCTCACCTTGGTGTGGCCGAACTTGTACTGGTTGTGGTCAATGTCCAGCGAGCTTAGCAGCTTCTCTGCCCCTTTCCTGCTGTCAATGAACTGCCCCTCGGGAATGGCCGCCGGGTTCAGGATACGATACCTGGGAAGGAAGTGCCCAGAGTCACCCCAGTTCTGCCAGGATCCGCTCTGCCCACAGGGTTCCAGGGCCACCTGCAGACTCCCACCTCCACGTGGCAGTCCCAGCTCCCTGCGCTGCCTGAGGTCTGCAGCCCCCTGTGCCCACCTCTGCCGGAAGTCCCCGTAGAGGATGCGGTTGGGGAAGCCCTTCCTGCAGATGCGGATGCCCTCCAGCACACCGTTGCAGCGCAGCTGGTGCATGACCAGGGGATTGTCTATCACCCCTGTGGCAGGAGGGGAGAGGAAGGGGTTTGTGAGGAGAGTTCTGCACTAAGTCAAAAGTCCTGGGTTCTGATCCTGGTTATGACCCTTATCAGCCTATACCTTTAGCAAATCCCTTAATAATCCTTTATTTGTTATTCTATAGCTACATTCTACCAAAGGATATTAACATTTCTTATTTTTGTCTTATTTTGTTTTCATTTGAGACAGTCTCACTGTGTAGCCCAGGCTGGGCTCAATCTCTCAGAGATCCTTATGCTTCAGCCTCCCTGTGCTGGGATTACACGCATGCACCATTATGCCCAGTTAACATTTCTTATTTTCTATGGCTTACACATTTTACCATAGGTGGGAGCCAGAAAGGATATATTCCATTTTTTAAAGAAGGCAAAAAGGGTTGATTGACTTGCCTAAGATCACTGAACTGATTAAGATCAAAGCCAGGCCTTGAGGTCCCTAAGCTTCTGTGTATTCATTGAGTAGAAGTGGAAAGATAACCCTATGTTTTTCATGGAGGGGTTATAAGTCAGTGATGAGCCAAAGCCCATCAAAGTGCCTTACAATTAACCTTGAGTCATACAGTCCAAGTGTATGGTGGCTCTGGGGTGGGAAGTCTGCGAGTGTGGTTTGGAAACCACTGTGGTGATAGACGAGGAGATGACTGAGATGCCTTGGTGCTTGGCAGTGCGTGCATATTGGAGGGCTGGCCTGGGTCTGTGGGCTCACCTGGGGACTTGGTCTCATTGGGGATGATGCAACGCACGAAGTGGGGGTGGGTGGAGCGTAAGTTGGTCATTAACTTGTTCAGATTTTCCTGTGACAGAAAAAGCAAGGGGAAAATGCAAAGGATGTGAGAAGAGGAGACAGAAAGGAAGGAGAGAAAAAAAGGGAAGAGTGATGGTGAGAATATAAGGATTGAAGAAATGAAAGCATGCTGGGGGAAAGCATGCCTGAGGACAGAGAATGGAAGCCAGGCAAGCAATGAGAAGGGATGTGAGATGGGAAGCGAGTGGGTTTATGGCAGGAGATGAGGTGAAGAGAACACAGGGAGTGGAAAGAGTGGGGAACAGACAGAGGAGGCCGGGAGTGGAGGAGCTGGGGATGAACAGGGAGGGAAGTGCTGGAGCTAGGGAGTGGCCGGGGGACCCAGGCAGATGGGGGACCATGCTGGGCCACAGCCACGGGCTCACCCTGTGCAAAGCTGACACAGTCTGGAAGGATGAGCCTTTCTTGGCCTTGCCTTTGCCCTTCTCGACAGCTGTGGGAGGGATCATCAAAATGAGCATCAGTGGGTGTGTGGAGAGGTGAGGGCACCAGGGGAGGAATCACAGCCTCTCCTCACATCTCACGGATGAGTCTTCAATGTGGCTACTCCTGTGTGTCTACGCTGTTCCACCCCACTGAGTCTGCCAACCTCAGGGCACATCCTGACAGGAAGGGGTGCAGTGCAGCAATGACCTGCCTCAGAAGCATAGCAGAAACTGGCTCCCCTGGGGCCTGGACCTTACTTACGTGCATCGGCCCCAGCATAGTTGGCAAACAGAGTGCTGAGAAGCTTGAGGGAGGACTTCTGGTACAGGGCCACCACAGTCTCATTGAGTGGGTCCTTGTTCTTCTGTAGCCAGCCTATGATGTTGTAGTCCACGGTGCCAGCATAGTGGATCAGGGAGAAGTGGGCTTCTGGCTTCCCCTTGATGTTGCGTGGCTTCTGGAAGTTGCTGGACTTGCCCAAGTGGTTGTCAAACAGCTTAGCCTTGAAGGTCATGTCGGTGGCCTTGGGGAACATGCACTCCTCCTCCAGGATGGACATGATGCCCATGGGCTGAGGGGAAGGAGAGAGCGTCACCCAGTGTGCCTCACACGGTTGGAGGTGGGGTCTGCTCTCCAGTCCTTGTGAGCTCGTGGGGATGTTCTTGGGATGTCAATGTACTCGGCTCAGTGAGGAGGACACTTATCCACTGACTGGCACTGTTCAAGCCTTCCCCAAGTGGGGAACCTGGGTGATGACGGAGGGACCTTTGTGAAAGTCTAGGACTTTCACAAGCTATTGGTACTTTACTCACGCTCTACCACCCAGGTGCCTGAGAGGGAGCTGAAAACACAGCAGCTGACACTTCCTGGCCCTTGGGTGTGTAAACCAGGGCCAGCAACCCCACTGTGGGGGAGGCCATCCCGCAGGTGCCTGTCCTCCACATGTCTGCTCTGGGTTCTAGGTTCTAGACCAAGACCTGGGTTCTAGACCCAGAATGGGCTCTAGAAACTGGGGCTTAGGATTCTTCAGCCTCACTTCTGTGCATCAGACCACACCCCCAGAGGGATGGGGCTGCCCCTGGGTCTGGGGTGGCAGAGAGGAGACACGGCAGGGCGGCAGGCAGCACCTTCTCGATGAGGTCAATGCAGGCCTGCAGGTCCATGCCAAAGTCAATGAACTCCCACTCGATGCCCTCCTTCTTGTACTCCTCCTGCTCCAGCACGAACATGTGGTGGTTGAAGAACTGCTGCAGCTTCTCGTTGGTGAAGTTGATGCAGAGCTGCTCAAAGCTGTTGAACTGCAGAGGGGTGAGGGTGGCAGCGGGTGAGGCGGAGTCTGCGTGAGGGCCGCTGGGGTCAGCCCCGCACGTGTCCCGCCTGAGCCCTGCAAGGGGTGGCTGGTCCCCTGCAGGTGTGGTTGGGAAGTGGGGAAGATAGTGGTGGGTTCCCCTGAGGACAGGGACGATGACTGCTTGGCACTGCCTGATTCCCACTGGCTTCCCAGCCTGGCCCACAGCTGGCCCTGCACAGTGACTGTGACTGTGTGAGTGAGAGAGTGAGTGATCACCCCGCTCCCAGGGCTCTGGACTCACATCGAAGATCTCGAAGCCGGCGATATCAAGGACCCCTATGAAGTACTGACGTGGCTGCTTGGTCTCCAGGGTGGCATTGATGCGCCCCACCATCCAGTTGAACATCTTCTCGTACACTGCCTTGGCCAGTGCTCCCTTGGCATATGCCACCTACATGGTAGGAAAGAGACCCACTGGAGCAGGATTGTTGGCAACAATTGAATCCTCCCACTTCTCCATGCTAAGATCCCCACCCCACCCCACCCCACCCGTTTTTCTTCTGAAGATGACCCACCTGTTGGACATTCTGCCCCTTGGTGACATACTCGTTGCCCACTTTCACCCGAGGGTGGCACAGCCCCTTGAGCAGGTCAGCAGAGTTCAGTCCCATGAGGTAGGCAGACTTGTCAGCCTCTGGAAGGAAAGGCCAGGTAGCAAGGTTGGTAAAAGAATGACTGTTGTACAGATGTGGCCTTCAGTGACTGAACATCTGTTCCCCAGCTCCTCTGCCTCCCACCTTCGGTGCCATCTGGCTCTGCTTGCTCTTCTCGCGGCTTCTGTTTGAACTTCATGTTTCCAAAGTGCATGATGGCGCCCGTCAGCTTGTACATGGAGTTTTTCTCCTCTGGAGTGAAGCCCAGCACATCAAAGGCATTCTGTAGGCACACCCCATTCCCAAGGGTCCCAGAAAAAATCACGATCAGTTATCAGTGACCAAGTTGGAGAGAGAATTTGTCTCCTTAGTTGCTGTCAGTTTTGAGACTTCCATACCCAGTGGGGAGCTCCAGGTTAAAGATGGAAGATACAGGGGCCTGTGCCTTCTACCAGTCACAGCTGTCCTGTGGGCGCTAGTCTGGGCTACCCATTTATGTTCCCAGTCTCTATGCTGGCTTCCCTGCTTGGTCTTCCATACTTGTATATGTCTGTCCTTTACCCAACAGCTTGTCCCAGCCCCAAACATCCTAGTGACTCTCCCTCCCCCTTCTCCTTTGGTGATCCTTTATTTCTCACCTCATTTGCCTACCTATCCCATGGCTTTCTGCCCTCTCTTGTTTGACTGAATATCAAATACTGACAATCTTGTCTCATCTCACCCATATCCCAGCACGCCCTGGTCATAGTGCATATTCTGGCTTCACAAGAGGGCTGTGCTGCTTTGACCAGGAAACAGCCAGTGTCTTAGTTCTGCTCTGTGTGCTGCCATTGCTTATCCTCCACTCCCTGGCAGGATCCTCACACACTTACATCAGTGGCCATGAGCTCTTCAGAGTCATCGATTGAGGCCACAGTGGTCTCTCCTTGGGAGATGAATGCATAGTCATAGGGGTTGTTGGTGATCAGCAGCATGTCTAGTGGGAGAAAATGTGCTCAGATATGACACAAGCCTCTAGTTCTCATGGGAGTTGCTGGCCACAACACATGGCCCAGAGAAAAGCACAGGACAGGGCTTGACTTGGCTCCACATTCCACAGAAGTGAATCCAGCAGTGCCATAAAACCCAGGACATACCAACAGAATCCAGCTACAAGCAGAGGGGACCAGGTTGCCATGGAGATAGCTAGTCTCAGTCGGTGGCTGTGACTCACCCAGCAACTCAGGCTTTTTGTTCGACAAGATTTGGTAGAAAATGTGATAATCTCTCTCTGCTTTCAGCTGAAAAATAACTCTGGATTTTTCCAGAAGATCTGTGAACAGGCAGATAGAAGAAAGAAGAAAAGAAAGGTTAGGATTATGTTCAAGGAAATAGAGGAAAATTAATGATAAATGTAGAAGCAAAAGGCATAGGGAGAGACTGGTACAGACAAACAGAGCTCATATCTAGAGAATGACAGAGACCCAGAGGAGAGAAATGATCTCAGAAAAATTCCAGAGAAACACACACAGACGCACAGCGGCAGAGATGGAGAAAGATCTCAAGAAAGTCTTAGAGATAGAAAAATATACAGAGACTGAGACAGGAAAAGAGGAGAAAAACAGAGGCAGGCAGGGGGTGTGAGAGAGAGGCTGAAGCAGACCATCCCGACAAGGGTGAGCTCAGACAGCCCTAGCGGATTCATGGCACTCACAGGTCTCTATGTCTGCAGATGCCAACTTTCCAGTAGCCCCAAAATGGATTCGAATAAATTTCCCCTGAAGAGATGGAAAAAGATGATGATGAATTGGGAAAGACTCACATTAAAGGCCAAAGTCCCAAACCCAAGTCAGGGACTACTCACAAAGCGGGAGGAGTTGTCATTCCTGACGGTCTTGGCGTTGCCGAAGGCCTCCAGGGCAGGGTTGGCCTGAATGATCTGGTCCTCCAGGGTGCCCTGCAGAGGTTAAGGAGAAAATCATAGGAGAAGGCTTCTCCCTGCCTTTTTGCACTGCAGGCCCTTGGAGGACAACAGGCCTACCTTGCCCGGAGTCTGCTCCTTCTTGCTACGGTCCCCAATGGCCGCAATAACAGCGAAGTACTGGATGACCCGCTTGGTGTTGACTGTCTTCCCAGCACCAGATTCTCCACTGTTGGGACAGTCAGGGTCTCATGAGGCAGGGAAACACTACTGGAGGTCAGTGACAGAATGCCTGTTCTACCCAAATAGGATCCCTAAGCAGGAAGTTGCCAGCCAATGTGCACTGAAAGCACACAGCCATCTTTGGACACATGTAGAGTCGGGGCAGTGACTAGGAAGAACACTACAAAAAGGTGCTGGGTTTGCAAAGGCTGAGCCCATACTTGACTGGGGACATTCAATCAGAGCTGGGCTATTTTGGAAAAGAATGGGTGGAACTAGAAGAATAAGAAAGGTTTCTAACGGGAAGGATGAAAGAACATGGAGAGGTGGAAAGGACACGGTGATGACAGGCTTATGGATGAGGAAGTGATGATTTGAAGGACAGTGGGAGAAGATGAGAGAGGGAAGGTAAGAGGGGGTAGAAAGCAGAGAGGAAGAGCAGAGAGCAAAGAACAGTCAGGGCACAGGTCAGAGTAGATGGGGGAGATAAGCGTGCAGGTGGAGGGACAGATGGTAGCCTCCACCGGGGCTTGGGTCAGGGATCCTCACAGGGAGCAGGGCAGGCGTTACACTCACGTGATGAGGATGGACTGGTTCTCACGATCTAGAAGAGAGGAGAGGCGACGGGGTCAGGGCTGAGGGCTCAGGCGCGTGCGGGGCTGGGGGGCACAGGCTGGGTGCCGGGCTCACCCGTCAGCATGTACTGATAGGCGTTGTCGGAGATGGAGAAGATGTGGGGTGGGGCCTCGCTCCTCTTCTTGCCCCGGTAGGCGGCCACCACCTCAGCGTTGTACACCGGCAGCCACTTGTAGGGGTTGACAGTGACGCAGAAGAGGCCTGAGTAGGTCTGGGCATAGAAAAAGGGGAGTGGGCTTCTGCTGAAGAAGGGACGGGGTGGCAATTTTCAGAGTCCCAGAAAGATTCAGCAGGAGGAAAAGGAAAAGGAAAACCTCTGCATGTGGTCAGTCTGGGCCATGCCAGTCACCAGGGTTTTAGAGATGAGCCAAGGATGTAGGGACAGGGAAAGAGCGCATGCTCTCTGCATGCAGAGAACAGCCATCTTGGCTCCAGGAATGAAAACCTGGGGCCTGGCCGCTTGCAGCAGGATGCAGCCGCCACTCACGTAGATCATCCAAGATGCGTAGCGCTCCTTGAGGTTGTACAGCACTGCGGGCTCGTGCAGGAATGTCAGCATGGCCATGTCCTCGATCTTGTCGAACTTGGGCGGGTTCTGCTGCATGATCTGGTCCTCCCTCACCGTCACCGTCTGCAACAGCCCCACAGCCCTTCCATCAGCCTGTGCTTTTCCTTCTCCCTCACAGGTCAGGAGCGCAGTAAGGACCAGGACAGTGGCGTTTGGCAAAGATGGAACCAGGCTCTCACAGGGAACATTGATTAATATGGGGATGAAAAAGGCTCCTCAGAGGGAGGGTTTAGATTTCTCCCCAAAGGAGCCCCACACTGTCCTCAGCGTGCAGTTGGTGGTTCCTGTGCGCACCCTTTCTGTCCAACCCGGGGGACCCTCACCTCAGCCCTGCCACCCACCTTGCCGTGCTCAGTCTCGGCAGTGACTTTGCCACCTTCTCGAGACACAATCTTAGCCTTGACAAACTCCTCTTTGTCATCGGGCACGAAGACATCCTTCTTGAGGTCGAAAGGCCTGGTTTGGGCTTCCAGCCGCTCTTTCTCCGATTTGCGCAGATAGGGGGCAGCAGCCCCAAAGGCGGACATCTCCGAATCCCCCATGGCTGGGCCTAGAGTGAGCCAGAGAAGCTGATTGCCCTCCCATCATTCGCGTCCCCTTCCTCTCTGTGGGTTCCCCCCTTTGGCGGAACCCCCAGTACCTAGCACCATGCTCCAGAGGAGTCACCAGCAAGTCCCTTTCTCTCTACATTTACCCCTTAACCAGCGCGCAGCCCAGCAAACCCACCAGGGTAGAAGAGGTGCCAACTTTTGCTTAGGCTTGAGCACTCTTAGGGGGCATAAGAGTATCTGGCACTTCTCCCAAGAGGAAAAATCTGACTCTATACACTTGAGCCCTTCACCTGTCTTTGCCCCTCAAATAGTTACGGGTAAAGTGCTCCTAAGCCAAGATATTATTCCCACAGCAGAGTAGAAATCAGAGATCCATAGCTTGGTTTTGGGGTCTTTGTACCTAATATTCCCAGATTCTACCACACTGTCTTCACCTTTTCTTACCTTGGTTTCTCAAATGTGTCTAGAGATGAAAGGGCGCCTAGAAATAAGGAAGAGGCTGTGTCAGTACAAGCTCTGGCCCAGCCTTGCTGGTGCTGCCTGCCTGCTTGTCCCTGGCTCTGTCCTTCAGCACCCACCTTCCCCAGAACTGAAAGCATGAGGAACGCAGCAGACAGCTTCTTTGGTCCCATCCTCCGTCTTCCTTTCTGAATGCTATTCCTTTCCTCTCAAGAATTGGTTCTAATAGTTCCCTGGTATTAACTGTACTCTGAGCTCTAACGCTCTCCACTCTTGAGAGACTGGGTCTCTCTTGTCTGTGCCCACTTGATGAGCCTTTCTTTGGGTCACCTACAAAACAACAATTGACTGTCACACTTGTTTGGTACTTTCCGGTCAAATGTGCACTTTCAAGCACATTGTCTTACTCCATCTCCCATCACTGGACGGATGAGGAAATTAAGGTTAAGTGGCTTGCTTGTCCAAGGGCATAAACCAATAAGTGGTACAGCCAAGACTCACAGAACCTAAATTCCGTGAGTTCATTGCCAGTCCTTTTCCTTCCTGTCCCCATTTTGTCAGACTTTTGGACATTCTCAGAAGGGAGACACTCTGAGAATCTCTGCAAAGACACCTGCCATACGTCTGCATGCTTTCACACACCCTCTGATGGATGCACACGCCCGCTGCTCATAGACACGTTGCACCCAGAGACAAGTTTCCTCCCTATACCTCCACATTCCCCCAGTGCGCTACATACGCCACAACAATAGATATGCACATTTTCACATCTGCGTGGCATAAATAGGCTCTCGTGGCTCCATTATTCTCCAGTGTCCAGAAGCCTGGGAGGCCCACAGTCACGTGCCTGTGAGCTCCTCCTGCAGGGGATGCAAACACCTTTCCAAGCTTGACCCCTGGATGCACAGACAAGCACTTCCACGTGCACGGATGCGGACAGCTCTACATTCTAGACCTCTCAGAACCTGCTTGGAAGCCTACGCACTTCAAATATGACTGTTCCCTACCATCTTCCTCCCACCCCCAGTGGACCTGCTTGTCCTCAGGCTTGGTGATTAACATGCTCCTCCCACATATCTGTATCTTAGGTAGTGAAACACACACCCTCTCTTACATTCAAACCATGTGTGCTTACACACACATGCACACACGCACACATGCAAGCACGTGCACACACACACCCCTCTAATATAAAAATATCTTCTTCCTGGGACACATGAGCTCCCGCACTTCCATGTTACAAACATGCATGTTTAGACCTACACAGGAATGTTCAGTGACCAGACCTGATACTCCCATGAAGCTCTGCAAAAAGATCACTGTACTAGAGGAACCGCTTCCTAAGCCTGAAGTCCCTTTAGCCCAGGGAAAACCTCTAGCTCCCATTCCTACCTGAGAGCAGCAAAGAAAGACAAGAACAGGAGAGAGCTGAGAGCCAGACTTGGCCTCAAGGGCTGTATATATGGGGCAGCGGGGTGCCCCCACCCCCACCTGCACCCAGGCCCTAGCCGGATTTAGAAAGGGCTGTTGTCACTAAAAGCATTCCCCCAGATCTCCCCCTCCAAACACGGCTGCCCCTCCCCCTCCAGCTAGGAAACAATTGGAAGTGGTCGTCATTGTTATGGCATGGAGTGTGCAGGGTCTGAGTTCCAGGGGGCGGGGTGGCTCAAAGTGCAGCAAAAATATCTCCCAGGCCAGGCCAGGCCTTGCATTCCGCAGCTGGCTGGAGAGCAAACTGACCTCGACCACTATGACCTCAGGCAAGCAAGGCCCCGACTGCCCTGCAGGGCACTCCTGGTCCCTGACACCACTGCCGCTGCCCTTCAGACCCTTCACCACCTGCATTGGCCTGACCCTATATTCACAATGTCCCCTCTGCTCCCCTGGCCTGGGATTGGTATCCAACTGTGAGACTGGAAGGGACTGAGAGGGGTGGGGCGGAGTTGGGGGCATGTCCCCTCGGAGAGGCTGGACTGGGGCAGCTGGAAGGAGGATTCCTAGCTAAGTGGTAAGAACAGTGACCAGGGAGATTAGACATGGGGACTCTGGCTTGGGCACTGATTGCCTTGGACTAACAGGCAATGTGTTGAAGTCACTGATCCTCAGAGCCAGATGGGTCTTTAGTGATCTGTCTAAGCTTTTCATTTTATGGAGAGGGGAAGTGCCTTCTTCTCTAAGGTCACACAACTAGTCAGCTCATCAGAGCAGCAACATTCAAGGCTGGAAGCTGATGAGCAGATGAGGGGTGGAGCCTGGCCTCGGAAGGAGGGTGGGATTCAGAAGGAGGGTGGAATTCCAAGGAGTCGAGGAGCCACTGTGGGTAGAGGCATGGCTTCATGGTCCTAGCGTGGAGCCCTTTTCCTACCTTGATTTCCTAGCTTTACCCTGCCAGTACCTGACACCACAGCTCAGGGCCCCTTTCTCAGGGCTGTGGATGACACAGCTGCCCTGAGCCAAAAGAAGACCTTTGATCCACATTGCTGCGGCCTACACCTCTCTCCCAACCTACTGGGGCGACCTCTGTCTAGACCTATATGCAATTAATATCATAGAGAGTAAGGAGTAGAACGGAGCAGGAAAAATGACCCCCTTTCCTGCAGGCCTTAGGAAAGGAAGAAAGCTGGGGCTGGGGCTCTGGGCACAGACACAGTTAACGCCTTATTCTTCCCGCACAGTCTCTGCAAGCTTCACTGCTCTGTGTCCAGGCAACCACTTCATGGTTGGTTTGAAATCCCCCCTCCCTCCCTAGCACAGCTCTCAGAGTGTGTGGATTACTCCAATTATACCTCTGGCCAATTAGCAGTTAGCTTGGAGGAAAAAAGCAGCTGGGGAAAGGGGTGCCGAGCAGGTACATTTGGGAGGGGGGCATGGGCACAGCGGGGACTGGCAATCCGGGCAGGGGTCTCCAAAGGGGCTGCTTGGCAACCAAGGCACATTTCCCAACTGTTGCTGGGGAGTGGTCGCAGGCGAGCTGCGGGTGGACCGCGGGCTGCAGGGGCTGAGGCTGATGCAGTCTGAGAGAGGTGTACAGCTGCCGAGGTGGCCTCAATTGGTCCTGCACTGACTTGTCCAGAGGAACACACCCTGGCCCCACCCTGCCTGGTGCTGAGGGATCAGGCCCACCAGTAGGGATAGTGATAAAGGGCAAAAGACTCATCCACCTCTTCCAGCTTTCTAAGCACAAAGCCACTCCTCCCTGCTTTTCAAAGACTTAGGCACAGATGCAGGAAGCTGAGATGCAAAACATCTGCTTGGGACTTAGGTGAGCCATTTCTGGCAATGTCTTCACCCTCAGCTGGCCTCCCTTCTCTACAGCTGGTGCCTCAATCACACGTTGCCTCCCTCCCTTCAGGTCTGGGGGGCTCTGGCCTATTGGTGCTCCATGTTACTCCACATCCTACTGCAGGATAGACTCATTTCTGTAATCCAGACTTTCTGCTTCGTGTCTCAGACTGGGGGGTGGGGTCTGATGTCCTTAAAAAGCCCCATCAGGGCTGAGTGTGGTGGCGCACACTTGTAATCCCAGCACTTGGGAGGCTGAAGCAGCAGGATCACTTGACTTTGAGGCCAGCTGGGATACATAGTGAGTTCAAAGCCAGTCTGAACTGCATAGCAAGACCTTGTCTCAAAAAAGGGGTGGGGGGAAGATCTCTATCAGTCCTCAACTCCTCCTGCCCCTACCCTTGACTCCATTGTGATTCTTATTCTGTTTGCTGCTGTCTGAAGACTGAATGGTTTTGCCCCTCCTCTCTTTTAGCAAATATTTATTGTCTACTTTCTTCCTGACATTGCACTAGTCAATGGGACTATCAGAGGCTGAAAGAAGGACCCCTGTTCTGGGCAGCTCTGTTGAACTCTTTGTAGAGTAGGATCCGACCCCAAGCCTACAGGGACACACGTGTTCCTGACGGGGAGAGGGAGTGCTGGGGCTCATGGCATGGGGTGGGTGGTAATTGTGCAGAGTGCACTGCAGAGTGATAGCAGACAAGACAAGACAAAGGAGAGCAGCAAATGCTATAAATAAAAGGGTTTGGAGGGAGGGCAGTTTCACCAAGGTAGACCAAATAAGGCCTGGGTGGAAGGAAGGTGATCCGGCTCCCTGCCCTCCCCTCCCCGGGCACTGTGCCTGCTTTGTCTGGCTTCTGTCACCACCCTGATCAAGTGTCGGGCCCAACCAGGGGCCACCTGCTGTGAACATGCCAGAGGGAGTCCAGAGGAAAAGTTGCTAAAATTACTACCAGGAATTGGAGGTGGAAGGCCACTGGGGAAAACTGGAAGAGATAACATGGAAAAAGGAAATTAAAAAGGAGCCCCAAAATCCAAAGAGAAAGAAGCAGAAAAGACCAGGGCGAGGCAGGGGACTGGCCCAGCAGGAGGAACAGGGTGCCAGTTGTTTGTGCGTACCGGAGTGGGGCTCACCCAGTTATGGGGGTCAGCTCTCCCTTCTGCCTGCCCCCAGAATCCCTGACCTTGGGGGGACCCTACCCTGGCTCCACAGGAGCCTGGGATTAAGGAGCTGAGCTTTGTGCCTGTCTCAGGTTTCCTTTTACAGACAGCTGCTCCTTCTTGTCACTCTTTTGTCTTTCTGCTTGCTCCAACATCTTTTGTATCTCTGCATCCCCACTACCTCCTCAGGCATCAAACTTCCTACTCCACAGTCTCTGCTTTTTGATAGACAGTGGACAGCTGGAAAGACAGCCCTGTTTAGTTTGGGGCACTTTGAGAAGATAGATCTCTCCTTCAGGGAGTATTTGGAGAGGCATGATTCACAGAGAAGATGTTGTGGGGAGTGGTGGATGTGGACCCTAGAGCTGGAGGCCTCAGAAACCCATGGAGGGGCAACCCATGGAGGGGCAGCCTGGAGAACTTTGGAGGCTGTCACAAAGGTCCACTTTGAAACCCAGTCACACAACCTCTCTGACCTGATTTTATCATCTATGACATAAGAATAATCACATTTATTGGCCAGGGTGATGAAGACCCATTGAGTTTGCACAAGTAGAGGGTCTAGCACACTAGGGGCCTAGCTGGTCCTCAGAACAGGAAGTTCTCATCTTTAGGAACAGAAATATAAAGAAGCCAGGCTGCATATTGGAAGTCAATTACCATGCTACGCATTCTTTGTCCTCACAGCTCCCTCAACCCCTCTAAGTCCCCTGAGTTCAAGGAATGGTGATGACCAGGGTGGATCTAGAATCTTGCAGTCCTATGGTCTCTTTCACCCAGACAGTAGCTGCCTATGGCAGCATCATGCCAGGAGACCAAGGTCCTCAGGCTGTCCTAGACTCAGCCTAGCCAGGAGAGGTACCTGACCACTGCCCCAGGGCTTCCCTCTTGACCAATGTGTGCCTTGAGGACCACCAGAAATTGGCCCAGGACAAATAGTGATATTGAACAGGACATGAAGCGGAGCAGAGGCCAAGCACCAGCTAAGTTGATCTTAAGGTTCCTGGGTGGAGCTGTGCTGGCTCTGAGGACGGGGAATCAGGATGTATAAAGGTGGGAGATGGGCAGGGCTAGCCCTCCTCTGACCAGGGGTTCCTCAGCAATTCCCACCACCCTTAGGCTGGAGCCACACTGATTTTTGGATGTGGGGAGTTTGGAATTCTTTAGAAAGAGAAGAGCTAGAGTATGACATGACATAAAGGAAAACGGAAAAAGGAGTATCCTGGCTTAGTGGAGCCATGCATACTGCTGTCTCTGCATTGAGCTAGAATTGGGGACACTCCACAAGCCCCTGTTCTGTTCACAGGACCTGTGCTCTGTTAATAGATCCTATGGATGCCCAGCCTTGATCGGAACAGAGTATAGAACCATGAGGTGTATGAAGAGTGGAAGGTAATTGCTCAGTGAGGAGCCAAAAGGCTGGGTAATCAACAGTTCCCTTCCCACAGGGAGAAATGATTCTGTACTTCATTCCTTTTTTTAAAAGAGTCCTCCTCCTTAAGCAGGCTCCTGAGGACCATAGCCTGCTTCTCTTCCCCCACTTCTACTCCCTACAACAAGTGCAGGTGAATGTGCACATGCGTGTGGCTACACACCCCCACGCATGTGCATATGTGTACATCTCTTCACAAACACAGAAGCTACAGAGTCTGAGCTGCCTTCTGTAGACAGTTTTAAGACAGGGTTGATGTTCGATGAACTTGGAGGATGGTCTCTGCTCCAGCCCCCCCGGCCCAGTTCAGCTTGTCTCATTTTCCTTCCACCCCCAGCTCCAGGTCTGTCAGCCAGGATGATGCTTTTTGACCCTTTCTGTATGTCAGGCTCTGTGGGAGCCACAGGAAGCTGCCTTGTGGTCACTCCTGCGGGCTAGGGAAGCCAAAAGTGCTGCACTGCAAACTAAGGGACTAAATAGTGGAACCAGACCCAGTGCAAGCAAGGGTGGAAAAACTCTTGGTCAGTGGGGTAGAACAGTTGATGGTTTTGAGCTGAGGACAAAGAATTGGAGCTGGAAAGGAGGAGAAGGCTTTGAGAGGCATTGGGAATCAGCATGTGTTCTAAGTGGTAAGAATCGTAGCCTGACCAAGGCATGAACGGCAAATGCTGTGGTGAGTTGGAAAGGTCTCATAGGACACGTTCCTTGCCAGACTAAACTATGAGAGTCTGAGGACATATAGTGGAGAGAAAAAAAGACAGGGCCACACTGCAGAGTAAGGAAAGGGCTACGTGTGTATTGAGTACCTATGTTTGCCAGGTACCATGAGCAGTGTTTATGCATTTTTATCTGAATCAATACTCACAATTGCCTGGCATTTAATTGCATTCTGTGGTTGAGTAATGGGGTTCACAGAGGCTAACATGTTTGCCCAGAGTCAAGCAGCAAATGTGACACTGGGGTTTCAAACCCAGGTCTTTTTTGCTTTCTATTGATCTGCCATGTTTCCCAGACCAGTGAAATGGACATCCCAGAAGCAATGAAAAATGACCAAGACTCTAGACAATGACAGTCTTTGCATTGTCTTGAAAGCAGATTTGAGGGGCCTAGTGGCGTACTGTGAGGTGCTTTGAGGGAAGAGAGGCTGGGGTAAGCAGGTCCTAGAAGAGGACAGAGTAGACATTAAGGCTGAAAGGTATAAAGAGGAGAGGATAAGACCATGAGGCATTCCTAAGGATGGAGCAAAATGCCTTAGGGACAGCCGGGGCATGGGAAATAGGGAGGGAAGTCATGATGTTGGCCAGGATGGGGACGGTGATAAAAAGGAACATGTCCTAAGCAGGCAGGTTGGGGATAATAGTGGGGCAACAGATGGAAGATGTTTTGAATCCCTGTAGGAAGCTGGAATGAGGGGACTGTCAGTCAGGGCTGATAAATGACAGCTGGCTGTCCCAAGACTGGGGAGAGGAGGAAAGGCCTGAGACATACCCACAACACAAGGATGGGAGAAGGAAGAGTGGCCCAGACAGAATGCAGAAGGCAACTCAAGAGCCAAGGAGAGGGGCTGGGGATTCAGCTCAATGGCATAAGCACCTGCCTTGCAAGCATGCAGTTGTGAGTTCGATCCCCAGTACCAAAAAAAAAAAAAAAAAAAAAAAAGCCAAGGAGCAAAGGCAAGTTTCCTAGAAGTTGTAAGAAATATTTCAAGAGAAGCAGGTGGCCAGAAGCGTCAGATTCCAAAGAAAGGGTGTCAGGAAAACACAAGAGAGAACTTGGGTGATTTCAGACCATGTAGCGCTGGTAGAGTCACAATGCAGTCAGGTCGCAGTGAGTTAATAAAGGAAGGGTGGACAGGAAGTGGGAGCAGTAGGTATGAGCTGTGCATTTGAGGAGTTTGGCAGTGAAATGAATGAGATTGGACAGCAACCAAAAGGGAAGACGGCCAAGTAGCATGGTTTATTTTGTTTTTAAGATAGGGCAGTCCTGAACGTGAGAACAGGTGACAAAAATTGCCTTCTCATTCCCACATACATTTTCTGGTTCTTTTTTTTTTTTAATCTCCCATCTCTTTCAAAAGTCTGGAGGGCAGTGGAAATCCCTGGAGAGTTAGGGTTTCTGTCACCCATAAGGTGGGCTTGCAAATGTGGAGCTCAGCCAGCTTCCACCTCATCTTCAGATACGCACGCAGGAGCTCAGAGCAGAGCCTGTGGCAGCTCTCAACCTTTGACCCTCACTGACCGTCGTTCTTAGGTCCAGCGTAGAGGACTCAAGTAGGGCTGGAAGGCATGGAGTATCCCTAGTGAATGATCTGGAACATAGGAGCACCTGGTGTCTCAATGTCTTCTGCTTATTTATGCCTCATAGTTTTTTGTCTTTTACCCAGAAAGATGACAAAGTTCCTAATTTGAAGGTACAAGTGCCCCTGCAGTGCCAGCCCATAACTGGGAGCTGGGATATCTTTCTGGTTGCAATGGGCAAGGCTCTGGTTGGTATCCCAAAAGCTTAGTAGAAAGCAAACCCTTCTCTGCCTGCTACTGTGTATGCAAGTCCTGGTTTAGTGCAGAACTGTAATGTCAGTTCTTTGCTACTCTTGCCCAGAGTTCTCAGAGAAATTAGACAGTGGTTACGTTGGCAAACAGACTGGGAGAGGGAGATGTCCCAGTCTGAGACCCTCAAAGTCAGCTTTGGATGGGAGGAGCCTTGACAGCTGGTTGCTGCTCTCCCCACAGGCGGCATTTTGGGGACAGCAGGCAGCCTAGGGACAGATTGCTGCACTGATCTGTGGAACAGACTAGCGACCCAAAGCAGGCTGGGCTCCTTGAAGGGACTAGTGCAGGGCTGTCCCCATCTACAGCAAGAAAAGAAGGGTCTTCATCAAAGGCTTTGCATTTACTGGGTTAGAAGACCTGAGCCTTTCCAAGCAGAAGAGAGAGAAGGAATCTGGAGAGCACAGTGGTTAGTTTGTTGTGGGGGGAGGAAGGGTAAAGAAAGAGGTCTGTGGGGATCCCCAAGACAAGGACAGAGAAGGAGGTTTGCAGAGTAGCATGGGCAGGGCTGGCAGAGCTAGCTCCTGCCGTGGGACTGCAGGCGCTGGCATGAATAGGCCAAGATGGCAGCGCTGTGTGTCTGCGTGTTGTGGGGGGGAAGCGACCTTGCCCAAGGGCAGAGGCTAATGACAAGGAGAGACCAGGGCAGGGGGCACAAGTTCCAGCCTGGCCTCTCCATGCTGGGCCCCTTGTCTCTGAGATTATATCTTTGGCTGTTATGGGAGTGGAGTAAAAAAGGCAAAGGCTCTTTTGTGGTGCTCAGCTCCTAAGAATAGCTGTGGCTGGGCTCCAGGAGGTGTCTCCTGCAGCCTACCGTCCTGGAACTTGTTCGCAGAGGTGTCCCAGTGCCTGCTGTCGGAGACGCAGGTTACTAGTTGTTGGGGGAGTGGAGACCATCAGCGCATTCTCCCCACCTCAGTATCCAGCACCTACCGGTGCTTGCTCAGCTCAGCTATGGGAGAAGGCAGAGTAATGGGACAGAGGAAGGGTGGACACAAAGTTGGGGACAAAGGCCACAGAGCTGGGGAAAAAGTCTAGAGCCTTCTGCTGAAGACAGTGAGAAAGCCGTGGGATGAAGACTCCAGAAAGGGACCAAGGGCAGGATATCACACATGGAAGCGCTCATGAACGTGATGGAAAGAAGCAGTCGTGGCAGAAAAGTAGGGAAATAGGTCCAGGAGACCAGAACACGGAAAGAAAAGCGATGAGGAATTCGGGGCAATAGGGTGATAGTGAGGAAAGAAACGGGAGCTGACAGGAGAGCAGATTTAGGAGAAAAGAGAAGTGGCAAAAGATAGCGGTATTCCTGTGTCACTTGGGCAGAGGGGGAGGCGCAGCTCTCTGGGGAGCTTGGAAAAAAGAGTCCTGAACGCCATTCCTGTGAGATAACAATGCAGTTCAAATCCCTCTCTAATCTCCACTCCTATTATTAGACCTGTGTCCTCCCAGGGCAGAGACCGCAGGTCCCTGGGCCCTGTCCTTTCCTTCATGCCCTTGACTAGAATTAGACAGGCGTGCCTGCATGGTCATCTGCTAAGCATTGTCCTTCTGGCTTCTGGGCAGTGTCACTGGAGAAGAGCATGGAGAGGCGGCAGGAAGGGGATGGAAGGTCACTGGATACCCCAATTGACATGCAGCACCTAGACCCCAAGGGGTGAAGAGGGGCACTGCCAGCCTATGCTCCAAGTTTTCAGATCAATAAAATGATCACACAACCGGCATAGTAGCAAGGTCCCTAGTGACAATAGTTGCCATATGCGAGATAACTGGAAAACAGGTCACAAACAGGGGTGCAGAAGGGGGACACAGGGAGGGCCTCTGGGACAGGTTAGCTTGGAGGTGGATCTTGAAAGAACAGGACACTGGGGACCCAAGTCCACAACTGCTGGCCAATGCCATGTCATTCTCAAGGGAATAAGGGACACCTGGAGACAGTGGCTTGTATGTTTACTCTTCTGGCCCTATCTCTATGGGACAAGGTGGCCATATATTTAAACAAAGTAACAGATCCTTGGGTGTTTAAGGGGGACTGGGATTTCCTGCCATTTGTTTCAAATTGCTCTCTACTTCCTTGCTCAATTTGTTCCTATATATTTCCCCTTTGGTCTCCCTCTTGCCTTCAGTCTCCCTACATATTGTTCATTATTTTGATTTTTTAATGGCCAAAAGTTATTGTGCTTTTTTTTTTTTTTTTTTTTTTTTTGGTACCGGGGATTGAACTCACGACCTCATGCTTGCCAGGCAGGCGCTTGAGCCACTGAGCTACATCCCCAGCCCCATTGTGCATATTTTTATCTTGATCTCTCTTGACTCTGATGAATCTCAATAAGATAAATATGTGATGAATAACGTACCAAAGCAGGGAGGCAGCTGCTGTGCCTGTGAGGGCTCCAATAGTTCCTGCAGGATAGGACATAGATGAGATTCCCTAGGTCTTATTGAGGGACAAGGGGGAGGAGGGTAGCTGTAGCTTGCTGCTTTCTATTTGTCTGTTTCTCTTTTTCTCCTTCTCACATCTCTTCCTCAAATCTCCCTCTTCCTCTCTCCTTTTCCTTCATTCCTTCTCTCTTTTTTTTCAGATACATAAGCAATGCTAATAATTAAGAATTTTTACTCTAAAAATTCAAATAACTGGCCCATTGCAGTGGTGCACATTTGTGACCCCAGCACTCAGAGGCTGAGGCAGGAGGATCATCTTGAGTTCAAGGCCATCCTGGACTACACAGTGAGTTCAAGGCTAGGCTGAATTACATAGTGAGACTCTATCTCAAAAAATATAAAAGTAAAAATAAAAATTCAAATAATCTTCTATGTAGCAAAAGAAATGGAACCGGTTCCACTCTGCAATCTCATCCCAAAGGTAACCATAAGAAATGTATTATGTATATGTATAAAATACATGTTGGATTTTTTTTTTTTTGATACCGGGGATCAAACTCATGACCTCGCACTTGCCAGTCAGGCGCTTATGTCACTGAGCTAAGTCCCTAGCCCCATACATGTTGGATTTTATGAGACAAGAATCCACTATGTTTCCCAGGATAGCTTTGAAGTCCTGAGCTCAAGCAATCTCCCTGCATCAGCCTCTGAGTAGCTCATAGGCAGGTACCACTACATGTGGCATGAATTGTTTTAAACTGGGATATATAAAAATGAAATGTTTTAATCTTTTGGAGGCTTCTCATGTCATGAATGATCCTAGGGATCTATTTCAAGATGGTCACCTGAGGATCCAGAGGTCTTAAAAAAAAAAAAAATGGAGGCCAGAGGTATAGCTCAGCAGCACAGTGCCTGCTTGGCAAGTGCAAGGTCATGGGTTCGATCCTCATTACAAAAAAAAAAAAAAATACACACACACACACACACACACACACACACACACACACGAATGACTTGAAGAGGCCCTGAAAGGGTAAGTAAGAGGATGTTGACAATGCCTCTTTCTGCAACAGCCTTGTTTCCCCCTTGACAGCTTCCCTCTTGCGAGAGGGATCACTTGGATACAGACTCTGGCTGGGGGCAGAAATGACAACAGGCACACAGTAGATCATCCTGCTATGGCAGAGAGTTTATTGCCTGTTTCTGCCTGGGAAAAAGACTTTCTTCTACAACAAGAGCATTGATACAACATCTGATGATTTCTCTCACATTCATGATAGAAATGTATCTCATTTTTCTCTTTCAAGCTTTGTAACTTATCCTGAAGGTCACATGTGTACCTGTCCTTTGTTGTGGAAGTTCTGAAGTGGCCAGAGGTCCATGAGAACTTCTGACCTCGATCCCAATATAGTCGCTGACCGTGAAGCAGCCACACGCTGGCGGGTGGGGCTCCTTGCCAAAGCAGCAGATCAGCAGCATCAGAAACACCCTGCTCTCCCCGCCTGCTCCACGCTCTTTCCCGGTCCCTGCTCCCCGTGCTAAGCCCACACTGGCTCTTCGGGTCTCTCACCTTCCTGGAGACCTACCCTAGGGAAGAAAGCACTTCGCTAGGCTCTGATCAAAGAGAACAGGCAGGGGTGGAAAAAAGGAAAGAAAAAACATAAGGCAGTTATTATGGATCTGGACAGAGCTCAGTCAATAGGATTAGGGCGTGAGCTATAGAACCATCTGGCCACACAAACAGGAAGCGTACAGGCAGAGGACCAGATCAGAGAAAATCAAGAGAAGGAAGGATGGGAAAATGGAGTCTATACCCCAAAAGGTACAGCGGACCTTAGGAAGGTCTCACCTCTCTTGGCAGTGCTAAGGACCCTGGGGAAGAGAAGATGGGGGAATACGACTTCCAGCTCCCTGGCCTTCTCCTCTGCCATGCTTATCACGACTGCAGGGTCAGGCCTGCCCCAGTAACTGGCCCTAGGACAATGGTGGCAAACTTTTGGCATGGGCGTTATTGTGTTTTTCTTTTAAGCCAAAAGATGTTGAAGTAGAGTTAGTTTTTCTAAACTAAAACCTCAGGGTTGGGGCCTCACTGCAGTGGTAGCACTTCGTGATTAAATAAGTGGGTTTTGGGTTGCAGTTTGGCATTCCACCTCTTAAATGTTCACCATTGCTATCAGCAGGCTCTGGTCCCCACCTGGAGTCTCAGCACCAAGTCATTGACCACTGTATACTGTGCTCTGGTTTTGGAAAGTCAGCTTCTGTCTTGTTCCTAAGACTTGGGCCCCACCCTGTGCCACAGTCTGGTAACTGAGCCCTGGGTTTGTTCTCTCTGCCTGAGGCCCTGTCTTAGTAAGTGTCTTAGTTTTTTCTGGCTCCTGTCCATTTCTCAGGGAGTAGGATTTTTCTCTTAAGCCCCAGTCTGGAAGCTGGAGGGCCTGCTTCCTGCTAGTTGAGGGAGATATCATAGTTTATTTTAATGTCTAAGACTGTAGGCTCTATTGGCAAATTTATTTATTTTGGTACTGGGGCTTGAGTCTGGGAAATGCTAAGCCCTTAAGAAAAAAATTTTATAAGATAACTGTGGTGGCACATGCCTGTAATTCCAGCACTCTGGGAGATTGGAGCGGAAGGATTGCAAGTTTAAGCCCAGCCTGGGCAATTCAATGACTTAGACCCTGATTCAAAATGAAAAGGGCTGAGAGTTTAGCTCAGTGTGAAGACCCTGGGTTGAATCCTCAATATTGAAAAAACCTTTCATTAAATTTGAGACAGACTCTAAATTTCCCAGACTAACTTCAAACTCAAGATTCTCTTGAGTAGTCAAGATTACAAGCAACACTTTGGCAAGAGCGTAGATTCTGGAGTGGAACAGATCTGGCTTTCGATCTCCTGTCTATGTGGCCTAGGTGAATTCAAGTCTACAAAAAAAAAGAAAAAAAAAGTGAACAGTGTTACAATTCAAGGCATAGTCTATTGACTGGCAGTACCAACACCACCAGAATTTGTTAGCTCTGTGGAACCTAAGGCCCCAACCTAGGTCTACTGAAACATTAACATTATAACATGACCTCCAGGTGACTTAGTGCACATTAAAGTTCCAGAAGCACTAATGTAAACAAAAGAGCTCAGCTTTGGAACCAAGAAGATCTCACTTTGTATGCTAGCTCTAAACCTCAGTTGGCTGTAAAATGTCAATGGTTAGTATCTACTCCATGATGATGCATACACAGTTATAGGCACAGCTCCCAACAAAAAGTGACTGTGAATGAGGAGCATATACTACCATATAGTACTGCCACTTCCCTTCTCAGTGTTCCACTGCCTCCTGTTAGAACATCGTCCTGAGTCTGACTGCTTTAATCGATTAACTTCTTTTACCTGCTGCCATGCTGGTCTGGACTTCTTTCCAACCTCTCCACTGAGAATCTTCACTAGGAGTAGCCCCATCTTGGTGTCTTATTCCAGATCGATGCTTCTTCCAGGCTGACTCTTTGGCTAGAGTTCATGGGCATGACAGTAGTCTCATGAATGGGACTATTCCTCATCACCCCAGAAAGTCATCCCAATATCTCATCAATACTGATCAAGTACCAACTTTGCGGCAGGCACAGTTCTGACTTCAGGATTATTGTTGTTAAAAAAAGTGAACAGAGGCACAACAAATCTTTTTGAAGCTTATTTGCTCAAACTAATTTGTGAATCAGACAAATTCAAATCAGAAGTAGTTTGAGAGAGGCTTTTATGGGGTGAACGTGAAAGTAAAACAGAGAAAATACTTGATTGGGTATAATTATGGAGCTGTCTTATTTGGTCTATCCCACTGGAAGATCTCTAACCATGTAAGTTTGTTGGTACCTTCTGGTTGGCTGGGCTTACATTCTGTTTTTCAAGAAATAGCTCATGTGAAGTTTCTCTTATGGGGTTGGGAATATAGTTCAGTGTTAGCATTTCACCAGCATGTGTCTTGGGTCTTGGGTTCAGTTCCCACCACACACAAATGTATGCATGGATGTGTATATATGCATGTGCACAGCATTACGAAGGCAGAAGTACCAGGTGCTGTGATGGAAGAAGAGCAGCATGGCTTATGAACGGGAAGCAAGGTCACTCAGTCTGGACTAGAGATCAGCAAGTTCTACTGAAGAAACCACGTTTAAGGTGAGACTTAGAGGAGAGGATGGAAATATCAAGAAAAGAAAGAGCTTAGTGGAGATATCAGCATGGGAAGACCTGATAGGAACTGAAATCGAATCAGTATGGCTGCAGTGGGAGTAAGAGGTGGGGGGACCTAGGGCCTAGAATACTGGCAGGGGGAGTTCACAAAGTATGTTGAGGGAGTCTGGACATTAACCTATTGATGCCGAGCAGGAATTGTTGTGGGTTTTTTTGTTTGTTTGTTTGTTTTGGTTTTTGCAGTGCTAGGGTTTAAACCCAGGACCATCAGGTAAGCACTGTAACACTGAACTACAACCCCAGCTCTACTAATGTGTTTTAAGAGGGGAAATGACACTAACTGAATTTTAAAAAAGAGAATAAAATAAAGCAAAACAGAACAGAACAAAGCAGATTCAGAACAAAACAATGCAAGCAACACAGGTTTCAAAACAAGACAACAGGAAATCAGCAATGGCTACCATAATGTCTCTTTTTCTTCTAAATAGCTGCTGATACCATATAATAAAATCAATTCTTATAAACTCTTTAGGAGAAGATCTGGGCATGAATAAGTCTATCCATGTGCATCTATCCTTTCTGTATTAGAGGGAAAAACAAAACAAAACAAAATACAAGAAAAACAAGAACCAAAAGAGACAAATATATAACAGTAAAAGGAACCCAAAAGAGTAACAATATAGGCTTTAAAAACAAGGTGGTAAGAATTTAACTAAGGTTGTTATTGTACATAGTTATCTTTAAAAGAGTTACCAGATTACCAGATATAAACATTACAAATTGATCTAATCCTATAAATGTTAGCTGTTTTGTTCCAAGAACTAATAGAATTAGTAATACAATCATCTTAGCTATCTTAAATGTATATTAAAAAATTTATATCTTTTTTCTTTTCCCTTCCTTCTTTTCTCCTTTTCCCTGAGTTATTTTTTACCCTTTGAGTAGTTTCTTACCCTTTCACAGTATTTATTGAAAAATTTTTATCTTATTTACCCTTTCAGTTTCTTGCACTAGGAAGACAATATGGTATTTACACATGTGAGTTTAATTTATTTCACTTATGAGTATGGTCTCAAGTCACATCCATTTACCCATAGAAGCCTCAATGTGATCCTTTTTTATAGCTGAGTAGTAGTCCATCATATAAAAATACCATATCTTTTTTATGCATTCCTCAGTTAATGGGCATTTGGGTTGTTTCCAAGATTTGGCTATTATAAATTTTGCTGTTATTAACATGGGTGTACATATATCCCTGTGGTGTGGTGCTTTCAATTCTTCTTGGAATATGCCCAGAAGTAGAACAGCTGGGTCAATTGGGACTTCCAATCTCAGATTTTTGAGGAACCTCCAGACTGATTTCCACAGTGGTTACACCAGTCTATACTCCCACCAACAGTGCAGAAGGGTTCCTTCCTCTCCCCCCCCCCCCCCCGCAGCCTCTCCAACATTTGTTATCGGTGGTTTTCTTGCTCCTGGTCATTCTTTCTGGAGTGAGCTGGAATCTCAGTGTTGTTTTAATTTGTATTTCTTTAAAGGCCAATGATGTTGAACACTTTTTCATGTATTTATTTGCCATTTGTATTTCTTTAGCTAAGAAGAGTGTATTCATCTCAGATGCCCATTTTTGGATTGGGTCTTTGAATTTCGGGGATCTGATTTTTTTTTCAATTCTTTATATGTTCTAGATAGAAGTCCTTTATCTGAGGGACCATTGACTAAAATTTTTTCCCAGTTAGTGGGTTTTCTTTTCAATCTGTTGGAGATTTCTTTTGACATGCAAAAACTTTTAAATAGGGCCTGGGACTTAGTTCAAAGGGCCAGGGATTTAGCTCAGCAGGCATAAGTGTTTGCCAGGCAAGTTGAGGTGGCAAGTTTGCTCCCTGAACTTTTTAATAAGTTGAGATCCCAGTTGTTGATTTTGGGAAGTATTTCTTGTGCAGTTTGATTTTTGTTCATGAATTCTCTGTCTACCCCTATGTATTCAAGAATTCTACCTACTTTGTCTTCCAGCAGATTTAGTGTTTCTGTTTTAATATTTAGATCTTTGATCCATTTCTACTTTAGTTTAGTATATGGTGATAGGCATGGGTCTAGTTTTAGTTTTCGGCATATGGAGAGCCAATTTTTCCAGCACCGTTTATTGAAGAGACTATCTTTCTTCCAGTGAACATGTTTGGCCCCTTTATCAAAGATAAGGTGGCTGAGTGTGTTTGTAATTGTAGTTGTATCTTCTAATCTATTCCACTGATCTTCAGGTCTGTTTTTATTGCAGTACCATGCTGATTTTATCACAGTAGCTTTGTAGTATAACTTCAAGTCAGGGACTGTGATGCCTTCTGCCTTGCCTTTGTTGCCCAGAATTGCCTTTGCTATTCTAGATCTATTCTGGTTCTAGATGAATTTTAGGAATGATTTCTCTAGATCTGTGAGATATGTTAATGGTATTTTGATTGGAATTGCATTAAATATGTATAACAATTTTGGGAGAATGGTCATTTTCACAATGTTTGTTCTTCCTATCCATGAACAAGGAATGTCTTTCCATTTTCTAAGGTCCTCTTCTATTTCTTTTTTCAGAATATTGTAGTTTTCACTGAATAGATCTTTTACTTCCTTTCTTAGATTGATTCCTAAGGGCTGGGGATTTAGCTCAGCAGGCATAAGTGCCTGTGTGGCAAGAAAAAGAAAAAGAAAATCCAATGGAATACATTGATTCCTAAGTATATTTCACTTTTTTTGGATGTTATTGTGAAGGGTGTGGTGTCTCTTATTGATACTAACTGATACTAAATGAGTGCTAAATCAATCATTTTTGGGAAAAGTAACATTTAGAGTTTTTCATTTATTTGCACAAAGGATTTTCAATTTGTGATCATAAAGAAGAAATGAAGAAGGTTGTCTAAAGAAACTGGGTATTACTGGTTGTGGGGGAAGGAGGTTGAGGCAGGAGGAGCTCTGGGAGTTCAAGGGCAGCCTAACTTCACAGTGAGTTTGAGGTCAGCCTGGACTATATAGCAAGACTGTGTACACTGCCACACACAGCAAAAAATAAGTTGGGTATTAGAGAAAGGAGAGAAGAAAGGGTCCAGGTGAAAGGCATTCATTCCCATTTCTACTGTACCATACAGTCCATCTCCCTTCCTTTTCACTGTCAATGCTAAGCAAGGCCCCTTTTCACACCTGGATAATTGCACTAGCAACTAATTAGTATTATAGATACTCATTTCATCAAATGGCTGGTAGAATCAATTTTCTAAAGTGACTTTTCTTATGTACCTGTATTAATAAAACTTTCTTGGTTCTCAGTTGTCTCCAAGACAAAGCCTGGATGCCTCTGGCTGTCATTTAAAAGTCATTCCATAAATTGGCTGATTGTCTCACTCTATCCTGTCACAGTCTCCCACCTCTAGATCTGATAGGTCTGCACAGCACACTCCTCTCAGGTGGGGCTCCCCGACCCTGAATTTGGAGGGCTTTTCCTGCCTTCTCTTTCAAGCACAGCTCATGGCTCTTCGATGAAAGAATTTTCCAGTCTGATATAGCTACTCCTGAAACATAAAACCAAACACAACTTTGTTGAAACTTTCCAAGTACAAAGATGACACCCAAGATCTCAATAGACATTTCTTCAAAGACAGGAAAATGGTTCAAATGCACATGAGAAGATTTTAAAATCACTTAGCCACCAGCAAATGCAAATCAAAACTAAAATAAAAAGCTACTTCATATTTACTGTGAACTATTGTGGCTATAATTGGGAAGACAGATCATAACAAGTGTTGGCAAGGATGTGGGAAAATCAGAATCCATTTTTTGCTCATGGGAATGTAAAATGGTACAACCTTTCAGAAAAGTCTAAAAGCTTCTCAAATGGTTAAATATAGAATTACCATATAAACTAGCAACTCCATTCATATGTATATAACTGAAGGAAATGAGAATATATATACCCACCAAAATTTGTCCATAACAGAACTTTTCATAATAGCCAAAAAGAGAAAACAGCTTAAATGTCATCAAGCAATGAATGGATAATCAAATGTGGTATACCTATACAATGAGGTACAATTCAGCAATAAAAAAGAATAATGTAGTGATATGTGCTACAGGATGAATGAGGCTCGCAAACATGTTAAATGAAAGTAGCAAGTACGAAAGACTTAATAGTGCATAATTCCATATTAATGAAATGTCGGAATAAGGAAGTCTGCAAAATATATTAGTGGTCATCCACTGTGGGGTGGGGTGGTTGGAGAAGAAGAAGTGACCACTGATGGGTTCTATTTTACTAGAGTGGAAAAATGTTCTAAAACTGATTATAGTAAACTGAATGCAGTGGTGCACATCCATAACCCCAGTACCCTGGGAGACTGTTGCAGGTAGATAGCAAGTTAAAACTCAGCTCAGATAACTTGGCAAGACTTTACCTCAAAATAAAAAATTAAAAAAAAAAGGCTGGGGATATATCTCAGTGAAGGCTCTGAATTCAGTCCCCAGTACTGCAAAACCAAACCAAACCAAACCAAACCAAACCAAACCAAACCAAACCAATTATGGTAATATTTGACAACTGTGGGAATTGAAAGCAGGCCTGGGGAACTTAGTAAGATCCCATCTCTAAACAAAAATTTGTTCTCAAAAAACAAACAGGGGCTGGGGATTTAGCTCAGAGGCATAAGTGCTTGCCTTGCAAGCATGCAGTCGTGAGTTTGATCCTGGTACCAAAAACAAAACAAAACACAGATAGTGTGATATAGCTCAGCGTGAAAGCCCTGGGTTCAAAATTCAGTACCCCCCCAAAAAAGTTTTTTTTATCTTTTTTTTTTTTTGCTCAGGATATTCTTGTAAATGTTATGAATAATGGCCAGTTTATGAAAACATTGAAGGAATTCGAAAACAAATTTGAAGTAATGATCTTGTGTCCCTTGAGTTTGTTGGTTGAGAGTCTGGAAGAGTTTTACAAAGATATATTGTTTTGTTAACTCAGAGATTTTCTTGAAATAGAAGAAATAGTTGACATGTACTTTTATAACAAAAATAAAACAAGACAATGTAATGTTTTCTCACTGATACCATAATGCATATGAACACACTAAATTTTAAGCTCCAAGCAAAGAAAAAAGCTTATTTATGATTAACTATACGGGCTTGAGGAATTATGTTGAAATGCACACTACAGAAAACAAATCCTGATGAATAGACAAAAAGCTATTGGCTAATTGATTAAGCAGGTTATTCCAGCACTCTGAGCTTTTGGCCTGGGCCTGAAGCAGCCGATAAAGGCCGAAGATACAGGACTAATCAGTCCGTCTTTGGGAGTTCAGCGTCTTTGGGAGATTAGAAAATAATCTCCTCACCCGTGTTACCGAGATTAGATTATTCATTCAACTGCAGAAAACATCTCCTAGTCAGATCTGATTCTAGTCCAAGGAAAACCCAAGATTATCATCTGCTCTTGTAGTGTTTTATTTTCCACAGCATAAGATGGGAGCAATTAATATCCACCCAATTGACTTCACTAGCCTGCAGGAAGTGAGCGTGGTGAAATATTTGAGAATGAGAAAAGATGAGGTGGGTGTAGCAAAGCCTCGGTTTGGTCAAGTCCCGCGAGGGCCCTGTTGGGGGAAGTCATGTAGTTCTAAACTACTTCCTCCTCTGTAAAATGAATTCCCTTTCAGGTCCCCAGATTGCCAAGGGCAAGGGGCATGGCATGGCACCGGACACATACCAAGGGGGCAGGCGAGTATTCCCGCAGTCAGCTTTTAAACTCTGGCTCTGAGCTTCTCAGGCCCAATTCTTATTTACTGATGAAAAAAGCTCAGAGACTAAGTGACTTTCCCATCATGGTTGCACACGGAGGACTGTTGTAGATCGATCTAAAGGCCACTTGGAGGTGTAGTGGGCAATGCAATGGCGGCCCCACGAATGTGCCTGCTTCCCAGCAAAGCCGAGGCGCGCCACACAGCGGCCTATTTGGGTACTACAAGAGAGGCGAGATGAAAGAGACACTGGCACTGCGGCACCCAGGAGCCAATACTCTCAGTTCGCTCGGCTAACTCTTTTTTCCTATTGGGCTCATCTAACTTTCAGTCAATCATTTGCACAGCTTTTGTTGGCTTATCTTCGACGGTTTTCCACAATCTACCAATAACATGCTTCTTTTCAAAATCACCTTCACGTCATCAAATCTACACCCAAATCTGCCGAATTTGGCTATTTCTTTTATTCCATTGGCCAAATCAAGCTCCTCCTTCCTTCCATCCTGTTCAGGGCGGAAGTGAAAGAGCGCCTATTTCTATTGGCTTAAATTTGTAAGGGGCGCTTGTCTATCAAGTCTATGAAGGCGAAATTAGCGCCCAGGAAGTATGGCACCGGAAGGGGCGGGACATGTGAAGATGGCGGCGCCGGTAAGTGCGGTGTGCTCTCTTCCCTTCGCAGTTCTGGTGACTGTTTCTTTTTGCTTCAGCTGCTCGAGACAAACTGTTGGCATCACGGAAGGAGGGTGGTGAAAGCTGCTTCAGGGAGATAGCCAGCCTGGCACAGCGGAGCAAGAGCAGCAGTAGGGGAACAGGGCTGGAGTTCGCTGCTTTCTGGTTAGCCCGAGGCTCTGGCTGAGGCGAGCTGCCACCGCACCAGAGAAAGAAGGCCCAAAGTCCAGGGTGTTCGGAGGAGATGGGAGAGTTTCTCACTCTAGATGTTTAACCTCATCATCCTGAGTAAGGAATGACTTTTCGTCTCCTTATTGTAGGAGGTGCTGGAGTCAGAGGTGCCAAATGCTGTGACACTTCTGAAAACGCTCCAGGAACAGGTGAGTAGATGAGTAACTTTTTGTGTCTCATACCCAGACTTTGGTGATTAGGGCAGATATTTGAATGGTACCATCCCTGTAGAGTTTAGTGATTTGGTGAAAACCTTTTCAGACCAGAATTCAAACTAATTGACTTTTGCACTCAAAAAAAGACAGAAAACTGCGAACTGAAATAATCACAGTCAGTTCCCTGTGTTCTTACAACTAAGGAAACCGATGCTGGGAAAATGATATGATTGGCACTTAGGGTGTCTGTCTAATACACATTTATGTAGTTCTGAGCTTTGTATGTTCAGTCAGTACAGAGAGAGTCCTTATTCCCACCTCATAGTTTGGGAAATATGTAAGTATGTTCTTATAGCTTTCAGAAGAAATCTTAAAAGTTTTTTCCTACCTTTTGAAAAACCAACAAAAACTTTCAGAACTGTGAAGATACTACTGTTATTAACATTTCTGATAATTTTTAGGTGGCATTGTTTAGTTTTTGCACTTTTCAATTCACAGACATGATTTGTAGCCTAGTCAGTGGGTTTTTTTTGGGTTAATTTCAGGTGATGGCTGTAACTGCACAAGTGCAGGCACTGACAAAAAAAGTTCGAGCTGGTGCGTATCCTACAGAGAAGGTAAGATATACTTGAAGAACAAGCATCTTTTGACTTGGTGTCTTAAGTAGTTCTTGGTCATAGATTTATTGTATATTGTGTTTCCTCAATGCTAGAGTATCAGAGGATGAATGAGATGGAGGTGGTGGGGGAGACAAATCAGAAGAGTAGGTATGAGCAGTTGCAGTCATGTTACTGAGTCATGAAGAGTGCCATGCCAGCCACTGAGTGAGATTAACTGCCAGAGGAGCAGAGGGAATGCTTCTCAGAACAGTAGTCTGGCTTTGAGAGATAAATAGGAGTTAGAGGGACGGAAAGAAACATTGCGCAGGTAGAAAGATCTGAAAGCATAGTGACATTCAGGGGAAAGGGATAAGTAATGGATGTACATTTTGTGTGATAGGAGTAGGAAATAAGACTAGAAACTAGTCACACTGAAGAGCCTTGTAGGTAAACTAAGGATTATGTTTCATCTAAGATACTTGTTCTTATTATTGGTTATGTTTAATCTCTTAAATTAAAATTTATCATTGGTATATATACGTTGGAAAAACAGCATTTATAGAATTTTGTTATGTCTGCCATTGCAGCTATCCACTGGGGCTTTTAAAATGTGTCCCAAAGTGCAAAGCCAGGTACATTCCTATAATCCTGCCAACTCTGTGGGCTGAGTTAAGAGGACCACAAATTCTAGTGCAGTCTAGGCAACTTAGTGCATGACTGTTTTCTTAAACTTTAAAAAACAAATGGCTGGGGGTGGTGGAACATGCCTATAATCCTAGCACTTGGGAGGCTGAGGCAGGATGATCACTATGAGCCTGGACAACATGGAAGACCTTATATCAAAAAAAGAAGAAAAGAAGTAACTAAAAAGGGCTAGGGATGTAGCTCAGTGGCAGTGACTCTGAGTTCGATCTCCATTACTGAGAGAAAGTGGGGAGGGGGGTTCCGGAGAAAGAAAGAAAGAGAAGAAAAAGCTATTGATATGTGGCATAATGCTAGCATACCATTGACTGAAAAATATCCTAGTTTAAAACATTGCCAGGGATAGTGGCACATGCCTGTAATGTGAGCACTCAGGAGACTGAGGTAGGAGAATTTCTGTGTTCCAGGCCAACCTGGCTTACATAGTGAATTCAAGGCCAGCCTGAACTACATAGTGTACTCTGTCTCAAAATTGCGTGTGTGTGTGTGTGTGTGTGCGCGCGCAAAAACTATTGTATGTCATTAAGAATCATTGAAGGACTTTTAAATATGGGAGTTGTAACAGAAAGCTAACAAATTTTAAATTATTTTGACTTTTTTTCTGTTTCCATTTCCCCCAGATCCTTTAGATTTTACTTGTTGCCTCAGATTCCCTCTCTCTTTGCTTTCTAACACTGTGTGTTCATCCTCTAAGCGCTGCTTGTTTCTCTGCTCTTCCTTCCTGCCATCATTTACCCTTTTTGTAATAAAAGCAGTCTAGAGCTTTGGGGTTCCACTTTCACTCCCTGCATGTGATTGATGTTTCAGTTTCCCTCTTCATCTTCACCTTAAGTGGTGTTTTGTTTTCTGCATTTGATCCTCAGGGGTTCCTGAGCCTCTGTTTCCTTGCTCCTGTCCTTGCAGTGTTGCATGCCTCAATTACCCAGGCTTTCTTGGTGACCCCAGCCTGCCACCTACAACCTCACCTCACCTCCTGAGCTCATCTGCTGCCTTGCACTCAGCAAGGCACAGTGGAAGAGGAAGTGAAGAGGGTGCATCTACCAGGGAGTTTTAAAGGCGCAGCCACTGTTAACTTAAGGGCTTCTTGGCTTTTTTCCCTCATCATTCACTTTTGTTCTCATTGCTTATGTTTATTTTTCCTAATTTTTTAGTTTGTTTTTTCCTTACATGCTTCCACTAATTTGAACTTGACATTGCCCAAGCAAGTCAGAAAAGCCTGCTGCTCATACTGTTTCTTGCTTTTGTCCTGAAAACCATGTTGATACATTTCAGTTCTGGGCTGCTAGCATGCTTTTTAGGTCACCATAGAACAGATGTTTATTAACTTTTATGGCCAAAGACTTACAAGGGGCTTAACAGGGTCACAAAGTGCTTTCATGTTATCTTGTTTGTGCCTTGGTGCAGGAAAGAAATATTGTATGTATTTTACAAATGAGACTGTCACAAGATAAAGTGGCTTACCTAGTGTGTGACTACCAAATGCCTAATTCAGACTCCAAGCTCAGCTTGTCAGTCTTTAAATCCTTTGCTTACCCGTCAGTACTGTACTGGGGCAGGTTTAAGAACTAAATGTACTTAACGTCACTTGAGCAAAAGCTCCACAGTACCTTGGTAGTGGATCTGAAAACTGAGGTGACTAATAAGTAATGGGCAGGTGGCATGCTCACTGTGGATACCATTGACGAGGGCATGATTCAGGTCCCAGGTGAAGCAGTGAGATGGTGTAGTATTTCATCACACTGTGTGGAACAGTGGACAATTTAAAACATGAATTGTTTGTTTCTGGAATTTCCCATGTATTTTTGGGATGCAGTTGACTTTGGGTACATAAAACCACAGACAGCAGGACCACAGATAAAAAGGAACTACTGTACTTCCAATACTTTATATTAGTCAAATGGAAAAAACTTGAATTTGGAGAAAGTTCGGCTATCCTGGCTTTTCCTCGTGACAGGCCTCCCTGCTGTCTCATAGAACACCTCAATGAGGCTTTCTTTTGTGTTTTTTTTCCTCTTTTACTCTGATCAAGCTCAGTCTGCAGAGCCAGTTTCTCCCCCACCCTTCACTTTTACTTTCTTGAATATAGTTTGCCACTGCTTTTTGCTAAAAAACAAACCAAAAAAGGCCACATCATCCTGTTTGCTTTAGGCACTTGTGACTTTTTTCGGCTAAAACTGGATTTGCATCTCTGTTTTGTTTAACTCAGGGCCTTAGCTTCTTGGAAGTGAAAGACCAGCTGCTGCTCTTGTACCTTATGGATTTGAGCCACCTCATCCTGCACAAAGCCTCAGGAGGATCTCTTCAGGGACATGCTGCAGTTTTGAGACTAGTAGAGATTCGCACGGTATGAGGTCTTTGGCATCTTGGAATTGTAGGTTTCTTTTTTGGGAGGGAGAGTGGTTTTGGACAGGGTCTCACTGTATAGTGCAGGCTGGCCTTGGACTCAGTTGTGTAGCCCCGGCTGGCATGGAACTCATGCTGATCCTTGTGCCTCAGCTGCTCAAGTGGTGGATTACAAGCATATGCTGCCATGCCTGGAAGAACTCTAGGTTTCTAAATCTTGAACTTCAAAACTGTCACACAGTAACTCTTATTTAAGTGTGTGTTCTCATGTTTATGTAAGAAAAACCAAATGGAGAAAAAGTATTTTGCTCTTTATTTGTTCTACTTTGTGCATATTTTAGGGGCCTTAGCAGGCAACAACACAGGCCCTCTAGTGTGTGCTCAGCTTGAAGGGAATGTAATCCTGTTTAATACATTGTAGGTTTTGGAAAAGCTCCGTCCCTTGGACCAAAAACTGAAGTACCAAATTGACAAATTGGTCAAGACTGCAGTTACAGGCAGCCTCAGTAAGTGAGAGGACCGTCACAAAGTTGGTGAGCGTCATCATGAAGTTCCAGATCTTACAAATTCTCTTGGATTTTGTATTTCAGGTGAGAATGACCCACTTCGTTTTAAACCTCATCCCAGCAATATGATAAGCAAGGTAAGGATTGCATTTTCCTCCTGATTTTCCTAAAGGATTTGCATCTAAAGGAACTTCATAGTGGTCTTGGATTTCCTGGGATTCTCTTGATTTTCTAGCTTGTGCCTTCAGTTTTCTTCCTTTTGTTCATATTTCCATCTCGCCAGAGCACTCTACCTTTGGGTTTTCTTCTCACTTACCTAATACTTTGCAAGTTTGTATGCATCATTTCTTTTGTAGTTGAGCTCTGAGGATGAAGATGAAGCCGAGGATGGCCAGTCTGAGGCTTCAGGGAAGAAATCTACCAAAGGAACATCTAAGAAATATGTTCCCCCACGCTTGGTTCCAGTGCATTATGGTATACATCATGGCTGCTGCCTCTTTGGGATGAGCTATGTTTCTCTGTCTTTTTTTTTTTTTTTTTTTTTTCCTGTTCCAAGATAACCCTTGGATATTTTTATCACATAGATGAAACAGAAGCTGAACGGGAGAAGAAACGTCTGGAACGAGCCAAGAGGCGGGCGTTGAGCAGCTCTGTCATTCGTGAACTTAAAGAGCAGTACTCAGATGCTCCAGAGGAGATCCGTGATGCTCGCCATCCCCATGTCACACGCCAGAATCAGGAGGACCAACACAGGTCTGTGCTTGTGCAGTTAAAAGTTATTTCCACTCTGTGGACACCTGTCCTCAGGCTTTAGATGAATGTAGAGGGATATTTTTAAGAATTATATCTTAAACTTGAGGGATACTTTTAAGGAGCTTGAAGTACCAAATAAGAACTAGAAAAAAAGGAAGGTTTTTTAAATTTGTTTTTGGTGTTGGAGACTAAACCGAGGGCCTTCATTTGCATTGAACTGTGTCCCCGGCCTTTTTTATTATTATTTTGAGGCAGTGGCTTGCTGAGTCACTAAATTACCTGGGTTGGGCTCAAACTTGTGCTTTTTCTGCTTCAGAGCAGTATGCTCCCCTCCCTCTCTGCTGTGTAGGTTCAAGCAAACAATATGTAGAGAGAAATGTATGCAGTAGTAGGACATGTAAGTGTTCATTCATTCATTCATTTATACAGGGGATTGAATCCAGGTTCCTGCTTACTAGGCAGGTACTCTACCCCTCAGCTACATCTCAGCACTACCCCTCCCTCCATCCGTCTTTCCCTTTCTTTTTGAGAGAAGGTCTTAGTATGTAGTTTATGCTAGCTTTGAACTGACTGTGTAGCCCAAGCTGGGCTCAAAAACTCACAACAGTCCTCCTGTCTCAGCCTCTCAAGTGCTGGGATTACAGGTATGGAACCTCTGTGTCTGACAAATCCTTTTCAAATTTTATTTTGAGACAGCATCTTGCTCAACTGTCTAGACTGATTTGCAACTTGTGATCTTACTGCCTCAGCTTCCTGAGTAGCTGGGATTACAAGGTTGTGCTGCTGTACCTGTTTAGTAGGTGCTTTAGTATCCTGCGTTTTAGCGTCACAGCTTTCATTCTTGTGCAGAAGGCAATAAAGGCAAATTTTTATACTGGCATTGGAAAGTCTTAAAGTTCATAGAAGAAAAGTAGAGAGCCTTGAGTGCAGGCTCATCGCCTTTGCGCAGGTAGCCTGTGCAGTTGATGGACTGTAGAGAGCTGAAATAGGATTTTCAGGTATAAAGTTTTACACAGTTGTATGGGTGGGCTGTGAGTTTATTTTTAGGAGTGAAGGAATTCCTAGTGGAAGCTTGACACTGAGGATTCTCTGTGTCCATACTGAACATGGTATTGAGTTCTCAAATTTTCTGTGAACTCTGAACTAGGATGAGTAAATACCAGGTTCCAGGCTCTGGACTGTAGCTTTCTACCACCATGGTCTAAGCCTGATGGAAACGATGTCTTTTTCTGACAGGATTAACTATGAGGAGAGCATGATGGTGCGTTTAAGTGTCAGTAAGCGAGAGAAAGGAAGGCGAAAACGGGCAAATATTATGAGCTCCCAGCTTCACTCACTCACACACTTCAGCGATATCAGTGCATTGACAGGAGGAGCAGCTCATCTTGATGAGGTGAGGTTGGCTCACAGTGGGAGGAAACTGCTGTCATGCTTCCGGCCTAATGTATGTGGGGCTTGGTTCCATGAAGAACTTGGGGAGGGATGTTGGCACCCCAAGACACACTCCTGTTCCTTTACTTTTCTGTCTGTTTTCAGGATCAGAATCCTGTTAAGAAGCGGAAGAAGATACCTAAGAAAGGTCGGAAGCGAAAAGGTCAGTGAACTGCTAGGACTTAAGTAATCAGGCGCAAGCAGGGTGGGGAATTCAGATGGTTACCCGAGGTCTCACCAACCCACCTAGTATCTCTTCCATGCTGGACATTGATCACTTTAGGTGAACTTTTATTTATTTTCTTTCACAAACTTGAAATCAGCATTATTCCCAAAAAGGATCTCTAGATTTCATCTCTAAGGTCCTCCAGATCCTGTTAGGCTTCCTTAATTAGAACCATAAAAATGTCACCTGAAGGAAGCATTAGCCATTTCATTCCTTCTTTCTTTTGACCTGGGAAGATATAATGCATATTTCCTAGGAACTCCTCTCCTCCAGGTGACCTTTTCCCCCTTTCATTGGCTTTTCCAACTGTCCTTTGCTTCATTCTTGGTTTCCCTTCCTTTCAGGTTTTCGGAGGCGGCGATGATTATGGGTGTACATATTTACATATTTTTTATCATCCCTGGGATACTTCTCATTTTACTGTATGTTAGTTTTTTCCTTTGGAATTCATTAATTGTTTGCTTTGGACATATGGAAAGATCTTCACTAATAAAATTGACTTTGCTTACAAATTTCAGCCCCTTTTGCACATGTATTTTATGACTGGAGCTGTTGGGTGTGTTTTTGGTGAATGGATGAGAAGTGAAAGATGAGATTGTTTTGGAAGTTCCAGAAGTTTGGTTCTGTAAAGTTTTGTTTGATGATGTATTTTTCCCAGAAACCAGTAGTTATTTTACAAAACATTTGACAGTGTAGTGTAATCAACTTTTCCCAGTCCATGTTTTCCTGACCACTTGTGTGATTTGTTAAAATACAACACGAATGTTTTAGGATTTGCTGATGTTCCTAGCCTGGCCACCAGGTGGCATTGGTAGTTCAGGAAACCTTTGGTATTTGACTAGTGAAAAACAGCTTTTCTACAACAGCAGTAGTTATTCTTGTCTTCATTTCTCTGGATGCTTTCTTTCTAAAATAATATGAATATATTTCTGATCTTCGGCCTGTTGTTGAGCATTTGTAGAGAATAGTAGAGCGAGAAGACTAGAGTGAAGAATCAGTATAGTGTTGTGTTTTCCAAACTCTTTGACACTCCTTAAAGGCCTCTGTTTGCCAGACTAAGTAAAGAGCCGCCCTTTGACAGAGAGCTGCAAAAGAATGCCAACAAACAGGCAGGCAGAAAATTCCTAGCTTAACAGTCAAAAGAGGGAAAGTCCCACAGACACATCAGCTAAGTCCAGGTTAGACTAGTGGGAGTTACAGATCTAAGGTTTTGTATTTTTCTAGTGAATAACTTTAATTGGTGAGAGATCCTGCAGGTCTTAGATAGTACAGAAGATGAAAAGAGAAATAAAAAAAGAGAGATTGAGTCCATAGGATTAATTTATTGGAACTTTTAAAAAGTGTTTTGGTCTCATGAGCATCTAATTTTAGTCTCTGGCTTTCCTGGGCAGTGTCATGAGCAATAATATACTTGGTCGATTCTGAATTCTATTAGTGTGGATTTATATTGGTCTACCTGACTGGGGCAAGGGTCTATTTTAAGTCAGCTACTGCCTGGTAGAAGTTAGTTAAAAGACAAGATTTATGGCTAATTGGGTGATCTTGATCAAATCACTTAACATCTCTGGCCTTTGATTTTGCTCAGCTAAAAAGTAAATATATTTGAATCTCAGATTCCCTCCAAGTCAGCCTAAAACTTTATCTATGACAATAAGATGGACTCACCTCTTTCAGTTCCTGGCAGATCTGAGAGAGCTACTGGACATTTCCTGGCCCTCTTAATTACCTTCAAGTGAGTCTAAACAGCCATAAGAACAAATGTAGAGATTCTCTTCCTTTTCTGGATTAAACTACCTGGATAAGTGGTTTGGTTCAAAAATGTTCTGACTGGAACTACCACATTGATTTCTTAGGACCATTGCATTTATTTCTAATTTATTAAGATTTTTAGATTAGGGGATTTCTTTTTTTCTGAAAATCTTAGATTGTGTTACATGCTGAGCTAAATTTACACTTAATCCCTGCAAAATACATGATAACTCCATTTCACTAGTGAAGAATCTGAGACCCTCAGCTTAAGCAATTTGTTCAGAGGCACTTGGCTAGTAAATTGGAGAACCAATTCCTGAGGAGCACAGAGAACAGGGAACTGTATGTGTTCTCTGGTTTATAAGTCTCCAAGACTTTTATTCTTTTTTTTTTTTAATCAATACTGGGGATCGAACTCATGCCTATGCGCTTGCAAGGCAGGCACTTAGGCCGCTGAGCTAAATCCCCAGCCAAGACTTATTCTTTTAAAAAAAAGATGTAAGTAACTTATAATCTCTAGCTCACCTCTCCCTATTGCTACATTTTTATTAAAGGCTTTACGTCAAAGAACCCACAAGTTCTAAGCACTGTGCTGGCCTCTTGGTAGTATAGCAACAGAACAAACGAAATCCCTACCTTTCTGGACCTCATATGGATTCTTTAATTCCAGGGCATCTTGTTTTCCTTGGCCTTTTGCCACTGGTTGAGAAAAGAATCATTTCTAAGAATATTTGCACCGGGCTGGGGATTTAGCTCAGTGGCTTAAGCACCTGCCTGGCAAGTACGAGGTCGTGAGTTCGATCCCCGGTACCAAAAAAAAAAAAAGAATATTTGCACCAGAGTCAGCCAAACAATATTTAGAGGCTATTTTGTGTGGATTTTTAAACATGAAAATCAGGCAAACATAGGGGTTGAAGTGAGAATGAGATGTCCTGAAATTCCTTTTTTTTTTTCCTGATAATTGGGGATTAAATGCAGAACCTTTGTACTGAGCTATATCCCCAGCCATTTTAAAAATTATTACTATGTTATTTTGGGACAGGGTCTCAATAAGTAAGTTACTTGGGTTAGGCTCAAATTTGAGATCTACATCAGTCTCCCACAAGTCCTGGGATTACAGGTGTGTGCCACTAGGCCTGGCTAAGATCCATTTTCTTATACCCCTGTTCCCCAAGATTCTCGACAATATCTAAACAACCTTTAGAAGTCTATTGTCGGGGTCGGGGGGAACGTAAAAAAAAAAAAAAAAAAAAGTATTGTCTATAGTTTTTTGTTTTTTGGGTTTTTTTTTGGTACCAGGGATCGAACTCATGACCTTGCACTTGCCAGGCAGGCGCTTAAGCCACTGAGCTAAATCCTCAGCCCTATTGTCTATAGTTTAAGAACCATTTTTAGGCATTAGAACTGGAAAACTGAGAAATTTTAGTGTTTCTGACTGTTCTGTTCACTTTTCTTCTTTTGCTACTTCTACCCATAGATTTAGTTCTTTGATCCTTCAGCCCACATAAATGTCAAATAAGAGGTCATTTCTAATGTTCACTGAGGAGCATCTGTCATGAGCACACGAGCTCTTGTTCATTGTTATCATGTGATGGTAAAAATTCTGAATGAGTAATTTAACATCTCTTCCTTAGTTGTTTCATCTCAGGAAGTGGGGAAGAGAGAGCTTGGCAAAGGCTGTTTTTACCTCAGATGCTTTGTTAGGATTTTGTGGCGGTAACTACTGGTTTTGTTTTTGTTTTTGTTTTTGTTACGCTGGGGATTGAACGCAGGGCTGGGGATTGAACCCAGGGCGTTGCACATGCTAAGCGAGCACTCTTCCACTGAGCCACATCCTGAGCCCTTGCTAGGATTTTATGAAAGCTTGGAGAAGGATCTATGTGGAGTTCACAGCAGTCTTCATGGATACATTAATAGAAAAATGCATTTTGTTTGTGAGGAAGGGCCGACGTGACTGCAGGGCGTTCATTTTCAGCACCACGGAGAGTTCATGCTCTCCTTGCTCACCTTCATGCATCGCAAAGAACTGTCATTCTTCACAGGACGGTTTATCTGACCAGACTCCAGCCTGACTGGTATGGACTGGATGTGTGTTGCCACCCTCTTTAATGTCCTTCATCTTCCCGGGGATCTTTTAGCTCTGTAAAGCCCAGATTCACACCAAGGATTTGATCAACTTGATGAGGGCAAATGCGTGAAATCCTGCCTTTTGCTCTGTTGGTCACATCATTCATATTGTGTTTTACACGATTTTTACCAGCACTGGAAAATTATTCTGTCTCTTACTTTTCTTTGCTTACTGACCCTTGAGGAGACTTAAAAGTTGCTGTTTTATTCTTTGGGCCTCTTTTTCTGCCTTGCATGGAGAAAGGCATCATTACTCTGGCTCTCTGCCCAGTCTTGCTTTTGTATTTCTTTGATCTCATTGTTCAGAGGGTCTCAGAGCAGCCCCAAGAGCCATGCCTTTGCATGTTTAAGCTATTGATGCTTTTGAAATAACAGAGCGTTGCTGTGTAAGAAGTGTATTAAAGGTCTATCTTGAACAAATTTGGGTCAATAGGTGGCAGTAGTCACTGAGTCCTGAGGCCCTGCTACCCCCTATGCACAAGCACATTTGATAGCCATTATAGTTTTAAGGGTATGAGAAAGGAGGTCACATTGAAATAGAAATGGGGAGAAAGACAGTCCTTTTTGATAGAAGCCAGGAAATGCTGACATGTACTGGGTTTCTTCTGTTATATGGGGAGAAGGGCACTGGTTGAAAAGAGTAGGGGAACAGATCTAAGATGTGGGTGCTCTTTGAGGTAGGGTATGGCTGTGTTAATTGAGAACCAGCCCTGAAAGAAAGGTAGGGTTAGAGGGTAGAGATGGGGGAGACGGGTGCTGAGCTGTGTGAAGGGACCATGGAAAGGGTAGGCTGTGAAGGGAAGGACTGCGGTTAGAGGGGGAGGGGGAGGCAGCTGCAATACTCAGCCTAATGGGGGAGGGGAGGGGAAGATATTGGTCCATGCTGCAGCTGCATTGGCTCCCCTCCCCCACCCTTCCTAAGGAGCCAGAGCAGTGCTGGCAAATCTGTCTTCATGTATTTATTATTATTAAAAATGTAACGGATCCTTCCTCCCTGGAAGCACTACAAATACTCCTGATCACATTTGCCTCTCCCCTCCCTGCGCAGAGCATGCATTCTCTTTCTGCGCACCCTCCACTCTGTCCTCCCCACTAGGTTTGTTTGGCTGAAGGAAGGACCCTTCCCTTCCTTTCCTACTACAGCCTGGTGAATCCCTGGGGGTTTCTAATGGTGGTTGGGAGTTTCAAGGCGATGCTGAGAGGAAGCAGCTGAGTGAGGGGCATCCATTGCCCCAGGGATGGAGCTGTGCTCTCTGATGTCCAGTGGGTAAAGGAAATCACTCAGAAATAAAGATAAAATCCTCTTGCCAGCTAATGAAAAGAGAAGCAGCCGCTCCCATTCTTTTCGGTACCTGGCATTCCTCCCTTTCAAGCCCTTCTCTTTTCTGTTGCCTGAATTCTGAGGGGAGACCCCTTGGAATGGAAAAAGCCAAGGGTTCTCTCTCCTCCCTCCTTACCTTGTTAAGTCCCTCTTCCCAGGAGAACCATAGACAATATTCCTCTAGCCTGCATGTTGTGTGACTGAGAGGTTTATAGGGCAGAGGCCATGGCTTCTCCCTCCCCACCTGCACCCCAGACTCCCATGCCGGGGGGGGGGGGGGGGGCTCTTTGTTGCTGTCTAACCCTTCACCGTACCCATAGGTGGTGCTGCTGTCACCCCGCAGGCGAGGCCCTCCCCGCAGCATCAGCCCTTCCCACCCGGTCACCCTCCCCCTTTGCCCAGCCCCTCTACTGCCTGCTTGTTATTCCACCAACGTCTCCTTTACTGTTCCCTTCCTCAAATTAATTTTGTGGCGCTGTCCCCCCACCTCGCAGTGCCATCTTCCTCCCCTCCCCCCCTGCTCCAGCTCTCTTGCTTTCTCTGTTTCGCTTTCTGTCTGTAGCATCGCCATCTCACTCCCTTATCTAAAGGCTTTATCTTACCCCTTTTCTTTTTTTTATCCTTTCCACCCTTGGCATCTTACAAATGACTCTTGTAATGTAAGGGGGCTGTAGATAAGAGTGCTTTAGAGGAGAGTGAGGTGAGGAAAATTAAGGGATCAACACTGAGACTGGGGAAGCACAAGACTGTGTAAAGGGAACATACAGAGATCGGAGAGCTTTGAAAGGTACCCTTCACTGTCCATACCTGTTTGGTTTCTGGATTTGGATAGTGAACATTTCACTGGCTAGGGATTCTCTGTTTGTGGGTCTACAGAATTTGGGTCTACGTGCTGGGAAAATGAGAGTAATGAGAATTCAGATACTAAGGGCTTTGTCTAGAAACATTAGGTTTAGAGTGCCGAGGACAGCCGTCCTGGTTATCCTTTATTTTGAAGGCTGGAGGACACTATGCTCTAACACCTGTTCTGTGGTCCCTTAGGAGATATCCTGTTACTGATCTTGCAAGTCCTGAAAAGCTCCTGCTGGGCTGCCGCTGTGACACCTGCTGGCGCTTGGGCCCTCTGGTCATTACTGAGCACATCCTGGCTGCAGGGCCTCAGCTGACTCTTACAGACCGCTTCTTTCTCTTCAGTGTTTCTCCTTTATCTCAACTGAGTTTCCATGGTTGCCCCACTCAGCCACAGCTCCCTTTATTTGTTTAGACTAAACAAATAGAATAGAATATTCCCCAAATTCACCAGACCATTCTGCCTCTTTCCTCACCTTATCTGGAGACTTCTCATTGTGTGACATGGGTCACAGGCCTCAGCTAATTCAGCTGTGTTGTTGATTGTAAAAGTACCCAGTTTGTAAGATGGCTAATTTTATTCTTGCTGAATTTTTCCTTTTGAATTAGCATCCTAATACTTCTTTTATTAGTAGTATTGAGTCCTTTCCTTGTACATGTCCTAGAATTGTCCACAGTGTGGGCAGTAAGGCATCTTTTCTGCTGTTAGCTTGCATGGCTGTCACAGGATGTGTGAGTCAAGGCTGACTTCTGGACTAAGGCAGAGGCCAAGAATGCCAGAGGCCGGGCAGTAGCTACAGTGAAAAATGGGGGCTAGGCCATCACACACTTTGCTTTATCATCCGAGCTGTGCACATGCATACGGGGACATGTGCATCTGGCCTCCTGTCTTTCCTGCCTTCCTAAGGTGTGTGTGTATTGATGGAACTTGATGGGCCAGAGACCTTTCATTTCCTTATTTTCTTCTTGCCCTTCTTAGTCCTCTCTCTTGTCCTGTTTAGGAAGCCCTAGTTAGGGCCATAGCTTCTGATACAACAGATAGTGATCTCTGTTAAGGACCTTTTCTTAAAAGCAAGCATCAATAAATTCTTGTTGAGTTGAATGATGAAGACTTTTCAGCTTTAGAATTCTTTGAACCAGTAGTGAGTTTCAACTGTTCTCTCCCTACGTATGAAGTACTGGTTCATTTTTATTTTCTTCTACTTATAGGCCCTAGAGGGGAAAGTAATTTGCCAGGGCTACACAAATACTTAGTAGAACTAGCATAAGAATCCTGAACTACACGGCGAGACTGTTTTCCAAAAAAAAAAAAAAAAAAAAAATCTATGTCCTGACCTCTGTGTCTGACTTTTCCTTTACTCCTCCTAGTGTCCTGGTTTCTTCCTGGGGTCACTGACAGCCATGAAGCCAGCAGCACGGTAGGCCTGCTGGGTTAATATGAGCAGTGAGAGCGCTGGGCTGTGTGGGCTGAGCAGGCAAGGGACCTGGCTCACCAGATGGGCGAGTGTACAGGCCAGCCTTTTGGGGGGCCCTGAGGCTGCCACAGCAGGGGACGAATTCCCTTCCAGGTTTGGTTTGACCTTACTGTGGGGAGTCAGCCCCTCCTCCCGAGCCTTCTTTCCCTTCAGGTGTCCCTCGGGGCTTCGTGTAGCTTGGTGGTGAATGCCTCACTTAGAATCTCTTCTGCCTACAGCCCGTTGCAGCACACTTGTCTGTCCCAGTGCTACCTACTGTCTGAACCTTCACTCACAGAATTCCCGCTAGTGGTCAGGCCATCACTGTGGCTGTGTTAGTAAACCTCTCATAGTTTTTGTTAAGTAAAACCTAGCACAAGGTTTAGAAAGCATTTGTATGTTTTCCCTTTAATTGAGCCTGAGGTGACTTACTGTGGAGCTGCTTTGTTTTATCTCCCAGTTTGGGTTGAGCTCTCTGCCCAGGGTAGGGGACTCTGAAGGACTGAAAGCCCCTGAGCTTCTACTTCTGTCCCTCCCAGTTTGGATTGACTCACTGCTGGCTGTTACAGGAAGCCTAGAGTGGTGAAGAGATCAAATCAAATCAGAATTCCTCGCCAGGAAAACCCTGTCTCTTAGCTGTGTGACCTCTGCACTGCACTTAGCTCTGTGGCAGTTCATACCTACCACCTTCATCTTACACTCACCTTCTTAGTTTCCTTCAGTCAAGTCTTAGGCGTCTGTCACTGAAGCCAGACTCTCCTTTCTGCCCTCCTTATTGAGCCCTCCCAAGGCTTTCTGCCTAAAGCTTCCTAGCTCTAGCTTCTGACAGAGGCTGCTTTCTGAGACAAGCCCTTTTGCTCTTTTGACCTCAAATCCTCAAGTCCATTCCCTTAAAGGATGTTTTTCCCCTCAGAGTAGCAGATTACACTCCTACAGAGCCTCTAGGGACTGGGGAAAATCCCATTCCTCACCCATCTCCCTGCTGGAGCTCCTGGAATCGAATCCTGCAGCCTCCTGTCATCCTAGCTTCCTTTTCTGTTCACTTGGAAGCTTTTCTCCATTGCTTTTGATAAGTCCTGGTTTGGCAAAAATATCCAGTATTTAGGAGGATCCTCTGGGATGAGTTCCCTGTCTCTGGCAGCTCAGTTGACACCCACTGCCCTGACCTATACTCCTGCCCTCTCCTTTAGCGCTGCCCTTCTGTCCCCGAGGCCTAGACTGAGTGGAATCAGCGTGCGGACGTCTTCAGCTCAGCATCCCATCCCGCTTTGTCCATCTTGGCAAACAAAGCATGGCTCTACCCCTGACTTCCTCTCCCTTCTCCTTTATTTCTTTCCTCGTTACCTCTCTCCACTTTTCCCTTCCCTTCTCATGTGTACCCTTCATTTCTTTCTCTCAGTTTCCTTCTTGTCCATGTGCTCACCGGCGCCCGTTTGTGCGTACTCTCATCTTTACTCCCAACGGCCATCTTCCTCAGCCCCGCTCACGCTGAGTGGTCAGCATGGTGTGGGCAGAATGGCAGCAGAGAAGCTCCCTGGTGCCACTGTAAGCGATCCCTTTTCTCCAGTAAATCTGTCGCTACATTTTCTCATCTTGTCTTCAGCGATCCTTGTGAGCCCAGCAACCCTCTGGCGCTGCTACCTTGCTTCGTCCAGAACTGAGGAAGAGAGGAGTTACTTGGTTCGAATGCCCTTTCCTTGGCTCTTCCTGAGTGTGGGTCTGTCCAGGTCTCTTCCCTTCATTCTCATTTTTCTTCCTCAGTCTCTCCCAGCACAAAGCAGCAGCAGGACTGCGTGAGGCTGCTGCAGACTGCCAGCCTGTGCCCCTCACTTTTGTCCCTCCCCCTTGCTGTGCTGCAGGGGAGGGGGCTGGAGGGCAGTGGCATGGTGCCAGCCAACCCAGAACCATCTGCGGTGCCTTCTGCACTGAAACAGGCTCTGTTTCTCCCACCCTCTTTTCCCACTCTTCCTCTCCCATTTTTAATTAGCTGCTGAATTAATTAAATTCCACATGCTAATTAACATTCCTACAGGGAGGAACACCAGGTCAGAAAAATGGGGGTTGCTAAAGCAAGACTTCTGTCCATTCAAGTGAATAGATTGAGGGACGGGAAGATACAGGAAGGGGAAAAGAAAAGACAGATAAGGAAAAAACAATCTAAAAGTAAGAAAAAACCTGGAAGAGCTATGAAGAGACAGATGAGGGAAATCGTGGAACCTAATAGGGAGAAAAGTAATTAGAACTATTAACACAGGAGAAATTAAAGTCTCCTGAAGCCTCTAAAGGTTCAGAGGTAGAGCTGTGTCTCCAACATAATCATGTGAATAACCTGAGAAATGATGTTACAAAAGATGCCAGTTTGCTGCCTTGACTATGCTTGCTCAAGAAAAAATTTTTATTTATTTATTTTTATTTTTAAAAATTTTTTGGGACTAGAGATTGAACTCACAACCTTCTACGTGCCAGACAGGCACTTGTGCCACTGAGATAAATCCTCGGCCCCCCAAAAATTATTTAAATAGGAGTGCTTTAGGTTAGAAAGAAAGCAGAACTTCCTTGCAAGGGAGTAGGATATTTAATTGAAGAAACCTTTTTTTTTTTTTTTTTTTTTTTTTTTGAGACAGGGTCTTGCTGTGTATATCAGTCTAGACTTGAACTCACTATATAGCCTTGCTGGCCTCAAACTTGCAGTGATCCTCCTGCTTTAGCCTCCTGAATGTTGAAATTATAGATGTGGGCCACCACACCTGGTTTAAAAAATTCAGATGGCAATTTTTTTTTTAAATACAGGGTTTTACTGTAGTCCAGTCAGTCTGCCCTTGAACTTGCTACATAGCCTGCATTGGCCTCAAACTCAATATCCTTCTGCCTCAGCCTCTTGAGTTCTGAAATTACAGGCATGAAGAGGTAAATTCTTACCTACTCCGATGGTTAGAGTTTGCCCTAAATCAGGGTTAGGGGAGATGAATTTGAAGTATTTTATTAATCCTGCAGTGTGCATTGTGTCCTAGAAAATCTGGAATGGGAAAATTTAGGATTCAATCTCGGTTCTTTTCTTTATAACATTTAAGAGAAACTGAGTTTTCTGTGGTCCTACCAGCCTTTTAAGGATATGACTTCCCTTCCCATCAGATCATTGCTTCCTGGAGAGGTTTAGATTGCTGGTGGCTAGCTTGGCTCTCTCTTTGGCTGAGGGCTACAAAGGCGTGAGAATGGCTAGAGTTCCATGCTGGAACAGAAAGGAAGATGGGGTGTGGGTTGCCTGGGATGTGGCTGGCACAGAGTACTCCAATAAGGTCATCACTGTGGTCCAACCTGAAAAAAGTAGGGACAGTTTATTTGATCTGAGTTTTCTTCTCCAAAAAGTAAAGAAAACTATTCAGTAGAGTGTCTGGTAGGTTTGTGGAGTCTCCTAATATAGGTACCCCAAATTTTTCCAGTGTGAAATACACCAGGGAGAGCTATCTTATATATCATCCTAACCACCATTAACTTAGTCAGATGGCATTCCCTCTATTATTCCTGCTCAAACTGAAAAATATTCACATATTTAACCAGAAATAGTGACCGATTCCTGTAATCTCAACACTCTGGAAGGCTGAGGCAAGAGGATGGAAAGTTTGAATCTAATTTGGGCAACTCAGCGACTCTTGAAATCCTCCCTCAAAATAAAAAAGAGCTGGGGATATAGCTTATTGCAAAGGCCCTGGGTTTAATCCACAGTAATGCAAAAATAAATAAGTAAGGGCTGGGGATTTAGCTCAGTGGTATAAGCACCTGCCTGGCAAGCGCAAGGTCGTGAGTTCGAGCCCCGGCACCAAAAAAAAAAAAAAAAAGTAAATAAAATTATACACGCATTACGTATTTAGTGTTGTGCACTGAATATCATGATTTTGTTAAGCAGCTACTATTTGCCAGACCATTAGGCATTAGGGTTAGATACGAAAAGAAGGAATGAAATAGAACTACTATATCTAAAAGGTTTATATTCTAGATTCAGGGTAAAATACAGAATAAAGTACAATAACTCATTCTGTATATATGCATCAATGTTAACTCCTTTAGCACTGTTGCCTGTATTACTTTTATATCATCTTATATTTTTTTGTATGTGTGTATGTGTGTGTGTCTTTTTGAGACAGTCTCACTATGCAGTACAGGCTGACCTTGGACTCACTTTGTAGTCCAGGCTGGTCTCGAACTTGCAAGGATCCCCTGCCTCAGCCTGCTGAGTTCTGGGATTACAGAAGTATGCCACCACACCTGGCTGTATCATTTGATATCTTATACTGATACTTACTCCTTCATGTATCTGTGCAGAGCTGGGCAGTTCCTTGAGGTCAGAAACCTGGTGTTATGGTTTATATCTAGATTTCCCCCTAAAACCTCATGCACTCAAAGGTGGGGCTTTTGGAAAGTGATTGGATTAGGGGGACTTACAGCTGCTTGCTGTTAGAGTATAGGGTCTGGTCAGAGGAGGCAGGTCACTGGGGGTGATCTGTGGGATTTTTTCTCCCTTCCCAGCTCCTCCCTCCCTTTGCTCTCTCTACTTCCTGTCTGCCATGCCATGGGGATTCTCCTGTACCACGCCCCTCTGCCATGCTGTTTCTTCCTTAGAGCCTGCTAACTCTGTTGAGCCTATTGACCACTGACTGGGAAGCTACAATAAACCCTCTCCCTTTTCAGCTGTGGGGTTGGGTATTTTATTCCAGTGACAAAGAAAGTGACTAAGACACTTAGGTCCTTTGTGGGATACATATAGCACTAGCATCAAAATTACACATTAACAGCCAGCCATTCAGTGAATGTGTTGATTAATACACAACCACACATCAAAGTGAAGTCATTGCTTAGACTCTAACATATCTACTTGTGGAAAATACTTGTGCTCTGAAAAGAGCTCTTTTTTCCCTGCCTCAGTGCGCAAGATCAAACCCAGAGCCTGGGACATGCTTACCAGGCATCCTACCCCTGAGCTACACTCCCATGCTGTTTTTTAATGGTGCTTTTTATTTTTCCAAAAGTTACAAAAAGTGTGATGTAAGATAAAATTATATGCTGAGTAAGAGATTTTTTCCTGAGTGGTGTTTGAAGCCAGGCCCTAAAGGCAGGCCTGAGGAGAGGCAGCAGAGGGTGCAGAGAAAAGGGCACCAGCCGCCTGCCATATGTATTGTATTTTCTTTTTTTTTTCTTTTTTTTTTTGGTACCGGGGATCGAACTCACGACCTTATGCTTGCCAGGCAGGCACTTAAGCCACTGAGCTAAATCCCCAGCCCCTGTATTTTCTTTTACTGTTTGAGCAGTACTGAGGGTTGAACCTAGGACCTTCACACTGGGCTATATCACTAGGCTCCTCCCCCACTTTTTTTCTTATTTTGAGATCTGTCTTGCTAAGTCACTGAATAACCACAGGCTGAGCTCAAACCTGTGATCCTTCGACTTCAGCCTCCCAGAGTGCTGGAAGTACAGATGTATGTCACCATTCCTGGTTTCCTTTTACTTGTTAATACACATTTTCCCACCTCAAAATTATGATTAAGCCACTGATACAAACTCATTTTTTATTTTGTTTACTTAATATGTCATATTTCCCTACGCTGTTAAAAATCAGATTAAAAATATTAATGAACATCATGGGTATACCATAATTATAAAACCATTTCTTACTTGTTAGACATGTAGAATAGCTCTTTTCTTGTTTGATTGGATTTTATTTTTCCTTCTGTGGTGGAGATTCACAACTTTTGCATATATCTTTTTTTTCTGAAACGGAATTTGTTGGGCTTAGACATAGAGACTCCCATTCTAGATTTGGAGAGGGTTTTTTTTTTTAAGACAGGGTATCCATATGTGGTTCACGCTGATCTTTAACTCACTGGCGTCCAGGCTGGCTCTGAACCTGCCTCAGCTTTCCAAGAGCCGGGATTACAGGCAAGTGCCACCACACAGACAAGAACTCCATTCGGTCTGTGGATTAACTACATTAAATCAACTTGAAAGCTTATTATTAATTTTAAAAAAGACTTTAAATACCACAAAAGGGAATTGCATCACCTTTGTGAAATTTCTTTCTACCTTTGTCTCTCATGTCCCCTCTAGAGATATATTTATGGATAAGTAGGTGTGTAGTTACAGATGTACAAAAAAAAAAAAAAAAAATAGAGGTTACTTAATCATACCTCCCAGAAGTTCTAATCCAGTCTGAAGCAGAGCCCTGAAATCTCCACATCCAAGCTGTCTTGCTAATTCAGCTGCGTAGCCAGATTTGGGAACTGCTAGTTTAGATGAATTCTTGGGATCCTTCCCAGCTCTAAAATTTAATGACTGAGACTCACAGAATCAGTCATTTAAAAAGGAATAGTGACCAATGTACAATATACAATGTATTAACCCTTGTTACCCTCCAATTATCATGTTCTGAAAAAAAATGGTTTTTTTTTTTTTTTTGTCTTTTGAGACTGTGCAGTTCAGTCTGGCTCATTTTGTAGCCCAGAATCCTAAAGATAGTCTTAGTCCTCCCCCCACTCCTCTCTCTCAATTAACCCCAAGGAACACTAAACTACACACCCAGCTATCTATTTATTTATGGTACTGGGAATCAAACTCAGGACCTCACACTGGCCAGGCAGGGGCTGAGTTACTTTCCTGGCCCTATTTATTTATAAGGCAGGGTCTCACTGTATAGTTTAGCTATATAAATGAGTTTAACTGACCTTGAACGCATTACATAGCCCAGGCTGGCCTCAAACTCATGATGATCCTTCTGCCTCAGCCCACTGAGTGCTGGGACTACAGATATGTAACACACTCAGCCCAGCTCTTTTTATTTTGTGGCAGTGTCTAACTAGTTCTCCAAGCTGTACTCAAATTTAGGACCTTTCTGCCTCAGCCTCCCATATAACTGGGATTATAGCCATAGGCCACTATGCCATACCTTGAAAATCTTTCTCTGACTAAAGGTTTTCCTTAACTTTTAAAAACTGGTATGTGATATCTACCATTTATGTATTTCCTTTATGACGAGAGTTGCTGAATAGTTTTTTGGATTTTTTTGTTACAGTGCGGGGGTTTGATCTCAGGGCCTTGTGCATGCTAGGCAAGTACTCAACCACTGAGCTACATTGCACCCCTAGATAGAAGTCCTAAATGTTAGTGAAGATAGAGTTGCTCTCCAAAAATCTCTCCTCTCTTCTTTCTTTGTTATCTGAGATTCATTGACTTTTTTGTTTTTAAGAGTCTAAGTGTGTGAATCTTGTGCCTTTTCTGGGACTTCCTCATGCCTGTCTCCATCTCCCTTTGGTAGTCACCACTATGCCTGGAATGGTTTGAGCATACTCTGCTTAGAGTCAGAATGATATTTCTCATTTATATTTTGGCAAATGAGAGGCAAGTGGAAGAATTAGATCACTCGTTTTAACAAAGTTGCTGCTTGATGTTTTCTTTGCTATTTTTTGTGATCCATTTGGAATGTGCGTGTCAGGCTACCTTGCTGGAGCTGCTAACATGGGCTCAGTGTACATGTGTGCTCATCAGCTCTACAAACGCCCCCTTGAGGTCAGGGCAGCGCTAGTGCACTGAGGATGGGCCTGCCCCAGGGACAGGGCCAGGTGCCTCTAGCCCTGCTGTCATATAGGAGTGAATAAACAATATTAAAATAGATGAGCAGAAACAAATGCTGTTTAGTTCAGTTGCCTTAGTTTTTTACAGAAAAAGTGAAAGGTAGATGAGTTTAGGAAGCCCCCTGTTCCTCTAAGGGCTTCCTTGATTTTTCTCCTGTGTGAGAGTAAATGTGGAGAGGGGGTTTCATCATTTGCAAAGATAATAACTACTTTCCAGGGTTTTTATGAGTAGTAGGAGTAGGTATAACGCATTTCTCAAAGAGCTTGGCATGTGGAATGTAATACCGGAGGTTATTGTTGGGCACCCTCACTTGGGTGAAGAAAACTGGCTCAGGGAAAGGAAGTGACCAACCTCAGTCACAGAGCTTGGGACAAACTGAACCAGGTCTGGGATTGATCTGTCTGTCTGTCTGTCTATCTATCTATCTATCTATCTATCATCTATTCTTTTTACTTTTAATTCAGGTTCCTTTCTACCAGTCTACAATGTAGTCTTTTTGGGTTTTTTGTTAATACATGCTTGCAGTACATAATGTTTGCATTCCTTGTGTGAAATTGGTACATGTGCATAACACACCCCAATTCCTTTTTTCATCTCTTATCCCTTCTCCCCTTTCTCTTTCCTCCATCTCGTGATCCCTCTCTCCTTTGAGAACTACGTATCTCCCTATTCCTTATTACCTTTTATTTTGCTCTTTATTTTTATTCTGAGTTTCTCATGTAAGAAAAACCATGTGATATTTCAGTTTATGTATTTGATTTATTTCGCTTAACATTATGGTCTCAAATGCATCCATTCTCCTACAAATGACTCATATTTATCTTTCTTTATGGCAGAGTAGTACTCCACTGTGTAATTACCACATTTTCTTTATTCATTCAACTGTTGATAGACATATGGGTCATTTCTCATTCTTCATTTTAAAATGAGCCAACACTTTCATCATCCCTCTTACTGTCACGCACACACTTCTTGTCTTTCTTTGTGTATGGACAGATAATTGGGACAGGAACCCTATGGTGTTACAAGACAAGAAGTATCTAGTAGGGGAGACTTAATTCACAAGTTCATCAAAAGCTGTTGTCAGGCTGAAGGAAAGCAGTGGTCTGGCTGTAAGCGGGGAGGGCGTTCTCAGAATTCCTCCAGCCTGGCCCTTTCTGTGTTCACAGGCTCTAACTGACCGAGACTTCCAATAGCTGAGGCTGACTGGAGCAGATACTGTATTGCTAGCACTGTTCTGTGCTAGGCAGGCGCTACTGAGAGAGCAAACAGCAGGTTGCTGTTTGGAATTTTCTTCTGCAATCTGAAGAGGGAGGAAGGGAGGTGGAGGAGGTGCAACCGAAAGGTCTGAGACCGGGTTCTGGCATCAGTAGAAGGACACAGTAGTTCTGAGTGTACTTGGCTGCCGTATTGCCGGACTCGATGCTTTATCCTCCATGGATCAAGTTGGAACACTTATCCCTCTCTCCTTTCAGAGCCAACTTCAGGGGCTGTTCGTCTGGTGCTAACCAGCACTGCGAGCGGAATCTCTCCATCCCTTTCTTGATCTTATTTTATCTTTTCCTGCTTCCATTTCCAAAGAGCCGTCCATGTTTTCTGTCCAGACAGTGAAGAAGTGACATCAGCTAATCACTGCTAATGAGTTGACTGCTCGTGGTGCCCTTCCCAGGTGACTTAATGCCTTCACCTAGATAAGAGGGGCACATCTGTCTGCAGAGTCCACAAGGGAATGACTGTGCCTGGCTAATTCAGACAGTGTGGTGGCTGCAAGAGGTAGCATTTGCCAGCTGACCCTTTCTCAGGGCTGCTTTTTTTTTTTTTTATTAGATATGGTTCTAGGTGCTGGGATAAGGCACGTGCCTCTCACAGACTGGTTTGCAATTTGAAAGGCAGCCAGACATGTTCACATAGCCATCATGAGGTAGGGTACGCTCTGAGATGGACCATTTGGAGAAGCAGGACGTAAGGTCAGCCAAGCAGATCCATTAGACAGGTCAGATTGGAAGGCTTCAGTCCACACCTACGTGTGTAATGGTGGGAACCCACACTTATGCTGTCTGCTGGTCTCAGGGTCACATGGATATCGGGTTCGGTGTGGGGGTAGAACTTGAGTGGAGTTTACTGGAGCAGAAGACTCGATAGCATTGTTTAGTTACATCTGAGAGCAGTGGGCACCTTTTACATACCCTTATCCTGTCTGGTGTGGTAAAGTGGCAAGAACTGTGACTGGATAATAAAATATCTTGGCAACTCCCAATTTTTCTTACCTAGAACTAGACTAATTAACAACTTTACTGAGTACTTTCTTGTGCAAGGACGAATATCTTTCCCGACCGCAAGAGCCCATGGTCAAGGTTAAGGGAAGTACACACAGGGGTTAAAAAGGAGGGAGGATAAGCAATTTCATAGTTACTAGTGAAATAACCTATTGGCAGGAATTGAGATACCGATAATTCATTCTTTCCACCGCCCAACTCCTTGGATCTAGGTACTTAGCAGAGCCTTCAGTAAATATTAATTGATTAAGAATTGTCAGTGAAAGGTAAGCCATTTCTCTCTTCTCTTCCCTTCCCTTCTCTCCTCTCTTCTCTCCTCCTCTCCTCTCCTCTTCTCTTTCTTTCTTGCTGTCATGCTTGCCAGGCAGATGCTGTGCCCTGCCACTGAGTTACATCCCCTATAAGCCATTTCTTAACACCTTGGTGAAATGATGTTGTATTACTTGATGAAATAAAACTTCCTTAAGGTTTTTTTTTTTTTTTTTTTGGAGACAGGGTCCCACACTGTAGTTCAGGCTGGCCTTGAACTCACTGTATAGCCCAGGATGGCCATTGGGGCGGCGATCTTCCTGTCTTACCCCCAAGTGCTAGGATTATAGGCAGGCACTGCCATGTCAGCTCTTAGAGTAATACGGTGTTTTTTTTTTTTTTTTTTGGTACCAGGGATCGAACTCACGACCTTGCACTTGCCAGGCAGGTGCTTAAGCCACTGAGCTAAATCCCCGGCCGTAATACGGTGCTTTAAGAGCCTGTGAGGCAAATGTTGGACTGAACGTAGGGTGCCTAGTGGTATGGGTCAGACTGTACTTAGTAACCATGACTATGTTTAGTCTGACCCATGCCACTAGGCTATCCATGTCCTATTAGGAATTATGAGTGGACGAGCCCTGGGCCAATACCTGTAATCCCAGCTACTCAAGAAACTGACATGGGATGCAAAGTTGTGGTCAGCATTTTAATGGGTCCTTGTCACAGAAAGTAAAAAGGATAGGTAGTGTAGTAGCTCACGCCTGTAATCACAGCACTCAGGAGGCTGAGGCAGGACAATCCCGGAGTTCAAGGTCAGTTTGAACTACATAGTGAGACCTTGTATCATAAATAAATAAATAAATACATAAATAAATAAATAAGTGGGGCTGGGGATGTAGTTCAGTGTTAGAGTATTGCTGGGTTCAATCCCTGGTATCTCCCCAAATGCCCTGGACCATGAATCAGAGGATCTGGGTTCTCATTAGGGATATAGCTCAGTGGCACAAGCGCCTGCTTGGCAAGCATGAGGTTGTGAGCTCAGTCCTCAGTAAAAAACAAAACAAAAAAAAACAGATCTGGGTTCTACTCTCACTTCTGCTACTTATCAGCAGGGTAACTTTGGGGGGAATCAGCCTATCTTCAGTTGCCTCATCTTTAGAGGAGATACTATCATTCTCCACTGATATATGGAGCAGGAAATTCCCAAAGCAAAGCTTAAAGTCTAATATGTAGAAACAACTTCTTCAGTGGCCTGGTAATGCACGCCTATAATCTGAGCATTCTGGGAGCCTGAGGCAAGAGGATCATGAGTTTGAACCCAGACTGAGCGAATTAGTGAGACCTTGCCTCAAAATAAAGAATAAAAATGGTTGGAGATATAACTCAGTGGGAAGGCCCTGGATTCAATCCCCCATACTGCAAAACAAACAAAAAACAGTGAAAACATCCCTCAAGGGATTTGTTCCTTGACTGTAATTTTTTTTGAGACAGAGTCTCATTATGTGGTTCAGGCTGGCCTTGAGTTCACTTTGTAGTTCAGGCTGGTCTCCAACTTGCAACAATCCTCCTGCCTCAGACTCCTAAGTGTTCCTTGACTTTCAGTAGTGCCTAAAGCAGTGATGGTGAACCTGTAAGGGACCAGGTGCCCAAACTGCAACCCAAAACCCACTTATTTATCCCAAATAGCCAATGCTGCAATTACTGTAAACCTGAATCCTGAGGTTTTAGTTTAGAGAAACACGTTATCCAAAGCTCAGCTGTTGGGATGACTTGGCTCATACACTGACAGAGAGCGCTCTGTCTGTCCGCTGCGGCACATATGCTATAGGTTTGCTACCACTGGCAGGACGTGTCTGCTTTTCAGATGAAGCACTAGGCTTATAGAGGCTAAATGACTTACAGATTGTGTTGATGTGCTCTTGTCTTTGTTTCAGAGAAAAATAGCTTTACTCAAATGCTACTTTCTCTGTATCAGTGTATTTAAAACTGCTCCTTGCCCCCGTTCACACATTCCTATGCCTCTTCCCTGCCTGTTCTCTGTAGCAGGATACCCACCCATGCAGTGTATGTACTTACTGCACATTGCCTGGTGGTACATTTTCCACTGCCACTTCAAAAGCAGAGGAAGGGATCAGAAATGGTGGTGCATGCCTGTTATTGCAGTACTCAGGAGGCTGAGGCAGGAGGATTGCTGAGAGTTCCAGGCCAGCCTGGACTACAAAGTGAGTTCAAAGCCAGCCAGAACTGCACAGTGAAACTGTCTCAAAGAAAAAAAGCAGAGGAAGAAAGTAAAGTGACTAGTGTGAGCCCCGACAGTGCATCTGCCTTGTGCCTTGTCTTCTGGCTGCTTTGTACCTTGTCTTCTGGCTGCAAAGTGATTCTGCCAAAGGAAAAAAATCTCAGTAGTCAGCTTAGGTGGGTTCGGCTTATAGGTCAAGCATAAAGCCAGTAGTAAGCAGTGTTTGGAAGAAGATATCTGGAAATACACTGTTGGATTCCTGTGCTTTTGTATGTGGCTCTGTCATACTGGGGGTGGGGGAAGAAGGCTCTCAGGACTCATATTCCCCAGAGTGGATTTTCTGTGGATTGATTCAGCTACTAATAAGGCTACTATATGAAAGATACAGAGGCTGGGATGTGCCTATGTGGTACAGCACTTGCCTAGTATGTGTGAGGTCTTGGGTTTCATCCCTAGATAACAACAACAACAAACAGATTTATGCAATGTATAATGATCAATGAAAGAGGGATTTTAGACTTATAAAAAAATCTGAGGGGTTGGGGATTTAGCTTAGTGGCACAAGTGCCTACCTGACAAGCATGAGGTCATGAGTTTGATCCCTGGTTCAAAAAAAAAAAAAGATTTGGGACATTTATGTGATGGAGAAGACAAAATCCTGGACTAAGACTTAGCTGGGACAGGGGTACAGTGCCTCCCTAGCAAGGGCAAGATTGAGTTCAATTTCAAGTACCCACACAAAAAAAGACTTAGCCACTGTGCATTCCAGTCATGGTTTTGCAGCTATTTATCTGTGTGACTACTGATAAGGAAATTAACTTCTCTGAAGCTGAATTTCCCCATTTCACTCTTGATTGTAAGAATCACATGAGATCTTAGTTTAAAAGTCTTGGGCTGGGGATATATCTCAGTGGCACAGCGCCTGTGTGGCAAGCACAAGGTCCTGAGTTTAATTCCTGGTACCAAAAAATAAAAATTAAAAATTGAAAAATAAAAGACTTTCAGCCAGGCATGGTGGTGCATTCCTGTAATCCCAGCACTGGGAAGGCTGAGGCAGGAGGATCATTGCAAGTGTGAGGCCAGTATGAGCTACAAAGTGAGTTCAAGACCAGCCTGAACTGCGTAGTAAGACCCTGTCTTAAAAAGAAAAAAATAAGAAAGACTTTAAAGTTTGTAAAGGAAGAAAAAGAAAAGGAACACATGTTAGCATTTATGGACTGATTCCTAAGTGCCAGCGGATCAAGGTATAAGATGTTCTCATCAGCAAGATTAACTCACTTAATCTTCACAACCACTTGGGCCATTTTACAACTGCTTTATGGACGAGGAACTGAGGCTTAGGTGAATTTGTCCTCAGAGAGTCAGTAACTTTTTCCAGGGCCTGTGGTCTGTGGGACTTGGCCCATAGAGACTTCCCCAGTGGCCCTCTTGGAGCACTGCTGTCTGGGCAGGATTCTCCACTGTGCTTCACCATGAGTAAAAAAAACTGTTTTTCTTACTCAGTAACATTAAAATGGGCTCATCAAACAAAGCCGTCTTAAGCAGCGCTCGGAGAGAGTAGCCCAAATGGAACAGACTGGGAACATAGCAAGCTCACTGATTCTGCCTGAAAGCCACCATTTGAGCTGCTGGTATCTTTTTCCTGACCCTTCCCTTGGCTTCTGAGACACACACTGTCCTGTTTGACTTTGTAATCTCTTTCACTTTGGACTCTTGCCTCAAATCCTTCTCCTATCCCTTAGAGTTTGTTCTCTTTCTTGTTTCTCACTTGGTTATTTTCTTACTGGGTGATGTCTTTCATTCCCAGTTTTAACTGCATCAGGTTTTTTTGTTGTTGTTGTTGTTGGTTTTTTTGGTACCGAGGGTCTCATGACCTTGCACTTGCCAGGCAGGCGCTTACTCTGCTGAGCCAAATCCTCAGTCCCCTTTTTTTGTCTTTTTGAGATAAGGTCTTGCTATGCAGTTCAGGCTGGTCTTGAGCTCACTTTGTAGCCCAGGCTGGTCTCAAACTCACGGTGATCCCGCTGCTTTAGCCTCCTGAATGCTGGGGATACAGGCATGTACCACCACACCCGGCTTCTGCATCAGTTTTTAATGATTCCTGAGTCCCTTATCATCGGCCTGGAATTCTTCCTTGAGCTCCTAACACCTATATTCATTTGCTTGAAGCCTACTTTCACTTAGGTGATCCAAACACACCTTATCGTAACATTCCTAACACCAACTCAGCTATTTTCTCAAATCTGCTTTTAAATCTACTTCTTTTATTCACTTTCCCAATAGTTGATTGCTTTATCTTTCTGATCCCCCAAGCAATGAACTGGAGCATCACCCTGGATTTTTTTCCCCACTTAATCCTATATACCATGAGTTGGGGAAAGCTCAGGTTCTTCATGCTGCCTATTACTGCTATTTTTTTACTTATTCATAACCAGAAACCTCAACCAGCCACAGCCTCCTGGTACAGCTGTCTCTGGTTTTGTCTCTATTTAAATCTGCCCTCCACGTAACCTCCAAAGTCATCTGTTGAAATCGTAAATCTTACTGTTACTTCTGTGCTTAAACTCTTTCAGTTGGTTTCAGGAGACTTACAGTAAAACAGTTCTTAATATGGCCTATGCACAAGGCCCTTTCTGATGTATCTCCTGCTTATCTTTGCCTTAGACTTTTGCTGCACAGCACAAATCTCTTGTAGTAACTTTCTTTTCTTTCCTTTCCTTTCCTTTCCTTTCCTTTCCTTTCCTTTCCTTTCCTTTCCTTTCCTTCTTTCTTTCCTTTTTCTTTCTTTCTTTCTCCTCCTTCTGTATCAGGAATTGAATTCAGGACCTTGTGCTTGCCAGGCAGGTGCTTGTACTGCTGAGCTACATCTTCAACCCAACCAGAGAACTTAAAATTTCCCCAAGGGAAATATGAATCCTAGTGACTTGATAAAATTATTTCTTTCTCTTGATTTGAGGATGGGGGCTCAAGTCCCAGAACTGTCCAGGAATTAGGGAGACTCAGAGCTTATCTTGAATCTCACTAGGGGCAACTGAGATCGGATCTCTAGGCCCAATTCAGTTAGCAAGCAATGTGGTTAAAAGAGAAGGCTCGAGAGCCCGAGAAACCACGTTAAAATCTCAACTGTTTCTCTCCCTAGAGAACCTTGCCTTGCCTTAATACTTGTGTCTGTAAAATAGGTGTAATAAAGGCATATATTTTACAGAGCTGTTATATTACATGAGTTAACATAGTGCCTGATAAAAGGAAAATACTGAGTAAAAGTTGCTTGCCAATATGATTGTTACTTTTTTTTTTTTTTTGAGACAGGGTCTTGTTATATAGTTCAGGCTGGCCTTGAATTCACTACATAGCCCAGGCTGGCTTTAAACTTGCAGCAATCCTCCTGCCTCAGCCTCCCGAGTGCTGGGAATACAGATGTGGACCACTACACCTGGCTTGATGTTTCACATCTGAATGACTCAGTGATACTGTCTGTGGAATGAATAGGAATAAAGCTTGCTTCTGGGGCTGGGGGATTTAGCTCAGTGGTCCAGAGTTCGATCCCCGGTACCACCAAAAAAAAAAAAAAAAAAAAAAAAGGACTAATGCTTGCTTCTAGTATGTTCTCAAAGAGTGGAGGAGCCAAAGACTGGCTTCTGGAGCCCTTGTGCTGTATCTCGCCCTAGGACATCCCTACCTCAAATTTATTTCAATCCCAAGTGTCATGTCTTAGGGAACGAGGAGCCTCTCCACTGAGGTATGACTGATGCTTCTGTGTGTCATCCCTTTGGGAACATCTGCTTCTGGAGAGGAGCATGGCGAGGAATAGCACCCTCAGTGGTAGGAATGTTAGACTTAGTTCAGTTTCATCCTTTAGAGTCTCTCTGGTCAAGAACGTTGCACCTGGCACTTGGAGGCATCTAGCAGACTGACTTCTGCTGACTGACTTCTGCTGGATTTCTTCATATCAAATGGACAGAAGGAGGCATTCCAGACATACTCATTTTTACCTGCTTACTTTCCAAGATGAGATACTTAAACTTAGAACTTAATTGCTGAAGGAAGGCTGTCAAAACCATTCCAAGGTGCAGAGTCAAGCACTGGTGATGCAGCCTTACTTGTGCTTCAGTTTAATCCGCAGCACCGCCTCCCACTTCCTCACCTTTGCCCCCATGCTTCTCCAAATGCTGTTTTAATTTTTAATACCTCCGGTAGGGAAAAAAAAAACAAAACTGTTCCTATCAGGTGACTCTTAATGCTTTCTTAAATCGGAGATTCATGCTGTAGCAGTTGCTTTTCATCTGGGAGTCTGGGACAGCCTAGAGTAGTAGGGAGCTGAAGTCTGTGGAGGATGTAACAGCCACACTGACTGCTCACTGGGAAGGTGCCTAAGGCTCAGCATCCCACTGGAACGTCCAGGTCCTCCTAATTGGCACAGTGAGATTCTTTAGGCCGCAGTAGAAGAAGAAGAGAATGTGGGGTGTTCATCAGCCATCTTGCCAGAAAATACAGACCCAAAAATGTTGGCATATATCTTACCCGGGCTCACCTGCCAATGATGAGACTGAGCAAATGGGTCTGACCAAAACAAACGTAGCTTTGCTCATTCAGCAAGTATTTACCGAGCACCTCCTCTGTGTCACGCACTGTTACTGGTGTTTGGTGGTCTTAGTTACTGTTCTCATGGCTGAGACAAAATATCCAAGGCCCAGAGTTCAAGGAGGAAAGGTCTGTTTTGGCTCATAGTGTGTAGAACTTTCAGTTCATAACTGGTTGGCTCCAAGGCAGGGCTGCAAGACAAGGACATTGAAGAAGAGAAACAGTTCACGGCAGGCAGAAGACCAAAGGCAGAAGGCACCAGGCAAGCAAGCTATAAGCGACCATAAATGCCTTCTTTCTGCTCCTTATATTTTAACTGAGAATTGTGCCAAACGAATCAGTGAACTAATTTACTAATCATAAACCCTTAATCCTAGCATCACACACTAGATCTAGCCACCTCTGAAAAAGCCCACCTAATACTACATGAGATGGTGTTTTGGTTACATTTCTCTCATTGTTGAGACAAAACACCTGACACCCAAAATTTGGGAAGGGAAGGTTTATTTCTTACAGTTCTTGGAAGTTCCAATCCTTACTCATCCGGCTCCAAGTGGCAAGGTGGCATGGTGGGGCTGCAGTTCATGGCCAGCGCAAACAGCAAGCACCAACAGCACGAGAGAAAGACACACCCTCTTCCTGCCATTACACTGTATGCTGGCTCCACCCCTGGGTGGGTGTAGCACTCACACCACCAATCTGAGTGCTAGACAATGAACCAATCACAACTGCTAAATTCAACCACATCCATAATTGCGTGAGACTGAGGGAGGGGGGACTGACATAAACCATGACAGTGGGGGATATCTGGACACAAGCCATAACTTTGGGATGCACTAGTGGACATCCCTTTGCAGGGCTACCTGCCAGTGGTATGAAATAGAAAATAAACAGTAAACATAAGCCAGTAAATTATACAGTATGTTAATGAAGTGGAAAAAAGAAAAACAGCAGGGTAAAGGGCATTAGGTGGGTGGCAAACTGCAGTTTTTGTTTTTGTTTTTGTTTTGGTACTGGGGATTGAACTCATGATCTCTCACTTGCCAGGCAGGTGCTTGTGCCACTGAGCTAAATCCCCAGTCCTCAAACTGCAGTATTAAATAGGAAGGTCAAGATAGGCCTCACTGAACAAAGAGTAGGAAGACAGCTATGCAGGTTTGGGGGTGGGGGGATATACACCAAGTCCAAAGAACAGCCAGTACAAAGGCCCTAGGGTGGGCAGCATGTTTTGTTCATATTGGGGGACTGTGGCAGTGGTGGGACTAAGGACTTTTTGTCCCTCTGCCTAGTTTCCTTGCCCCCAGGGTTTGTCACTAAGCAGTCTCTTTCCTCTTCGCTGCCAGTGGCAGGTGGCCTAGAGAGTGGCTGTCAGGCAGAGTGATGGTTCCAGAAGACTACATACAGTTTATCAGTATTGAATTTTGTAGCAGGCCTCTGCTGCCATCATTGCAAGGAGCTGCCAGGCTTGGCAGTGTTGTCTGATAATATAATAATCGCCATTTATAGTGTAGCTGTATAGTGCCTCTCCTACCAATGTGGCTCTGTGCCTAGGGGTTGGAAAGATAAAACTGACTCTAGAACGGAAAGTCAAGTAGATCCAAATCCATGACTCTGGTAGGGTGGAGTTTGGCCTGTCTCACTGGCACTGAGATATTGCCTCAGGATAAAAGCAGCCCTGAAGTGTTTTCCTTAAAAACTTCGTCCTGTTAGAATACCTGTTTTGTCTCTTATTCTCTGTAGTTGGGCAATTGAGTCATTTTGTCCTGCTTTATCCTGTGGTTTCTTGGCTAGAAGAGTGGTCAGCAGATGGACAAAGGGTCATACTCCGAGGTTGCCCTACTAGCCCAGTGTCCCAGGGCTATCAGGAATGTGGGCTTCTGTGGAAAGGGTTAGAGAGAGGAAGAGATGTGGTCGGATGGCACATTCATAGACTTTTAGAGCTGCAAGGAAACTCATGACTTGGAAATGTGGATATAGATATCTCCAGCAAATAAAAATTTTATTTCAAATCTCTGTTTTCTTTTTAAAACAGTGTAGTGCATTCTCTTGTGAAGAGTCACATCTTTGTTAAGTTGTGGGCCGGACAGAGCATGTACACCAGGAGGGTGGGTATGAAATACAGCAGGCCCATACAGTAGGATCCAGAATCCAAAAACAATTTAATAATGTTTTCTAGTCTTTAAAATGAGCTCCGTCTCCACCCATCAAAATTGGTCTCCATGAAGGGCCATGGAAGAGAAAATGGCTGACAGTATGGCAGGAGGGAGGCTGATCATGAGGGTGATGTTCATTCAGAAGCTCGGGGTGCTGGCGCGGGATTCGCACCATAGTGAGTCGTGTGACCCTGTAGGTTTAAAAGTACCTACCTGAGGACGCTGATTGAGAGGTTACGTGACCTCAGGGATCTAGATGCCAAAGTGAGGTTGGAAAAAGGAAAAATTGCTAAAAGTACAGCAGGAGATGGCCCAGGGGACACTTGCCATGTCCAGACCAGAATGGGCTTGAAGAGTGATGGTAGAAGCTTTGGGTTGGTGGCGGTGCTGTATGGCAGGGTGGTGAGGGTGGGCTGGGGGTGTCCTGGAAGAAAGTACAAAGATGGCTTAGAGCTGAGGTTCTGAATTCAGGATATCAAGAACTCATGAGAGGTTCTGTAAAGTACCAGTTCCTGCCCCTACTTCCACAGGGATACAGGATGGTGTCCAGGGGCAGGCAGCAGCTGCCTGATTCCAGAGGTACAGGTGGAAGCCCGGGCAGAGCCAGGAAAGCCTGGGCCTGGGCCTTATTCAGCAGAGGGAAGGGGGCTCTTCAGGAGGAGCCTCCAGAACTCTGGGTGACCAGTAAGTCCTCTCCTGGCCTTGGCCTGGACTTTTAACAACCAGACATGGGGATACCGTATGAGGGTAGAGGTCAGATCTTGCAACTAATGTCAGCACTGTCATTTTAATGGCACTGTGACCTTGGACAAATCTCTTCACCTCTGAGTTTCAGTTGCTTCTACTTTAAAACTATGGAGTTAGACTTACTGGTTGTTGAGGGCTTGGTAGCTCTGAAAGTATTGGTCTATGATTCTAAAGAGTAATAGTTTCAGGCCGGGGATTTAGCTCAGTGGCTTAAGCGCCTGCCTGCCAAGCATAAGGTCGTGAGTTCGATCCCCGGTACCAAAAAAAAAAAAAAAGTAATAGTTTCTACCACCTTGAGCTTCCTGCATTACGTTGGAAGACAGAGCCTTTCTGCTGTCCCTCGTTCATGGGCTGTTGGAACCTTGCCAACAGTCAAGTCGCAGTGGCAGTCACCTATAATCTCAGCTGCTCAGCAGGCTGAGGCACTAGGACAAGTTTGAGAGCAGTCTGGGTAATAAGGGAAACCTTATCTCAAAATAAAAAATAAAAGTAGGGCTTAGTGGTCGATTGCTTACTTAGCATACTTGAGGCCCTGAGTTCAGTCACCAGTACCACCAAAAACCAAAGCAAAATGAACAAACAAAAAAGAGTAGAGTAAAACCTACTAATGGGGCTTCTAGGGTAGAACCTGCCCTGATATCTTAATAACCCAAATGCAGAACACTTTGTAAGAATAAATTAAAAATTAAGGTCTGGCAAACACACACACACACACACACACACACACACGCATAAAGTTAAGCCACTGAGCTAAATCCCCAGCCCCTTTCTTTCATTCTTCCTTTTCTTTCTTTTCTTCTTTTTTCCTTTCCTCCTCCCTTTCCTTCTTTCCTTCCTTCCTTCTTTTTCTAAAATAAACTTCTCAGAGCCTTTAACATTCCAGTATGAATTATGACTCTCCAAAGAGGAAATATGCAGTATTTTCCACACTAACTTGATTGGAGGTGTCCTTTTCAGTTTTGAGGGCATCTTACCAGGTGAGTGCTTCGCAGAATACTACTGGGAAGAAGTATCACTACACTGATCTCTCTCCCATTAAAAACAACTGTAGTGGCTCAAAATTAGATGGCTCGTTCTCCCCCCACTCCCCAACTCTTGAATTTCCAGGTGGATTAGGAATGCCTATTTGTCTTCTCAGAAACTCCAAAAGTAGGCATTGTTTTTTCATGGTCTTCCTAAGGCAGCCATGCAGGCAACAGTAGAGATTGTCCCCGCTGAATTGACATCCTCACCTTGAAGAGGATGAGCAGAGTATGGGCCCTACCGAGCCCTCTTGGTGGGCAGTGTGGTTGGTTTATGGGTATTAGCTGTTGAGGCTCTAGGCTGGGCTAGGTAGAGGCAAGCTTGCAGACATGGAGTTGGCTGTGTCTGCTTTGGGTGGCAAGGGCTTGGTTGCACTCACTTGGACCTCAGTTTTTATACCCATGTTTCATGCTCACTTCCTACCCCACCGGCCCATCACTACTCTGTGTTCTCCCTCATCCCTTCTTTGGGTTCCTTCTGTCTCCCCACTCTTCCTCTAAGCAGACTGGCTCTCCTTCCTTTCCCTCCCTATCTCTACTTGTCTTCTTATCCCCTCTGCCCCCCAGCCTGGCAGCCTGCCCTGTAGGAATGTTAATTAGCATTAGCGATTTAATTAATTCAGTAGCTAATTAATGATTGGGTGGGGGTGGGGAGCTGGGGTAAGGGAAGGGTTGGGGGCTGGAGGTGGCAGGGAGAAATAGCAGAGCCCGCAGAAGGCATCGCAGATGGCTGTGCGGTGGCTGGCACAGTGCCCACCGCCATGGATGCAAACACACTTGCGCGCACGCACACGCACACACACAAAAAACCAGAAAGAGTGATCGAGGAATAAAATGAAAAGCAGGGAGAAGGGCGCAGGGGCCCTGGGAACTGGGGCTGGGGGGTGGGGAAGGCTCTAGATCCATTTGAATCTGCTCCGGAAGTGGAAGAGCAGGAAAAAAAAGAAACCACAGGCGCAGAGAGAAGAGAGCTTCCCGATACCCCACCCCACCCCCACCCCACCCCAGCCACCCTCCTCCCTGGCATGGTATTCATGGGCACCAGCTGAGGACAGGGTCCCCTCCCTCTGCCTTCCATAAATACTGGTACCGAGGATCCAGACTACGAAGAAGTGGACATTCCAGAGAGAATAGTTTTTCTTCTAAGTTTTATATATATATATATATATGTAAAATATATATATATATATATATTGTATATATATTATATATATAGTGTATGTGTGTCTGTGTACACACACACACGTGTATATGTATATATCTTTTAAAATTGCACCTGTATTGGTATGAGGGCGAAGGCAAGTGAAAGAAGGTGATCGAGCCAGGAAGAGAGCGCACAGATGGCTTGGTGGTGGTATGGTGTGGTGAGTTGTGGGGAGGAATAGGGGGGTCTGCAGAGGTTGGGGGTGGGTGGAATGAGAACCCTGCTTTCCTCTTTTGCTGTAGATGAAGGAGACGGAGAGAAAAAGAGAGAAAGGGGGTGGGGAGAGAAGCGAGACAGATGGCAGAGTGGAGAGGCGGCAGCCAGTGCCGGCACTGCCCAGCCTGGGCGGACCCAGCTCCCCACCCCGCCTGCCAGCTCTCCAAATGCCACCCTTCCCCCATCTTCCCCTTTACCCATCCCCCCAGCTTGGCACTGATCTCAGGGAGGGAAAAGGAGGGAGGCTGGGCAAAGAGCATCTGTTCCCTCCATTCTCCCAGCTCCATCGGCTGCCAACCTAGGGCCATCGTCTGCCTCCATCACCCCTCCGCCCGCTTGCCTACCCACCCAATCCCAAATGGGTGCTGGATCAGGTGCCGAATCTGGCTGCCTCCTCGGGTACCAGTCACTGTGCATTGCTGTGTGTCTGCCACCGCTGCCTGGCACTCATGGGGCCGTGTGTGTGTGTGTGTGTGTGTGTGCATGTACATGTACGTGTAAGTGTGTGCTGTCTGTGAGCCTCCTGGGCATGGGTGGGGGTTGGCATTGCGGTTGCCAATTTAGTGTCCAACCAGAAGAACAGAGGGATGGAGTAGAAGACGGAGGGGAAGGGTGTGGGGCCTGGGCGGGGAGAAGAGGGTGCATGAGTTGCTTCATTCTGCCTGCTTGCGGGCATTGGCACTGCAGCTGCCATCCCTGTGCCCATGGAGATGGGAGGAGGCGAATGGAGGGGGGCAGCGGCAAGAGTTCCTGTGCTCTGGGAGGAAGGCACAGTACACAGGAGCTGTTGGCATCACATCTGTCAGGCCAGTGTCCAGTGCTGGAGCAGAGGGGAATGGCGGACCCAGGAGGCAGGGAGGAGGGACAAGAATTGTTGTCCTTCTAGAAGCTCAGCTCTGAGAAATGGTTGGACTTTGAGGTGGTTGGCTCTGTTCCAGCCTGGGAAAGTGAAGTGGCAGAGAGTAGACATGGAAGTACCAAGAAAGAGTTCCAGAGCTGGCAAGGATGGACGGTGCCACCACTGCCCAGGGAAACTTGTTTGCGCTGGCAACATGGCCCTTTGTCACAGCACTGAAGGAGACAGCAAGGGGACTGGGGCAGGAAGGGGGGTGGCACTGCCCATAGAGACTGGCATGAGCGCTGGCATTGTATAGAACAGGGAAGGATAACAGTGCCTCCCGTTAGTCTGGTAGAAGGGTGGTTGTGCCAGGAGTGAGAAAAGAGGAGGTGAGATGGGGGTCTTTATTTGAAAGGATAGACTTCTTTTCTGCCAGGACCTCCTTCCCATTTCTTCTTAGGCATGAGGAATGAATGACAGATAGAAGGCAGCGTGAGGACACAAAGGAAGAAGCCCGCCATTGCTAAGACCCAAGGAAGAAGAGTGGAGAGTGACTGCCTGTCCTGCGTGGCCTCCAGCCAGTTCCTCGCTGAAGATGGCCATGTCCTCCGGCCCAGTCTGTATGTGCCAGTGTTGCAGGTGCGGTGAGGGGGACAGGGTGCGCTTGGTGAGCGGGGCTCTAGAGTGGCGAGGGCACCTTTCTGCTGATCCCATTTGAATCCTTCACTCTAACAAGCGAGGTGTCTGATTTTTCCTTCTGGTGCCTCCCTTTGCCTCACCCTTCTTTCATCTTTCCATCACCACCTGGGTCCTACTGCTTGGCACCCAACCAACTAGATGCCGCCACACTTGGCAGCGCTGCGCTGGCATGTGAACAGTGTCTCAGATCCTGGCACTGCGGCAAACCCAAAGCCGCCCGACATGCTCACAACGCCACTTGGTGGCAAGGAGAGAGAGGAGCCCGCACACAGAGTGCCAGGCCTTGGGTGGAACTGTGCTAAGCAGTGGCCAGGGACGATGCCCCTAACAGCTGGGCTGAGCCAGCATTCTCTAGGCCACCCCAGTTTTGCCATTTTCCTTGACACCCACCTCCCTCTTTTCCTCACTGCTTCCAAAACGGGAATTTACATGGTGCTGTACCGTGTTTGAACAGCTATGCAAAGGAAAGCTGGAATATAGAGGCAGACACCAGCTGTAGCCATACATGAGGCTTCAGGCCAGTGGGCTCTCTACCTCTCTTGGCAACAAGAACAGGAGGGTGAAAAGGCAGCCTGGAGAGAGACATGTCAGCTGTGTTGTCACAGAAATGGGCTGGGGATGTAGCTCAATGGTAGAGCACTTGCTAGCGTAGGTGAGGCCTAGATTCAATCCCCAGGACTGGTAAAGAGAGAGGAAAAAAAAAAAAGGTATCAGATACCAGAAGAGATTGGAAGGGATGAAGCAGGAAGGAGAGACCTTCAGACCTTACTGTTGGATATTGGGATTGGGGTTAGGCTAGTATGTATTACCTTGTGCCTTGCGATTGGCTGAGCTATGGTTGAGATGAACTTATTCTTTCTCCTTTGTTAAAAGGTTCATATTCAGGCCGGGGATATAGCTCAGTGGCACAAGCGCCTGCCTAGCAAGCACAGGGTTGTAAGTTCGATCCCTGGTAACAAAAAATAAATAAATAAACAAATAAAAGATTCATATTCAATTAGTGTCCTGGAGGGCCGGAGATTTAGCTCAGCAGCACAAGTGCTTGCCTGGCAAGCGCAAGGTTGTGAATTTGACCCCTGGTACCAAAAAAAAAAAAAAAAAAGGTTCTGGAAAGATGGGGAGGTAGTCTAGGTCTAGAGAGGTAGGCAAGTGTTAGGAAGGCAATGGCACTTGGGACTTGCCCATCCAGAAAGGATGCAAGGAGATTTTGTGGTTAGGAGTTTCTCAGTGATACATAAAATTGAGCTGGATAGATTTCTGTGTCTTTGAAATCTATACAGAAAGGGAGAGTGAAGAGGAGTGAGCTCCAGTGGAGGGAAAGGCCCCCTGGAGAAAAATCCTTGCGTCTGCGGTAACAGAGACCAGTCTCTTGAACTGCCATCTGGAAGAGTTTCTAGTTGGATTGGCTTTCCCTGCTTTTGGGTAAAAGGAAACTAGGTCAGTGGCCTGGAGGATCTGTGGAAAACTGGCTCTGGGTGATGTCAAGAAGGAAGTTAGGCCTGTCTAGAGGGACGTAAAGCCATTCATTGTCCATGTGGGACTGAGCTGCTCAGGGCTGGGAAAGTTCTGATTTCAGCATCTCTGGAGTGGATGGCAGCTTCAGAAGAAGTAAGGTGGTTTCCACAGCAGAGGAGAAAGCAGAAGGCACTCAGCCAAGGGGGTGAGTGGACAACGTTTATATTTTCTGTCCTGTTCAAGAGCAGTCACCATAAGCCAAAGACTATTAGATTTCCGGTATGTTGGAGTGAGGGGGTTGGTGATGTTACTGTCATGAAGACGATCTGAGAGGAGCCCTGGGTGTGTGTAACAGGGCTGGTCTGGGTGCCACAAAGTTGTGGCAAGTTACAGGTGTACATGGAATGAGCTGTCTTAGCTGGTGGTTCTCAACCTCCAGAGAGCATAGATCACTTGAGCAGGAATTTCTGACTCAGTTGGTCTGAGGTATGGTCCAGAAATTTGAATTTTAAACAAGCTCAGGTGACCATGATACTCGTGGGCAAACCCTGAGAAACAACTGTCCTAAGAGAACACATTTACCTTGTAGGACAGTCGATCTGGTCTGGATTTCCCTTGCCTTCATTTTCTCTTCCTCGTCAGCTGTATTCATCTTTATGCAGGCATGTGTGGGATATGTATGTTTGGACTGTGTGTGTGTGTGTGTGTGTGTGTGTGTTGGGTGGAGGGATTGGGAAGTCCAGTCAGACACATGTCACTTGTTAGCATGATAATTTCCATTGACTGTTATTATCACAGAAAAATCCCTTTGGAAACATTGTGAAAATCACTCTTCCCTTCACCCCCAGATTCTCAATGGTGTTCTGCTCACGTATTTCTCAAAAACATCGAAAAACTTTAGGTTGTGAGCATTGCCAGGAAATTGTTGTCTGTGGTCCAGTGATACTTGTGTGGATTTTGTGGCAGAGTACAGGATAGGCCTTAGTCACATGTCTTCCTGAAGGTTGGATCCTGAGGGGTGAAGTAGGGTCAGCAGAATACAGGGCCAAACTTACTGCTGACTCTCAGTAATTCACAGAGCTGCTGTTGTTTGAGCATTTGGTGGAGATCCAGAAGTGAGCAGTGTGGGCATTCTTCAAGCTGAAAAGACATGTGCAGTTTTGACATCAGGGAGGGACTGTGGTGTGGAGCAGCACCAAGTCCCTGCTACTTACTTGGGCCAGGATTTTAGCTATTGTTTGTGAAAGAATGTGTGTGTGGTTGGATAAGGCTACACAGACAGGCTGGACTTCTTTCCAGTTCAGCCGTATTAGTCAGCCTGCTTCTCCACTAGGTATTAGCAATGCATAACTATGGCCAGGGACCTGTAAGAAACACCAGATTCAGACTAACTGACAGGGCATAATAATTATCCTATGCTTTGTGTGAAGCTGCAGCCTCTGTGTCATCCTCTATGTCAAGGAGAGTCACTGTATGGTTACACAGTTGAGTCACCCAGGGTGTTGTCAGTGCCTTCTTAAGAAGTGCAGACTCGTCCAGAAGAGGCCTTTCCTCAGAATTACTTCCCATCTTTCCCCAAACCTGATGGACTGTGGTCCACATTTGCTACCAATGGCCTCATTCAACTTCTGTTTTATCTGATCTTTTTATTCTGTATCCAAACTATGCTCTGAAAGGCCCCAATGCTTGGTCTGCTCCTCTTCTTGTAGGCATGTGTTCTCTTGGTATTTTCTAACTGTGTCCATTGGAAATAATCCTTTCGGGGCCGGGGATTTAGCTCGGTGGCTTAAGCGCCTGCCTGGTAAGCATAAGGTCGTGAGTTCGATCCCCGGTACCAAAAAAAAAAAAAAAAAAAAAAAAAAGAAATAATCCTTTCACATGTACAGATTTCTGGCTAATGTCTGAGAGAAATGCTATGCCCTCTCCCCATAATACCAGGCTCTTCCTGTAACACCAGCCCCAGCCCACCTTGCCCTGTTTAGGGTAGTATAAGAATTTTTCTAAGCCAGGTGTGGTAGTGCACACTTGTAATTCCAGTGCTCAGGAAGCTTAGGCAAAAAGATCTCAGTGAGCTTAAGGCCAGCCTGTGCTACATGGTGAATTCAGGTCCTACCTGGACCACAAAGTGAGACCCTGTCTCAAAGAACAAAACAAAACAAAATCTTTGCAAAACTTTCTTCCTAATATCTTTTCTATCTCTTCTCCTTGGAGTCCAGAGTCAAGTAAGGACTTTTTCTCCCCATTTCTTATCTGCTTTAGTGTGAGCAAAATTAGCATGTATTGGCAAGTGTAAGGCATGATCTAGAGACTCTTTTTCTGTCTCTGTCTCTCCTCCTCCAGGGGGAGAGGTCTCCCTCTCTCTAGGGGGTACCTTGCTGGCATTTGTGTGTATTCCTGGAGACCTGGCAGCTGGGGTCTGCTTCTCTTTCTCAGCATGAGTTTGCCTGTTTTGCTGTCCTTATATACACAGGGCTCTTTCTGTATTTCAGGTTTGACTATCTTTACAAGGATGAATGACTGGATGAACACGTCTTAACATTAGTCAGGATGTGGAGATTTGGGGGAATCAATGGTCTGGTCTATTAGGTCTGCAAGCGGATAAGGACAAATAGAATAAGCAGGTGAGTACTACTATGCCTGGAATAACTGGCTTTCTTGGTTCTTACGTGATTTCTCTTAAGTACTGCAGGACTGGAAGGCTAGGGTAAGAACAGGTTTCTTTTTGTAGTCCTGCTACAGATACTGACTCATTTGGCCACTAAAGTTTTAAGTTTCTCATGTTCAGCAGATTTATTTTTGTTCCTAGTTAAGAATTAGGGACCTTAAATTATCCTCACAAATATTCTGGTTTAGAACAAAGACAGGCAAGATCATTTGTACTTCTGCCTCTCAGTAATAACCCTGGCTTAAGTAGGGACCTGCATTTGGGTGCTTCTTTAGGACTGCATATTTCAGAAATCTTAGTTCTTTGCCCAAGCTGTGGAAGACCAGTCTTATGAGCCATTAGTTCAGGCTTACATTATACATAGGGTGGGACAGGGGCTATAAATTAGGTGTCGATGTGCCAGGTGCTGGAGCTAAGTCTATTCCTCCACAACATCCGGTCACCTCTAGTATTCTGCACAGGGCTAGGCTGACTCAGCCTTGTGTCTATCAGAAGTGCCAGCATGTTGTTCTCTGAAGCAAGGTTACTGCTAGGACGTCTAGTGTGAAGAGGAGCCTGGGGAGGATGATCCTTGGGAACGTGGAATGGTGCAACCTCAAGCAGCATGTTGATTGACCTATCAGCAGTCAGCCCAGCTATTTTCCCCACAAAATTCCAGGGTACAGTTGTTCAGTGGCAGCTCCTCACTCTGCTGTGCATGTACACAGTACCTCAGTGCCTCCTAGGCCAGGGGGTTTAGATGTGAGGTGTTAGGGGGCAAGAGAATTTCTCGCTGCATTAACTCTTGAAGAAGACATTCATAGTTCAAAGTAAGCCAATTACCCCGGCTGTAAGTCCCTAGAATGCATGACACCATGCTTTTGATCATCCAGGGCTAAGTGTTTGCCAAAGTTTTCTTTAAAACGTTTCCTCTTTTTCTGTTTTTTTTTTTTTTTGAGTTTTATACATGAGTCACATTCCCAGAAAGCATAGAGTTAAAAAGCATCTTTCCTTATATGCATGCTGCTAAGAAAATAGTCCTATACACAGAACTTAACAGGAGAGGGAAGAGGACAGGGAGGGCAGGGTGCAGGAGAAATGTCAAGAAGTGGGAAAAGGACAGCAGCCAGGGCCAGACCACAGTGGGTCACTTCTCTTCTGTTGTCTACATTTGTAACTGGCATTTTCGGTGTCTTAACTAGCTCCACACTGCCTGCAATTGGCTGGGATATGTTTTAATTTTAAAATAGACGGGACAGGAAGTAATATTCACAGGATGCATGGGGACTAAGGACTGACTTGAATTTTCTCTCTCCATCTTTCCCCTCCCATCTTTTCTGCATACAAGCCACTGCTTAAGAGCAGAGTCACTGAGAGACTGGAAAAACCTAAGTCCCAGGGCCGATTTATGAATATTAAATGAGTAATAGTGGAGACAGGCTGAGTGGAGTGACCTCAGGGATAGCAGACTAGAACAAAGTTTCCAGGTGACAGGAAATTTTGCAGGCTTTTGCTTACTAAAACAAAAACCTAATTCTCTATCCTGTCCACCTCAGCTAGGCTTTGGAGTTGCCAGAATTAATGCCCCTGGTAGTAATGCAGGCAGTGAGGTGAGGAAGCTTCCCCCTGGTCAGTCATCTGTGGGGTCCCCTAGTGATAACCCCCTACCAAAGGCTCACATTGGGCTCCAGTCCTCTCCTTGCAAGCCCATTGCTATGAATGTCTTCCTCAAACGGTGCCAGCTGAACACCCCTGGCTCCATGGTGGATGTCTGCTGTGTAATGGAGGAGCTACGCTGGGCTGGACTGCAGGGAGCACAACCAAGGGCAGCGGACAGGGGGCTGGAAAAGCAGATGGGGAACAAGGGACCCTGCAAAAGCAAAGAAGGTTCAGTGTCCAGAAATGTGATGGGCCCACAGGGGAGGGGAAGAGTGGGCTTGTAGAAAAAGTAAATGAGTGGAAATGATGGTAGGCAAGAGATGCATATCTGTTTCACAAAACAAACTGCCCTGTCTGCCCACCCCTTTCTTTCTGGGACTGCCGAGGTACTTCTGTTGACATTGGCTTTGCTGACAACTGAGAATAAGGGGATGTTGTCTATCTTGGAAATACTCAATTCAGGGGAGAGGGACATGTCTCTCCCTGGAGTCCAGGTTCTTCTCCACATTACCAGCCTTGCCCTGAGGCTGCCATGGTGAGAAGAAGGCTGCAGTCCTGTGAGGATCACCAGACACCAGCAGGAAGTTAAAGCTGTTTGGTTTTCTCCAGAGACAAGGTGGTTTAAAGACACCCTTAAAACATGGGAAGGGTGGCACAAACAGAAAACAAAACAAAACAAAAAACCACTTGTTTGATGGGAGAGGTTTTTTTTTTGTATTTTCCAAGTTGGTTTTTCTTTAGTTCATTTCTCTGATCTCTCCATTTCTCTTTTGTGCGTATGTGCACGCACTCTCGCTCTCGTTTTTTGGTTGTGTTTCAGTCTTTTTAAAATAACTTTGGATTTGCCGTTGGTGGGCAGTGCCGGTCCCCAGAGGCTGAACTGCCCCAGAGCAGGGGTAGGACAGGGGGCAGGCCCATGGCTGCTGAGAGGGTCTCTGTGTTTAAAGCCTTTGAGAATAAACTACTGCAGTTCCCAGGATGCGCGGGGGGGGGGGCTGGCAGAAGGGTTCCTGGGGCGGCTTCTCCTAGAGTCCAGGTCACAGGGCCCCCCTGTCTGGGGAGAAGACGGCTGGGAGGGAGGGCTCTGGGGAGAGTGAACTGGGAGCACTTCTCCTGCCAACCTCCAGTTTGGTTAAGAGTTTTGTGGGCTCCCTGCCCATCTCAGGCTCCAAACTTGGGAGCCCACTGTTTTTGGGAAGTTTGAGCAGTATGATGCTCTGGACAAAGGGGGTGGGAAGAAGGGGGAGTGACAAAGTTTATTTTGTTCCCCTTCCTTGTCTTGGGTTTTTTTTTTCATTCTTCTTTTTCTTTTCTTCTGCTTCTGTTTTTGTGTGTGTGTGTGTTTGCCCAGGGGAACACCATGGAATAGTGTGTATGTATGTATTTATAGGAGTAGGGGAGTGCTGAGATTCAGTGGGAAAGTGAAAATGGAACCAAGTGTATATTTTGTGCATGGCAGGCAGATAGGTATGAGTAATATGGATGCCAAGGGCTGTGTGTATGTGTGTCTGTGAAGACATGGGCAAGGTTGACAGCTGCAAGGACTGAGGATAAGGATCAGTGTGTGTCTGTGGGCAAGGGAGGAGGCAGGACTCTGCTGGAGGTGGGGTGTGTGAGGCCCACTGAGGGTGGGAACTGAAGGTTCCCATGAGGTGGGCGGAGCCGAAGGTTGGGGCCAGGGATCTGAGCTCCCACCAAACACCCCTCGGGGTAAAAGTAGGAGCCCTCCCTTCTCCCATCTTGGTTTATCTGTTTATAAAGCTAGAAGTGTAGAGGTAGTAGTAGTTTTTGGGTTGGAGTCCGTGTGAGGTAATCTTGCTTCCTCTTTGGCAAAAGCCACAGCAGCTGTGGCAGCAGTGGCGGTGTTGGTGACGGTGACGGGTGGGCCCCCTGGGGGCGGGGCTGCCTTGCGCCTGTGGGCTGAAGAGCGTAGGTGGGAAGCCAGGGCTTCACGGCCACTCAGCAGCACCTCACATGCCAGGCAGTGGTAGGTGCAGATGGGCACCCGTAGTGGGGGGGGCACAGAGCCCCCGCAGCCCCGCCCAAAGAAGCAGAAGGATCTCTGGTGGGCAATGGCTGGGGCCTCCCCATCAAATGCCATCTTGCACTGGCGGCACAGGTAGCGGTGAGTCACATCCACGGTGGAGATGCCAGTGCTGCCTGTCAGCAGCTCGTCAGCCTCACCAGCTTCTCCCTCCCCAGGAGCTGGCAGTTCAGGAGGCTTTGGAGGTGCTGTGCCTGTGGGCTCAGGGGGCTGAGGTGGTGGCTGGAGTAGGGCATTGGGGAGCAGCCCAATGAGGGTCTGAGGTATGACAGGGTTCATGGGAAATAGCCCCTTCTTCATGCCATAGAGCTGCTGGAAGTAGGCCCCCTGTAACTGGGGGCCAAAGACAGCTGGCGGTGCTGCCCCCCCTGCAGGGGGCAAAGGGAAGGGCAGGAATTGGCCTCCCAATAGGGCTGGGACAGTGGCCTTCAATGCTTTGAGGTTCTTGAGAGCATCAGTGGAAGAGTTGGTAGGAGCTGTAAGTGGCTTTCGCTCACCAGAGACCTTGTTTCCCGAGGGCTCAGTGGGCAGGCCCGGGACAGGGTCAGTGGTGCTTGCTGTGGAGGTGTTGTTTTGGTCGGGCACAGGTCTCTGAGGTAAGGGGCGGCCTGGGCCAGCAGTCTGGACCACTGTGGTAGCAGGCAGGACCGAAGTAGCAAGGCTGAGGAGGCCTGAGGAGGCTGCAGGGCCTAGCAAGATCAAAGGGTGATGAAGGATTAGCCGTTTCCCGCCTCCACTGACCCTCCTGCTGTGGACGATCTTCTGCCGCACACCCACATTCCCAGCTCCCATGCTCCCTTCCCGCTTTTCCCTAGGAGCCTAGGCAGTGATGGTGAACTTTGCAGAGCTTTCAATGTGGCATGTGTGCCATAGGTTCATCACCACTGACCTAGAACAAAGGAGGGCCACAGGAAGACACTGGACATGGGAGGGTCCGGAAGGAAAAGCAAGGGCAACTGCCCCACTCACCTGAGTTGAAAGGAGCTAAGCTGCCAAGCGGTGGCTGGGCCAGAGCTGGGCCAGACAAGAGGACTGGGGCCAGGCGAGGCAGGGCTGGGGCAGCCCCGAGGGGCATAGAGGCAGGTATGGTGGCAGGTGGAGCTTTGGGAGCTGGGGCTGCCTCGGGTGCTGGGGCCAAGTCATAGCACTTGCTTTCGCTCTTCAGCTGGGCTCGGACTGCCTCCTTGAGCTTGGCCAGGTGCTGGCGGGAAAAGAGATGGCCTCGGCAGGAGACGTAGAAATCATACTTGACATCACAGTAGGGGCAGTCAGTGCGCTGGGCTGCCAAGGGGCCCTCACTGCTGCCCCCGTTCCCCCCAGTGGCTATCCCCTGCAGTTTGGCCTTCTTTTCCTTGGCACGAGCATTCTGGAACCAGACCTGAATGACTCTCTTGGGCAGCCCGATCTCCTCCCCCAGCACCTCACACTCCTGCATGGTGGGGGTTCGGTAGGCTTCATAGCAGGCTTTCATGATCTTCAGCTGCAGGCTGCTCATCTGTGTCCTGTAGCGCCGCTGCCCCATCCCATCGGGAACCCCATTCCCTCCTCCTGGGCCCCCACTGGTCCCTCCAGCCCCAGGGGACTCTGGCTCAGCCAGGCTGGAAGCAGATGAGTCACTTAGGTCTCCTGCTGACGGACTACAAGCCTCACTCTCCGGAGATGCTTTAGATGACTCTTCAGGGCCCTCGTCCTCACTGGGTGGAGGGGGAGGTGGGAGAGGTAGCGGTGGCTCTGGTGTGGATGTACTGGCTTCCTTCCCCGGTGGTAGGAAAGGCGGGGGCCCAGCACTTGGGGTGGCCGTGGGGTAGGGAAAAGCGGGTGCTTCCCTCTTTGAGGCCTCCTTCCCAGTGCCGTCATCTGTCTTGCCCAACAGGAGGTTGAACTTGGGAAAAGGTGCTGGGGTAGATCCGACAGTGGGTTTGACTGCTGGACTGGGCACCCCCCCGGGCGTGCTTCGAAACTGGCCTTTCCTCTCCCTGGCCCTGGTATTCTGGAACCAGACCTGCACCACTCGCTTTTTGAGCCCCACCTCCTCAGAGATACAGTCAAGCATCTTGCGCGTTGGGTTGGAGTCCTGCATGTACCAACGGTACAGGATCTCCAACTGCTCTGGCAGGATGGTGGTGCGCAGGCGCTTGTCCCTGGGGGGATCCCCATCCACTGCACCCCCTGCTTCACTGCCTGTTGGGGACAGGCTGCCATCCTCATGCTTCCTTTTGAGGGGTGGCCCTGGCACTGGTGGGGTGCCTGTCACCAGTGGGTTTCGCTCCCCAAACACCAGTAAGGGCAGATCTAGGAGTTGGGGAGGAGCATTGGGTTGCACAGATGGCAAGAAATGTAGTCTGCGGTGACTGATGAGGAGGTCCTGGCTGGGGAAGGAGACAGCACACTGCTCACAGGCGTGGGCTGGGGAAGGTGAGGGAGGAGTCTTCCCTTCGGGCTCTTTGCTTCCTGGCTTGGTTGCTTCTGCCTGGCTCAGCTCCTCCACTTCTGGAGGTTCCGGTGATGGACCCTTAGGTCCTGTTGGGGCTTCCAAGCTCTGTTCTTCCTCTGCATCTTCTTCTTCCACCACTTCCTCCTCCTCCCTTCTCTCCGTCTCTTCCTCCTCCTCTTCAGGGGTCTGATCATCGTAACACTTCTTGAGGTGCCGCACCAACTCAAAGACACAGGAGAAAGTGGTGTGGCACCGCCTGCAGCCAGAGGCTCCCCCGGAGCTTCCTCCAGTAGGCACAGGCCCACCTTCGCAGGCATTTTTGCGTGCTTTCTGGCGGGCATTCTGGAACCACACTACCACCACACGGCTAGCCAGACCCAAGAGACTTGCAAGCCGCTCCACCTCTCCATCCTTGGGGTAAGCACTGGTCTCAAAGAAAGACTGCAGGGCTTGGGTCTGGAACTCTGTGAACTTGGTTCTGGAGAACCTGCGGCCTGCAGGCGCTAGGAGAGGAAGGTTCCCTCTGGAGCTTTCTTCCTCCTCTGTAGGCCAGCATCCTCCTGCCCGGCTTTGCTCTTCAGGGGCCTGCGTACCTCCTGCCTCGGGCTCCGGGACCAGGAAAGGTGGGCCCAGCTGAGGAGCAGGTGACTCAAGAGACCCATCGGGAAGTTTGGGGGGCTCCACAGGGGGTGGATATAGGCTATCATAGCTCTTTCGAAACTGGGCGGCATAACGGCTCAGAGCCTCGAAGGGCAGAAAGCGGCGGTGGACATGCTCCTCATGTGTTTTGAGAATAAGCATATTGGAGAAGAGTTTCCCACAGGCCCCACAGGCCAGCTTGTCCCCACCACCTAGGGCCTCTGGAGGAGGTGGTGTTGGGGGAGGGGCCGCAGCCTGCTTCCCTTCATTGTATTGAATCACCAGCTCGAAGCCAAAGTTTTCTAGAAGGGCTTTGGCTGCAGTGCGGGTGGCCTCACTGGGTGATGGGTGGGGTGGTGAGGATGGCCCTGCCTCATTCCCCTCCTCAGCCATGACAGGCCGCTCCCATTCCTGCTCAGCCAGCTCAGCCTTAGGGGGTGGAGGTGGAGGAGGTGGGGTGACAGATGGCAGGGACAGCATGGGTGCAGGCCCAGCTAGCGCCAGCTTGGGCCCTACCTTGAGGTCATGGAGGTAGAAGGGCAGGAGCAGCTGCTGCTGCTGGAGCTTAAGCAGTGATTCAGGCATCAGAGGAAAGGGGGGCAGTACTGGTGGAGTGAAGATGGGGGCCGGGAATCGGTGCAGGTCCAAAGGAGGAGGAGGTGGGGACAGGAAGGGCAGTCCAGATATGAAGCCACTGGGGTCAGGGCCCTTCTTCTCAGTGCCCACCTCCCCCTCAGTCTCGCCTTCCTTGGGCTCCTCCTGGCTCCGCTCTGGCCCCTCAGCCTTGGCGTCGGTCTTGGGCCCTCTGGAGCGAGTCTGGTGCAGTACTGACCGCATGTGGATCTCTAGCGTAGAGCTCTGGTTGTAGGAAACCCGGCAGATTGTGCACTTAAAGGGCTTGTCGGTGGCAGTGGTGGTGGTTGGTGGGGCACCAGCCTCTCCTCGGGCAGGGCCTGAGGGGTCAATGGCAGCCTTCTTCATCTTATGGAGGTGGGAGACAGAATTATAATGAACCAAAAGGATGTTCTTCTGGGTGAAGGACTCCTTACACACAGTGCACTTGTAGGGCCGGGCAGGGTCTAGAAACTTGTCCAGGGCAAAATTGGTAGTTTTCCGATAGGTCAGAGGGTGGCGAGAATCAGCTGGGGCGGGCTCTGCAGAGCGGGGCTCCCCCATGGTCCCCTCTTCCTCATCAGCCATCGTGGGTGGAGGAGCTGTTTCTTCAGCTTGAATGTCAGGCTGAGGGACGGGAGATGGAGCTGGAGAAGAAGGTTGCTCAGGGCTTCCCAGTGGCTTGTCTGGAGCCTCAGCTGGGGCCAGAGGAGGCTCAGGAGGAGGATCTGGGCTGGCTTCTGAGGTCAGATTAGGGCCTTCTATGGGAGAGAAGAAAGTGCAATGAACAGGGAACTTCATTCAGGATGGGCCCCATACCCTCAAAATCCAGGGCAACAAACCCTGGCTTCACTGTGTTTCAGACCTCCTTGGCCCATGGAGATCCTGTGCCCTTTCCCGTCCCCTGGGAAGGTATGCTGTCTCCTTCCTTACCTGCTGCCTGGTCTCTGCTGGGTGTGGGCTCTGGCCCAGGGGTGGGGGCTTCTGAGCCATCCTCCAGAGGGCTGAGTGAGGGCCCAGGCAGCACTTTGGTTGGAAAGGCCATCTCTACAGTTGTGGCCTGCAATGTAAAAAGCTCTGGTGGTCTCACCATCTCCCACCCCCACTCCCTGCTGTGCTATGCCTGTGCTGAGCTCCCTTCCCATAGATCAGCCTTTCTGGACAAACACCTCTCCTAATGGCTGCTTCCCTACATGAAGGCCTGAGGTGCTGCCTTTCCTTTCAGCCTCCCTCCTTCCCCAGGCCAAAGTCAGCTTTGCTTGAGGCTACCTGGCCTTGGCAGACCTGCAGTCGCTGTCTTGTCTGTTGTTTCCAGACTTAATGGAGTTTTCTCACCCAGTAGATGCAGCTAGCCAGGCTTAGCGCTGAGAGTCCCTCCAACTCCAAAATCCCACTCCAAATCTGTGAAATGCTGCCTTCTTCATCAGCCTGCCCCGACACCTACACTTGTCTGCACGTGCACTGCACAGCACTGCCTGAGCCTCAGTGGACCTTCCTCACCCAGCCTGTACTCACCACAAGCAGCAGCTTCTCAACACATTCAGGTACTACGTTGTGCAGGTGGCTGAGGTGGAAGTGCAGGGCAGGCTGGCCTACCAGCTGCTCCTGGCACAGTGGGCACCTGTATTTGGGCTGCACTGCATGCTGGGAGAGTGTATGAGCCCTCACTTGGTCGGATTCTGGGCTCGAGAAACTGCAGTATGGACAGCAGTACACCTGGGGAGCACAAATGAACGGTGGAGGAGGTGTCAGGGAAGGGGGACCCACCACCACACAGTCATTCGGATTTGTTAGTGCAGTGCTGTCCCTCCTCCCAGTTTGGTAGGAGCAAGCCAGATGGGAAGGCACCTCAGCCCCAGGTCCTGAAAGCTGGCTTCTCTCCCACCCCTCTTGGACTGAGACAAAAGATTCAGCCTAGGCCATGACCTTGCCTTCCTCTGTTCTCTGGCACTCTCTCTTCATCGTGGCCTCTGTTTTTATAGTTGTTGTTGTTGTTTGTTTTCTGTTACTCTGCTGACATACTCAGTTCTCCAGCTGACGGCACTGTACCTGCCTCCATCTCACATTTAGTTTTCTTGCTCACACTGTCCTGCCTGTATCTTCTCTGTGAAATGCCTCCAGTTCCTTTGGGTACCTTCTAGAACCACAGCTCTCTATCCACTTTTGCCACTGAAGGGTCCTGAATGTTTCTCGAAGAGGGGTCCCACCTGTCTGCTCAGAAACTGGCTCATTTTCCCTCTGGTTCAGAAGCTTCCACTTTCCCCCCACCCCCTGGCTTTGTAATATGAACAAGTGCCCTTATCTTCCCCAGTGGGTCTGGAAAATTCTGGCCTTGGCTTCAGCACACTCCTGCCCATACCTCAGGGCAGAGCCAGGAAAGGCCTGCTGTCACCTGACTGTCTCAGCTGTCCAGCCTGAGCCGCAGAGCAAGCTTATCTGTGGCTCATTTCCTCTCTCTCCTGTCACCTGGAGTGGGTGGCTGTAGAGGAGACAATCCAGGTCCTCATCTTAGTGCACCCACTAAGCCTTAGAGCGGACATCATAACAGATCTGTCAAGCAGGGGTTAAACAGGAGAGAAGCTGGGAATACAGCTCCACTGCACATGGGAGTGCAGTTCGAATGCTGTGAGGCCCAGGATGGCATCGCAAGGCCGGAGAGTGGGAAACTTTCACCATCAACTTTCAAATCATAAAGCTAAACCACTCCGGGATCCTGCTAGGTCCAAATCCTGGGGGCTTAGCGGTGCAGGACATGCTTTCAGTATGAATCATTTGGTTGGTGCTTCTACCTTCAAGAAGAGGGTGCCAGGACGGTCTCATCTAGACTCAGCTTTCTGCAGGACGGAAACATCTGTGTGTAGTTGTCTCTCTGCAGTTGGTCTTTTGTTCTTTACTTTTGCTTTGTTTATTTTTTGAGATAGAGTCTCCCTATTAGTCCAGGCTGGCTTTGAACTCACTGTGTAACTCAGGCTGGCCTTGAACCTATGGGGATTCTCCTATCTGGGCCACACTGGGGTTATACTGCCTGCCACCATAGCCCATGTGGTAACTGGTCTTTTGGTTTTGGCTTTCTCTTTTCATCTCTTCACTCTTTTCTCCTCTCCTGTCATCTGTTTCCCTTCATCCCTGCTTTAATATAGTTCCTCTTTTACCTTTCCCTCCAACTCCTACCATCCCTTCCTCTCATCTGCTATACCCCACCCCATGGGCCAGTTCTGTCTTATTTATGCTGAACATATGTAATTGGCCCTGGATATAATTTTCACATGAGGTATTCTGAGTGAGATAAGTCACAAAGCGTACTACAAGTCCCTAGAATATGACCAGATCTCAGTAAAGCCAGACATCCCCTCTCAACTGGTCCCAGTTTCCCCAGTTCTGACCGTGGTCTGGTTGGCACTGTCTCTGGAAGGGCCAGTCCTGTTCTCTGCCTCTTCAGAAGCTGAGGAGAGAGGAGAGCAGATTAAGAGACTCTGACAGCCCTCCCTCTTCTGTCCACAGACACCCAGCCCTTAAGATGATTTGTAGCAGAGGACTTTCTGGGCAGCAAAGTGGGCTCTTGAGAACAGGCAAAAGGCAAGAAACTCAGTACCCAGGTGAGGCCCGAGTGCGTAGCCAGGCAGGGGCTGACTGTAGGTTGGTAAGATGGCCAGGTTTGGGTCCTCTGAGAGGGTAGAAGCATCTAGGCCTCCTTGGCTCAGTCTCCCTTCCCTCTTTTTTTTTTTTTTTTAAATCTTTTTAAGACAGGGTCTCTCTATGTAGTTTAGGCTGGCCTTGAGCTGTTTGTAACACAGGCTAGTCTCAAACTCACAACAATCCTCTTGCCTCAGCCTCCTGAGTACTGGGATTATAGGCGTGTGCCACCATACCCGGCCTAATGAGCCCTTTCATGGTCCAGTTTTGCTCCTTCAGCATAGGGCTTTGTTGGAGGCTTAGATCTCTGCAAGGACCCGTGAGCATATCAGAATGTTATGGGGGACCAGGACTTGGGGCGGAGAAAGAAAATGGACCAGAGAAACAACTTACCCAACTGTTCTGTCTTGTTCTGGGGATCTTTCTCAAAGGTGGGTGGCTCAGCTAAGGGGGTGACAGGAGTCCTCCCTGTGTAGGATTGGGGAGAGTGAGCTTAAAGAGGTGACGCATCAGGGAAGAGGGCAGAGGAAGCAGGACAAGCAGCCAGTCAGCAAAGAAGAGAATAAAATGGGTGATCAACAGGTAGGAGAAGACAGAAGCCCCCCAAAAAAATCATCATCCAGAGGGTGAAAGGAAAAATTATAATAATGGAACTAGGAGGGCTTAAGAGATCATTTCAGGCGAATCTTGCCCCTTGTCTTTTTCTAGAAATAAGCCCTACAATAGGCAACAGAAACTGGACTACACTTAGATCCCTGTCTTGACTGACCCTGGAAGCACAGAACCCCAAATATGTTGTGGGCGGGGCATTCCGGAAGGTGCTGAAGTTGAGTAAGACCGGTAGTGATGGTGGGCGGGAGCAGCAGGCCTAGCTGGGAGAGGAGATTACCACTCAAGTAAGAATTGACAGATGTGTAGGAATTTATTTTCAGTGGCAGCCTAATTAAAGTGTTAAAGTTCCTTAACTCCATTCAGCCCTGCGCCAGAATCGTTAGCTATTGATCTGGGCCCCTCCAGCACTTAACTCCAGCCAGCATATTGGCAATTCAATTAACACCAGTCAATGCTGCCTGTTCCTGGTTCCTGCTGCCCGTGCCCTCACCCTTGCCCACTGTTGGCCTCTCCAAAGCCCGCAGTTCATGCCCATCTCTGTCTGACAGCCCCTTCCAGGCTCTTCTGCACCCTCTGGATCAATGGCACCAGGCTGGCTGTTTCTGGCCCCTGCTGATACAGCTTCAGCCGCCTAAGGGGAACTCTAAGCCCAGCCTCAGGGTTGAAGACCTCCTAGGAGAGGAAGAGGCCAGGAAGCTTATATGTACCTCTTCCCATCCCTGCTGCCTTCTCTCCTTTCTGACCAGCTCCAGCCTGCGGCCCCCCACCCCGAGGTGCTAGGACACTAGTCAATACTGACTCACTGGGTGATTTCCCCTCATCTCCCTTCCTGTTCTCCATTCTCCACCCAGCCCTCCTCTGCCCTCCTCCAAATGCGTCTTGTCCCCGTCCTCACAGGGCAGCCCTTGTGATTCTGTAGCCCCCATCCTGTCTTATTTCCCTCCACAGCTACTTCCTACGCGCTGTTGATGAGACCTGTTTCTCCTTCCTGTTTCACCCTCTCAGGTCCCTGCACCCTTCTGCCTTCCTTCCCAGTCCTCATTCTCCAGTCCCCTCTTCCTCACCAGGAGCTCGGAGCTGCCCATGGCTGAAGCTTAGGATGCTCTGAAGAGCTGAGAGTCCGTCCTCGGCTGATGGGCCATTCTGTAGCAGCTGCAGGTGCCTCTGGGCTTGAGCATCCCGGTGGGCAGGTGCGCGGAGGTGTTGCAACACAGCCAAGCGGGAGGGTGTTTCCCAGGCACACAGCAGGCAGCGGTAAAGCCCCAGCTCCGCCCCTGCCTCTGCTCCTTCCATTTCCAGCAGAAACTAGAAGCATGGGAAGTGGCTGGCACTCAGGCCTTGGAGGGTCACCTCCAGACCACAGACTTTGCTTCCCACACTTCCTCCCACGGCCATTTCCCTTCTGTGCCCACCTGAGTATCTGCTTGGGCTGGACAGCAGTCCCTTCAGTATGTGAATGAAATCTGCGTCTGTCTTTTTGAACTTTTGGTAACGCGATGGACTGAGCTGACACAGACTCCTCCCTCCAGCCCCAAATACCAGAAGAGCTGAATAAAGTCTTTGTTTCATGCTCTCAGAGTCTACTATCCTTTGGTCTTTAGATTCTCGGGGTCTGTCCAGTTAACCCTGGCGCATATTTCCCTTTTCTTTATTTCTGCTGACTTGAGTTTTCCCATCGCTTCCCTACTCTGCACCTCCTCTCCCCATCTCCTTCCCCTTCTCTTTCCTGCCCCAGCCTCACCTTATAGATCTGGCTGTTTTCTTCATGGGCTGAGCCCCGGGCATGCAGCTGCATCTTCTCCTTGCTATTGGACTCAAAGTCACAGATGTTGCAGCGCAGATGCAGAGGGGAAATAGACCCATAAGGGGTCCCATCACCCAGGGAGACTGGGGAGGGAGTGCCCATGGCCCCACCCCCTTCCCGCAAATGGGCTGCTAGCTGGTACTTCTGTGCATGTTTGTCGGTCTTGAGGTGGAGCTGGAAGTTGGCCTTGAGCTGGGTGCCATAGCAGCAGAGCTTGCAGCGGTGGGTATCACCTGCCACCTCCTTCCATTCGGCTTCCGGGAGGCTCCGACCAACGCTGCAGTGGTAGAGCAGCAGCTCCAGGCTGTCCGTGCTGAAGGCCTGGCACACGAGGCAGCGGAACACCTTCAGGGCTGGGCCGTCATCCGGGGGTGGTGAGGTGGACAAGCCATCGGACGAAGAGCCCAGGAGCTGACTTGGAGGCAGGTGGGCCTCAGGGGAGAGGCTGCCAGGGGCTAAGGGACAGAGCCAGATTAGTGTCTAAGAAAGGGATGGTGCAGGGCCTGTTATGTGGAGAGGTGGGTTAATAAGTTGGATGGTATTCAGATGACGTATGGTTACCTAAGCTAGGAACTGGCCTTTGGGAGAAAGCAAGGGTAGTAGACTTCAGCCTGGACAGGGGGATAGAGTTCAGGGAGCTTACCAGGTGTGGGGAACTTGCGGGTAGGTGCTCCAAGGTGGTGGAAACCATTGAGAAGCAGCTGGGCTTCCAGGGGCTTGTCTGGCCGGAGCCCAGGGCCAGGCATGGGAGTCTGAGGCTGCCCTAAGGCCTGGGACCCGAAGTACTGGAAGAGTTCAGGGGGGTTGCTGGGGACTGCCCCTGGTGGCGGAGGAGGTCCTGGCCCCACCAGACCAGGGGGCAGGCCCAGCGGCAGCCCCTGGTGCAGCATTAGGACGTTCTGCATGTGCTTCTCAGAGGTCATGTGGATGCGCAGGTTGCGGGAGATGTTTGTCTCATAGCTGCACACCTTGCACTGCCAGGATGATTTGGTCTTGGGCTCTTTGTCTCCTGTAGAGGGTGGGAGTGATGCTTCTGGGGGACTTCCTTGTCCCCCAGGCCCTGCCTGGAAGCCCTGCAGGTTGGCCAGGTGCTTGTCAGACTGCATGTGGATGCTCAGGTTGCCTTTGGTGGTAGTAGAGTAGTTGCAGACATCGCAGCGGTAGGGCTTATAGCCGCAGTTGTAGCTCTCTCCCCGAGCAAGGCGGGGGTGTGCGCCCCCAGCGCTGCAGTAGCTGCAGTGGCTGTTGCTCTCTGGGTGTTTCTCCCGCATGTGCACATCCAGCGTCTGCTGGTACTTGTAGTGCCAGTTGCACTTGGGACATTTCAGTGTCTTGCAAGAATTCCGGGAGTGTAGCAGGGACATGTGGCTGGACAGGCTGAGGCCCTGGAAGGCTGCAGGAGCTGGAGTGTAGTCGTCGGTCAGGCGGTAGGGGTGGGGTGGGTCACTGGAATCTTCAGGGGAGCCCCCTAAAAGGGGGAGAGTGCCCCCCTCCTTAGAGGTGGGTGAGCTTTGGTTGAGTGGGGGACAGAGTCCTCCATCCTCTTGCCCCTCAGGGAACCAATCTGGCCCTGCCTCGCCTGCTGCTACTGGCAATTCTTTGGCTTGGGTTGGGCTGGGGTCCCAGGTGGCTGGAGTTGTGGGTGGGGAGGATGGGCTGAGAGCCATGACTTCTTCAGTGGGGAGGACAAAGGTCTGGACTTCTGCCTCAGGGGGACCCTCCTCAGTCTGGGCTGCCTTCGCCTCCATTTTCACTGTGCTGCTGTTATCAAGGGGTGTTTCAAGAGGGGGACAAACAAGGGATTTTGGTTCCAGAAAGCTTATAAGGGCTGTACAGCCCTCGTCTCCCTCCTGGAGCACAGCTGAGCTGCCTAGCAGGCCCTGGTGTTGAGCAGGGGTTAGCTTCACCCCATGAGACTGTGTGTGCCCCACAAAGGCCCGGGGCCTGCTAAAACCCAGACGGCACTGAAGGCAGAACCAGAAGAGTGCCCTGCGATCTCCCCTACTGCTCCCCGTGGGCCCATCTTTGGGATCTCCGGGTGGGTTTGGAGCCAGCTGGTAGCCCCAGAAGGCCCCATCCCTTCCCTCACAGGCAGCCGGAGATGGCGCTGAGGTATCATGGGACAGAATTTGGTCAGAAGAGCTAAAGCCTTGGATTGGGTCAAAGCCATGTTGGATGTGAAGGGCAGTGAGGTGTGTGGGGGTTGGGTGGGCAAGGAGGGGCAGGCTAGGCTCTTCCTTGACGCCTGCCTCACCCCAGGGGAAGCCCTTTGGTAATAGGGGTTCATTGCTGCCTGGCAAGGACAGCTTGGCTGCTAGGTAGGCCTCACCACCAGCTGAAAAGAATAAGTAGTTGCTTAGGTCCATGGGAGGGAGCCCTTCTTCCTCTTCCTCCTGCTCTCTGTCCTTTTCTACTCCCAGGTCCTTTGGTGTGAAGCCACCACAGCCAGGCTCTTCTTGGGGCTCCCCGATCTCCTTTGGTGGGATGAGATCGCAGCCTGGCTCCAGAGGCTGTCCCCCGAGCTCTGAGGGCCTCATGCTCTCAGAGGTGGAGGGGGCAGCAGGGGGATCTTTGGTGACAGGGTCAGAGGAGGTGCTGGAAGAGGAGGTGTCCGGAGGCGGGGACGGGGCATTGTGCCCAGGGGAGGGGGTGGTACCAGCAGTAGAGGCTGAGTTAAGGGTGGCCATGGTAGACGGAGGAGTGCTGGAGGTTCATTTCAGCGTGACGGCCAGTACCCTGCAGGGAAACCCAGAGACAGCAGGACAGTGAGGCCACAGGGACATCAGCCAAGCTCAGTCTCTGGGTACTCCAGCTTCGTTTTCTCCTGGCAGCAGACTCAGACACCCACTTGCTAATCCGAAGCTTCACTTAGTGTCCAATAGGCTTCAGAAATTAACACGCTCATTATTTCTCCCAGAATCCGTTCCTCTTAATCACAATTATATACATGCCTGAATCTCAGCACTTGGGAGGCTGAGGCAGGAGGATTGTTGCAAGTTTGAGACCAGCCTGGGCTACAAAGTTAGCTCAAGGCCAGCCTGTACTACATAGTGAGACCCTGTGTCAAAAAGACCAAAAAAAGAAAAAAAAAAAGGTTGAAAGGTTGATACTATTTATCTATTCTAGTTGCTTAGGCTAAAAGCCCAAAACTTTTCTTTGACCTTCCCAAATACCTTTTTTTTTTTTTTTTTTTGGTACTGGGGATCAAACTCATGACCTTGCACTGACCAGGCTGGTACTTGAGCCACTGAGCTAACCCCCCAGTTCCCCACATACCCATTTTGACAGCAACTCTACATCATAGCAAACCCTGCACTTAGCATCTTCCCCACTAGCACAGTTATAGCCCAAGCCATTATCTCTTCCTAACTACCTACATGGACCTTCCATCCCTCCTGCTACCCTTTCAATTGAGTCTCCTTCCCCCTGGTAACCAGGAAGATGTTTTACTTGATTCTCAATTATGAAAAATGCCAAATATTTATAAAACTACATCATCGTGTACAGGTATAAATTCCCTGTGATAAATGTTGTCATTATTTGTATCTGAAATGTACCAATAAAATTTTTTAGACACTATACCAAATAACATAAGGAAACCCTTTTCACCCATCATCCAGCTTAAGAAAAAAAAATCAACTCATGACTAGTCTTGTTTCATCCATCTCCTCACCAAGTTCTCCAAATTTCACAGCATGTTTTCAAACAAATTTCAAAGCTCCCGGAGTTAATTTTTTTGAGATTTTGCACCACCAGGTATTTCCTGGTTTACTTATCTCTTCCTCCTCCTCCAAGGTAAGTTCTGAGGGAATAAGGGGCTGTCTACTTTACCTATTGCTCTATCAGCAGCACAGAGAATGAAGCTTGCCACAGTCAGTAAACGTGTTCAATGAATGAACTCTGGCAAGCGACCTCAGATTTTCAAGCCCCAAAGAGGTAAACTGTCCAAGACAACGTCCTCTTGCTAGAGATAGGCTACCGCTAACTTCCCCGGCATGTTTCCAGACCCATCTCGGGTCAGGAGCATGTGTCACAGGTGGGAGGTTCCCTGGCCAGTTCAAAGACAACAGCTCTTATGTGGCCCCCTCCTTCCCAAAGAGACTAAAAAACCAGTCATAATATTATTCATAGCTGTTACAGCACATATACCACAGTCCTGGCACAATGTTAAGGGCTTATCAATTATCTCATTTAATCTCATAGCAACCTCATTTTATTGATAAGGCAGCTAAGAAACAAGTTAAGTGAGCTACTGGTCATCATTAGGGTCCAAAGAGGTGAAACCAGGAAAGGACTAGATATGTACAATAACAGGACAAATAAACCTCCAAAGGAGTAACAGGGAGTCCTGGACTGCCTCCAGCTGTCTAAGTACATCAATGCTTCTCCCAACCTTTTTGCCACCTTAATCTCAAACTCATCAATTCCCCATGCCTCTCTCTATCCCTTCTCCCAGTATCCCAAGCACCTGCCGCCATCTTTTCCCCTTGCATACCTGAGCACATCTAACTTTGGCACTCAAGCAAGACTGCTTCAGGCAGAGGGCAAAGGGAATGACTTCTTTTTTCCTGGGCAACCTTTAACCCTCACCCCCAAAATCCTCGATTTAGAATGGGTCCTTGTGATGGCCCCAACCAGGCGGCAGCGGACCTCTGTTTCTCCCCCTCCTTTCTTGAGAGGGTCTAGCCAGGCGTGAAGTCACAGCCTGTAAGGAGCTGAGAGGGCTGGATTAGCATGCTAATGAGAAGGCAAGTCAGTTCCTAGGAAAGGGGTGGGAGGGATGGACAGGCAGGGGAGTCTGAAAACCTAAAGGGAAGTAAAGAAAAAGAAAACTGGGGTCCTGAAGTTGTGGAAGAAAGGTATTCTTCCTAGGGATCCTTGGTGGTGGGAGGGTAGGTGCAGTGACTTGTGAGTGGCTGATGTGCCCCTGTACTTGACAGGTTGGGCCCACTGCCTTCTACCACCTTACCTGGTGGGAGGGCTGGGGCTCTTGCTACTGGAGGCTGAGCCTGGTGGGCGCTCCTTCAGCGGGCCTGCCTACTGTCACCAGCTCCTTCTTGGTTCCTAACTCAACTCCACCTCACGGCTTAGGGGAGACCTAGGTAGATTCTGCAGTAACTCTTAGAAGATACTTGCTTCAAAGTATTAAGTTCCTAGGACTGGAATAACAGCTTAATGCCTGGATAGGAACCAAAGAAGCCAAGCTTTTGGCTAGCTCGTGAGACCCGGATGGGCCCTGGATAGGTCAGCAGCTGTTTAAAATTGCAAATCTCTTGCTGCGTCCCAACCTATCCCTCCTCCCCTTTGGGAAAGAATTTCAATTGCAAATTTATCTCTGCCTCAGTGCCTCTTCTCCTACTTTCCACTGCCACAAATTCCCCTCCCCCTTTCTTCTTAGGGCTTCTTGTATCACCTACCACGTATTACTTCTCACTTTTTCCCTCCTTCCATTCCCCCCATCCTTTCTGCATCCCCTCCTTGAATCCCATACCCCTTTCCCTGCCTTTCCCACCTTGAACTGGAGCTAACACAGAAATGGGCATAAAAAGTAATCCTTCATCCAGGGGCCAATGTACTAGTTCACCCACAGACCTACACTCTGTAGGCCCTGCTTTCCTCCAGGGTACCCTCCTCCCTGGGGAGACATCTCAGGTATGAGTAAAGGGAGGGTCCTGACATTCCTATGTCTCAAGCGAGGGGAAGAGGGCAGAGGGCGGGTCCACTGTCCACTGGAGGTAGGGGACTGTCAAAAGGACCTGGGTGGAGGCCAGGGCTGGGGGTCTCTGGAGGAGAGGGGCTGGGGAGCCGGCAGGCAGTGTGATTAGAGCAGAGATTGATGGGAAGGGGCGCCACAGACGGCAGAGAGAGTCAATAAAACGAGAGGATCACATTAGAGGCGACAGAGAGAGCTTTAAATTACAAGGCTGCTGCCACTGAGAGGGATGGGGGAGGGAGGCCTGGAGCCAAGGGAGGGCGGAGAGTTCTGAGGGTGTAGTCATACCGAGATGGATCTGCCAGCTCCGAAATGGCCCTCGGTTTCCAGAGCTCCCTGGCTGCCCCTTAGTCCTGTCCTCCCTCCCTCAGAATTCCTTCCCTCACAAGGGTGAGGAGGGCCGGAGGAGGGGGCACTGCAGAGACAGATCCTTTTCTCTTTTTTCCAACTGCCTTCTTCCTTCCTTGGCACCTGGATCTCTGGTTATTCCTCCAGAGGAGAAGGCAGTGATGGAAGTGCCACTGTCCGGCCCAGTGGGAGTCACTGCCTCACAAACAAAAACAAGCACACAAAACAGAGTCACAGGGACTGAACTACACAGGTAAGCAGAGATACAAGACCTGGACCAGGAAGATGCCAGGGAGCAAACCAGAAGGCAACAGCATATACACCAGGACCCAGGACCCAGAATGAGAGACAGAGATCTTAGGAGACAGAAACCAAAGGGCCTGGATGTGAAGCTGCGGGAGCAACCGCAAAGCCAGAGAGGCAGGCTTTGAGACCCAGCAAGATGGGACACAAGGTGACACTGAAAAGGGAGAATTACTGGAGCCCAGGGGGCAAGGGCAAAGGAAGGACCAAAAATGAAAGCGAGAGCGTGGCCCTCCCTGGTGAGAGGCCAGGGTGTGGGGTAGGCTGACTGCAGAACCCAGATTAAGGCGGGGTGTCCACAGGAGCAGCCAGCAAGAGCACACTCCCCTTGGCACAACCCCTCCCAGCTCTGGCTGGCCAGACTAGAAAAAGAAACACTACTGCCCCCTAGTGGTCACCAAGGGAACACCACCAAAGACAGGGCTGACGAGACACAGGCCTGATTTTCTCCTCCCCAGTTCCCTTCCAAAAAACTCAAAGGCAAAACCTGCCTCCTTTTCTCCAAACCCAAATACAGGGAAGACACAGTTTCAAAAAAAAAGTTTATGTTGACCTTGAACTCACAAATAGCCCAGACTGGCCCTGAACTTGTGACAGTCCTCCTGCCTCAGCCTCCTGGAATGCTGTGGTCACAGGTGTGTGCCACAATACCCAATATAGGGCAAGAAGTTCTGTACTGCTGTTTCCACATTCACTTCGCCCTTGTCTTTTCCCATTTTTGGTTTGACCTGTTGCTTTCAAGAGGTGACCATCATGGAGAAAAGGGAAAAAGTAACAGGAAAGATGGCATGTGGTCCCCTGTGTAAGGAGGGGCTAATGATATAAACAGCAAATAAACCAAGCAGTTGAGCTTCCTCCCTACCCTCCTTCCTTTTGTGGTGCTGCAGAATCAAATCCAGGATTGTGTTCATTCTAGGCAGGTGCTCTGCTGCTAAGCTACACTCCCAGTCTCTTGAGACCCCCTCCCTGCAGTGCTGGTGACTGAACTTAGGGCCTGGTGAATAGTAGGCAAGTCTCCACCACTGAGCTACACCTCCAGCCCCCTGCCCCCTACCCACCCGTAATGGGAACTGAACCCAGATCCTTTGCACTAAGCCACCCTCTCCATTTTAAGTCAGGACCTCATAAATCACTACATTGTCCAATCTGTGCTCAAACTTGTGATCCTCCTGCCTCAGCCTCCCAGAATGCTGGGATTATAGGAACGCACCACCATTCCCAAATCCCAGCCCTTTTTATTTTACCTTGACACAGGATTTTGCTAAATTGTCCGGGCTGGCTTCTAACCAGAGCAGCTGGAATTTGCCACCTTGCCTGGTAACTGAGCTTTATTTCTTACAGTAATAGAGGAACATGGGCTTTGGATCCAATGCAGTCCCAGGATCCATCCTGGCTCCACCATCCCTTGAAAGTTACTGATGAAGATACAGTTTGCTTATCTGGGAAAATAAGAATGATACTGCCCTCCAGTTTTTGAGAACAGAGTAGGGAATGTGAGACAAGTGCATCTGTTAAGTGACAGTAAGGTAAGTTCTTTTCCTTGATTCCTCCCTGGATCACAGCAGGGTGTCTGCACAGAGGCTGACACCTTTTTTTTTTTAAATTTTATTTTATTTTACTTTATGGTCCCAGGGATTGAACTCACGACCTTGCATTTGCCAAGCAGGCACTTATGCCACTGAGCTAAAGCCCCGGCCCCAGGCTGACACCTTTTACTTTGGCCTTTCTTAATGGGCTCATCCTCTGATCTCTGTCCTTTTTTTTCCTTTCATTTTTTTCTTTTTTAAAACAAGGTCTCACTATGTATTCTAAATTGACCTTGAACTCACTATGTAGCCTAGAGTGGCCTTGACCTCAGAATGATCCTTCTGCCTCAGCCTCCTGAGTTCCAAAGTGCTGGGATTACAGGCATGCACCACCATGCCTGCCCCCCGCCCCTTGGTACCAGGGATTGAACTCATGACCTTGCACTTGGCAGGCAGGCACTTGTGCCACTGAGCTAAACCCCTGGTCCTCATTTTTTATTTATTTTTTGTGTTGAGACAAAGTCTGGCTATTTAGTCCAGGCTGGCCTTGAACTCACTATGTAGTCCAAATTGGGCTTGAACTCACAGCAATCCTCTTGCCTCAGCCTCCCCAGTGTTGAGATTACAGGCAAGTGCTACCATGCCCGATCAGACCTCTATCCTTTTAAAAAGGGGCAAAACAGGTAGACAGGATTGAAATACAGTCTTCTCAACAGTGTAGCTGACTTCTTCCTTGGCGTTCCTTTTGGTGGGCTTAGAAACACCAGTTATCCCAGAGCAGAGTGAAAGTTTTACCCAGATTCACATACTGACAGTATAGCAGATGCTCATAACTGGATCAAAATTGTGGCCTCAGTTGGATGTGATGGCACATACTTTTAATCCCACTGGGGAGGCAGTGGCAGGAGGACAGCCGTGAGTTCAAGGATATTATGAACTACATAGCCAGAGTGTGTTTAAAAAAAAAATTACTATGGCCTCTCCCTGCATTTATTTTATTTATTTATTTATTTATTTGGTACCGGGGATCGAACTCATGACCTCACGCTTGCCAGGCAGGCACTTAAGCCACTGAGCTAAATCCCCGGCCCCTCTCCCTGCATTTAGAACTATCATTCTCTTTCTTTATTTTTTTCAGACAGGATCTCATGTGCACGCCCATCTTCAAATTTTACGTTTTGTAGCTAAAAGAAAGGTGAAATAACAGTAATCCTTATTTATCCATTTCAATTCTACCTATCTCTTCTGCATCTCTCTCCCTGATCCCCCGTAAATATTCAAGGAATGCTGGAATGCTTACTTCACAAAAGCTAGGTTTTGTCCAAAAGAGAGAAAATGAATATTATAGGAAATAAAACAGACAAGCAGAAGAAATGTCACAGAGGGTAAAGAAAAGGTTGGTTAAGCCAGAGGAAAAAAAGGGAAGGAAGAGGGAAGAGGGAGAAGGAAGGAGCGGGATGAAGCGGATCTTGGCGCGTATATAAAAACACTGGTCTCTTCCAGGCCTGCAGCTCCAGCACTCACTGTGCAGGAAACTGACTCCAGTGAAGGGGAGGCAGCATGAGGAAACTGGGCAAGAGTGCAGGAAAAGGGGGAGGCTCACAGGTCGGGGTAGGCGAGGAGCAGGCAGGAGACAGCCACACGTGCATGGGTTGTTGACCAGTGCTACAGTGTTTGCTGTTGGCAGGGGCTGGTGTCCAGGGAGGCGCCTCCTGCCTGGATGACTTGGCCAGTGTTAGATAGTTTAGAACAACGGTACAGAGCTGTTTGATTTCACAGTGCATGTGCTGGAGAGGCACAAGAGGGGCTTCTGTCCTACATACCTCAGGCTCTGCTGGCTGCATGAAGCCGGCTCAGCACCCTTCTTTAGTGTGAGCACTGGGGCTGGAGGAGCAGTGCCTCATGCCCTTGAATTCAGACACGAGACCCTCTAGCACTGGAGACCTCTGCGGAAGTCGGTGATCTTCCTGAGTATGGAGGGAATCTCAGGCAGCTCTGCTATAGTCATTTGAAAGGGTGCCACTGCTTTTTTTTTTTTTTTAAACCGGGGATGGAACCTACAACCTCCCACCTGCCAGGCAGGCACTTGTGCAACGGAGCTACATCCCTAGTCCCCTGAAAGGGTACCATTGTAAAAGGATCGTTAAATCTTTCTGGTTCTTTGGCCTGATGAAAACCTATGTGATGCAGTGAGTCAATTAAATACTACTAACAACAACAAGAGATTGAGCATACTTAATCTGGAAACCCAAAATCCGAAATGCAGGCTGGGGGTGTAGCTCAGTGGTACAGTGCCTGCCTTGCATGGGCGAGGCACTGAGTTTGATTCCTACACTGTAAACAAAAAATCCAAAATGCTCCAAAATTTGAAACATTTTCTCTTCCAGATCTGAAACTGTGTGGTGTGTGTGTGTGTGTGTGTGTGTGTGTGTGTGTTGGGGGAAGGGGGTGGTACTGGGAATTGAACCCAGGGCCTTCACACAGCTGTATCACCAGCTTTAAAAAAAAAAAAAAAAAAAATTGGGCCGGGGATTTAGCTCAGT